>JAPFFP010000113.1:18723884-18734718 GCA_026153255.1 Solanum medicagineum | reverse complement strand
TGCTTTCCTCCTTACATCTTTTCTTTTTCCGTGAAGCATAGGCTTCTATGGCATGGGCATCAGGTTATGTACAATCAGCTTGCTTCGTGGGTGGTTTATGGAATTCTTCATGATCCATATAAAGAATTCTACATCAGCAGGTATGCACTGTGCACGGCATCTTTAATTCTATTTTAATAATGTTAAACTTGTTGCAGCATTTGGCAATTAATTTAAATTTATTCATTACTAATATTGGTCTATGGGTTGATGCGGACCATTTAGTTAAGGGCATATGACTGTGAGCTGTGTTTTAGTAGATCCCCTAACTTGCGTAGAACTTATCATGCTATCCATTACTTGAAATTTGTCTGGACCAACCACCTCATTCACAAGACTTCACCATGCATATAGTAGAGCACATTTGTTTTCAGAACGACATGATTATATCATCAAACCACATGAATGATTGCTTCTTGTCTTAGAAGGACCAAACATGTTAGTCTCTGTTGTCAGTCCACCAAGCATTGCTCATAATGATGTATGATGGACGTTCATTTTATATCACTATAATGTCCTGTAACTTTTCTAACAGCCATATGTAACATATAGAAGTAAGTTGTGATTATGTTTTAGTCAGGATGACAAAGACTCTGAACATCAATCAGCTCCACATTTGCTTGAGAGATTGACGCTCTTGTCAGTAGCTGATACATCTTTAAATGATTGGCACTTGGGCTTCCATATTTCTTTGGTATGTTTTTCTTGATGAATTATTTCTTTGGTGTGTTTTGCATTGTCCATTTTGTTGGTTCTATAATAGAATGTATTCCCTGTCTCAAAATTGGTTTCCTACTTATCTTGTCAGTTTTCTAAAGTTATGTTCACTTATCTCAAGAGGAAGCTTTTCTCACACATTTCCTCAACATTTTCCTTGAAAGAGGTGTCATATTTATTGGGAAACTGGTCCAGTTTCTAAAAAAAAGTTAATTTTATCTCCACTTCTGACCCCACTTTCGTCTTAATAACAGTGACCAGTCTAAAGATGGGATGAATGGAGTGTTTTCTATATCATCATGTTTTTCGTCTGTATATGCTAATGTGAATCTATGAATACGTTGCATTTTTCTGGCCATCTTCTTTGGACAATATCTTGACTATCACCCTTGTAGAAGTGGTTGTTTCATATCTAGAGATGACATGTCTTTAGTCTTCCGCATCACATAGCTTTTGACGAGAGAGTTGAGAGACCCATTTAGAAGGTGATGTTACCAGGACGAATTTTTAGCATCCTGACCATTTAGAAACTGTACTTCTCTGACATTTTGTCTTCGTTATGATGTATATATGAGTAGGGGAAACTGGAACTGGTTCGTTAGTAAATCTATTACTCATGTTTATGTATTACTCCGGTTTATCAAGGAAGATACCACATTCATTAGTTTTATTGCGCACTGCAATCTATGTTAGTTTCTGTCATGTATGTTTACAACCCTCACCTTAGGTGCGAATTTGAAGGTCTTAACTATAACATTCTCGTGAGACATATCTGAAAAAATATAGTTTAGCTGCCCAAGTCTATTGCATAATTGTGAAAATTGGTCTTCTGAATGAAGTTAGAACGATGTTCTATTGCTCAGAAGAGAGACAGTAGGTGCGCTTAAATAAGAAAAATGGGAATTTATTCTTTATATCAATCCTTCGATGAAGCAAGAGCTCACTGCAGGAAAAACATTCTATTCCATTGACTTGTATTAAAACTGATTAAACAATAAAATCGTTGTATCATGATGAAATATGAGTCATTTTTCTTTCTGACCTTGCTTTTTCACCCTGGTGATGTAATATGAAATTTCATTACTGGCATCAAGAAGATGTAAAGTAGTACAAAAGTTAGGAAGATATCAAAACTTTGTTAGCTCAATTACGAAAAAAGGTAAACTAGTACCAGGGAGCTAACACAGTTCAAAAAGTTCTCAGTTGAATCTAGCGACCTTACTTTATCATGTTCCCTGTTACTTTTGGCCCTCTTGTCCCATGACCCTCCACCATTATGCATGCCCTCCCCCTCGCCTCTCTGTCTGTCACTTCACATGGAATGTAGCAGTTTTTTCCATCAACCTACTCCCATACATCATTTAAGCTCTTTGTGTATGCTCTCTCCCCATGCAGGATATGCTGCCAGAGTATATTACCATGCATGTTGTGGAATCCATTCTTTTTGCAGGAAAAGCTGTTAGAGTTCTTCGCAATCCAAGTCCAAGTTTCCAATTTAAGGATGGTTCATCTCGTCAGCAAATACAAAGAGGATCTCAAAGGACCCAAGGATATACAACAACTATTTCTTTCCAGAATAATTCCTTGGATAAAACTTTGATTGGAGAAGATTTACTCCCACAGGCGGAGGCTGATAAGATTGAGTCTATGCTTCAAGACTTAAAGGTTTCTATCAATAAGCTTGATCAGTCGTTTAGACTGATGTGAATGATATTTATCTTCTTTTACACATGTATTTAAAGCTTGAAACCTTTTTCAACCTGCTCCTGATGAATTTCTCCCTGATGAAGCTAATTGCACATCCTATTTATTGGTTCAGCCTAAATTTATAACTATCTCATTTATAGGAGTCATCTGAATTCCACAAAAGATCGTTTGAGAATGCCATTGACACAATAAAAGCCGTTGCAGCCAGTCATCTGTGGCAGGTGCAATTTCATACTTTACCAGTTTTTCCCATGCTACAGAATGCACTTATACATCATTCCTGTTTGCAGCTTGTTGTTGTGCGAGCTGACTTAAATGGACACTTAAAGGCTCTTAAAGACTATTTTCTTTTGGAAAAAGGTGAATTTTTCCAGGTAAAGGACTATAACTTATGTTTCACAGTGATGTTAATCATATCCTGTTCTACTGATGATTGCTTTATTTATTTATTTATTTATTTACTTTCCCTCCCTTTTTGGGCAGCTCAAGAGAGAAAATTGCATGGTTCAGTTAAAGATCAATAAAGGGAGCATTTTAGGTTTTTATACTAGTATATTACGAATAGTCTGTAGTGGTTACTGTTTTTGTCTCCAAAGCCTAGGGTATTCTAACCAAATTAAAACACATGCTGAAGTGCTTATGAAGGAAATATTAGCATCATCCAGATGAGCTTGAAGATTTTCTGGATAATAATCTTTGTTATTGTATAAAATAAATAAAATTCATCCCTGGTTTGAAACAAAACATAAACTTCCTATGTATATTAATAGGCAGCAACTAAATTAGCAATTTCATCAGTGAATAAACTTACATATGCTTGTGGTTTTCCCTATGTTTTGTTGGTGGGAAGAACACAGGAACTAATTGATGCAACATAAGTAGAGCTAAATTTTTATGCCGTGGTTCAGTTATATTTATCTTGCAACTGTTGTAAATATGGAAAAATGAGCTAGTACTATTCTAATTGAGTGGGAAGTATTTTCTTCACATCTAGCTGAAGAGCATAGGCTTTTTGAAAGCTGTTACTTCTAATGATTTGTGTAAATAGTTTTTGTTCCTTCAGTACTATTAACAAACGGTATTGCTGACAGAGTTTCCTTGAGGAGAGTCGCCAGCTGATGCGTTTACCACCTCGCCAATCTACTGCAGAAGCTGATCTTATGGTCCCATTTCAACTAGTAGGTCTTTTACAGGAATGCTTATGTCGAATACTGCCTTTATTATCATATTGTTCTATTGTTTGCAGTAAGCATTCCAAATCTTAAAATATTTTTAACATTTTACATACTGGTTCCTTTCTTTTCTTGTCTGACCTCATTAAAAGGCTACTGTTGTTGATTGTGTGAAAGATCAATCTATGATCTTGAGAATTCCTGTTGAATGGTGATTAATGTGCTTAGGTCTTTGATAAGTCATCCATAAGAAGGCTATTATGTTGTTCTAAATGCTTTCTTTAATTTTTGTCTATTTTCAACCAAATTTGGAGCGGAACGGCAGAGGCTGAATTTTCGTTGTCTAGTGCTTCTTCTTTGCTCTTGGCATTGTCTTTATCATGGCTTTTGATGATTATAATCATCCAAGTCTTGTTCTACCTTGGTTACATTGCAGGCTGCTTTGAAGACTATCGGTGAAGAGGATAAGTACTTTTCAAGGGTGTCTTTGCGGTATGATTATGCTTAGCTTTTTCTTATTTTTCAGGTCATATCACATTTATTTTTCCTAATTTTAGGATGCCATCATTTGGAATCGCTTTGAAACCTTCACCAGTTGATCTGCCCAAGGTAAAAGTGAATAAAGATGGAGACTCAGTGGGGCACCCAGATGCTTCTTTGGAGGTGTCCCTTGATGGATGGGATGGAATTTCCCTTGAATATTCTATTGACTGGCCATTGCAGCTGTTTGTTACGCCGGAAGTTCTATCCAAGTAATATTTCAACTTCCATGAACTCTGTAGTATTTTCAAATCCAAATAGTGAATGTAGAAGAAGAATTTTTTTCTCTTATTTGAAAAATACTGTTTGGGTCTATGTATTTTCTGGTGGCATATAATGTCTTTGCAGACTTTCAGAGTGTCTTCATTAGTAACACCCACTAGAATAAAATGAGGATATGAACAGGAATGATACATGGACATTGTTGTCGGCCAAAATCTTTAGCAACTACTCTTTTTTATTAATGGCTATTTTGCCTTTAGGTATCAAAGGATATTCCAGTATCTGCTTCGTCTTAAAAGGACACAAATGGAGTTGGAAAAATCATGGGCTTTTGCTATGCATCAAGATCATATAGACTTTGCTAAACTTCGAAATGACTCTAGAAAGTCATCTGTATCCCAGCATCGAAGGCAACGCCTTAGACCAATGTGGCATGTTAGGGAGCACATGGCCTTCTTGATCAGAAATCTTCAATTCTATATTCAGGTAATTTCCTGTAGATATCTGTGTGCATTCTGTCAGTTGTCATTGCTTAATAGAATAACTTTCTTAAATCTAGTGCTTATTATGTGAAATAGATTTAATGCTGAAAGACACTTCTTTGAAGCGATAAATTTCCATGATCACATGAATATATGAGCTATGATATAGTAAACTACTCAGGCAGTTAGCTTCTTTCATTTCTTTCAGCAGAAAATAGACTTTTGAAGTGCAGAACTGGTTTTATTTTCATGGACCTGCATAGGATTGAATACTGGAACTCTGTACTTTCACATGCACTGCCCTATAGTAATAATTCTGACACCTTATAGCTTGCAAAAGCGTGTCTGAGGTGGTTAGTTCCTACATATGATGTAAATAACACAATTTAACACTCTTCAATGTCATCTGAAATAATTTTACTAATGCATATGAAGAACGTGTCATAGTCCATCACCACTAATGTTGTGATCCTATTTCTTAAATCAGTAGTTGACTAAACATTCACAGAAGGTTCTCTGTTAGACTACCTTGAAAGTCTTGTTTCTTCATTGTCTTCCATGACAGTGACTATGCAAAAACTTAGATAACAAGTTTGATTTCCAGGTAGATGTGATAGAATCGCAGTGGAACGTTTTGCAATCTCATATTCAGAATTCTCATGATTTCACAGAACTTGTGGGCTTTCATCAAGAGTAAGTAATTGAACATTTCAACTTCATCCAAAAAAAAAAACAAAGTAATTGCTCATTTCAATGTGTATTATGCTGCCTGTAACTATTGACTAGTGATTGCAACTGCTATTGCTTTCGGTATTTATTATTTGTATGATATATCGAATGTTCATCCTGAGTTCATACACTTTGCTTTATCTTTTTTATATTCCTGTCTTCCTTTTTAAGGTATGTATTGCTAAAGATTATCATTGTAATTTAGTTGTTGAAACATGAATCTACATCGATATCATACTGTTAATGAATTGGGTCAAATGGAATATGATCAATCATTATGAATCTGCACCCAAGAGGGTGGGTTGAGAAACATGAGGTCTCAGATTTATATCCCAGTATAGACAAAAACGCGAGGTGTTTTCTTTCCATCTATCCTAGACTTGGCGGACAAGTTACCGGGTAACTATTACCGGTGGGAAGTGACAGGTATCCAATAGAATTAGTCGAGGCGCGTGCAAGCTAGCCCGACACCACATTTTTTAATTAAAAAAATTCTAAGAATCTAAATTGTAGACTTATTGTTTACTCTGTTATCTCTGGAACATTCTATTTCAATGTAGGCTGTCTGTTTTAAAATACTTTTTGAAATGTGAAGACTATTGCATAATCACTGTCGTAACCTTTCATAAAGAAGTAACAAACATAAGCTAAAATTTTCTGCCAAATAAGTTAGAAGTGTATCAAGAATTTTATTGTGTTTACTGATGAATTGTTTATTGTCCAGAGAAATGGAACTAGCGCACTTTAAGTTCTCGTCGTATTGAATCCTTAGTTTTAACAAAAACAAGATTCCTATATAGTTGCTATTCATTTCTTGGGATTGTTGTGCGCCGTTTGATGCAAAAGTTGATGGGCGTTGGCTGTTTTCCAGATATTTGGCTGCGTTGATTTCACAATCTTTCTTGGACATTGGTTCTGTCTCAAGAATTCTGGATGGAATAATGAAACTATGCTTGCAGTTCTGTTGGAAGCTTGAAAATGACGAAAACACTAGAACTACTAGTGAGCTGGAGCACATAGCTGAGGTACTATTGAGTTGATTTATACATCAAGTGTTTTCATTTTCTAACTGGTCCATTCAAATTCATCACTAGGAAGCAAGAAATTCCCATAAACAAATTGGTCAAAACACTTTGCCCTTTGTTCACTATCTCTGACGTTCTTCATCTAAATATACTTAAATAGAAGCCACAACATCTTTTTTGTTGATGCCTTTGGTCGATGTCTTAGAGGGTGTTTGGATTGGCTTTTCTAAAGTGGCTTAAGCTAAAAGTCAAAAGTCAAATATTGGGAACGTCCAACTTTTGATTTTTGGCTTTAAAGCACTTTTTATGTTTGCCAAACACTTCCAAGACTAAAAGAGAACTTAAAAAGCCAAAAGTCACTTAAAATAAGTCAATCCGAGCACACCCTGTGTGTCATTATCTTGCTTCTAGCACTTGACTAACACGCCCAACTTATCTATGTAATGAGTGCTGACAAAGATGTGGTGGCACCTTGCATTACTCATCATCAAAATTATAGCATAAGGAAAACTTAGCCTCCTACAGTAGATTATCAGTGGCTTTTTGTTGTTGAAGAACTTATTACTTGCTGATGATGAAATCTTATATTACTTCAGTTCTCGAGTTTGATCTTTCTTTTCTCCATGGTCGTTGATCATTATTTTGAATTATTTATTCTATTAATTGTGGACTGGTTCCTGCTGCAATACCTCTTATTTCTTGCAACTTCTCAGGAGTTCAACAAAAAATCAAACTCCCTATACACTATACTCCGAAGTAGCAGACTTGCTGGGAGCCAGAGAGCCCCGTTCCTTAGACAATTTCTTTTGAGACTCAATTTTAATTCCTTCTTTGAGGTAAATCTCTTTTGAAGTTACATGGAGGCTTCATATTTCATTTGCTTATGTTATTTATATTATTTTTAAACTCGTCAACAGGCAACTGCAAGAGGGGTGCTCAATGTTGTCAGCCCTCGCCCATCTGTATCTGTCCTGCAGTGATAATTTTTTCCTCTTAAAGCCACCCAATGTAAAATGCTGTAAGCCTTGCTTTGTCCTACCAGTTTTTTCTTTTGTCTGTGTGCGCGTGTGCTGTTACATGCCCTTGTAAGTCTCACATTGAGTTATAGTTGATTGATTATTTAACGATTGTTATAAACAGTAAGGGCGCATCTGCCACCTTTCCATTCAACATTAATCAATTCCTTGCAATTTCTGCTGGTGCCATCTTACATTTCATGTCTTTTTGGTTTTCAATGACTTCTGTTTTGGAGTTGGTTATGTGATGATTTGTGTGTTCTTATAATCAATAATGTGATATCAAGGTTGAATTTTCAACGTTGGAATATAACACTTCCTTACTCACAATTGATGATAGTCAGAGCGGAGATCAATTTTGAAGAAATGAGTAGCACCCTGTAATTGGTCAAACAAATCATCTATCCTCGACAGTGAATAATTGCCCTTTTTGTTGTTAGATCTGAATAAAAGGTTGCTCAACTAATGCAGAATCAACACTGTTACTACTTGTATCCAGTGGGGTCTCCCCCCAAAAAAGTATTTTACTTTTGGTTTAGATTTGAAAAACGTTTCTTATCCAACGACCACAGCATACAATTTTCAACTTGTGACTTCTACCTACCCCCAAAGCCTCCTACTAAAAAATTTGTACACAAAAATTAGGTGGAAAATGGGACAAACCTATAACCAAACTAGATAGCAGCCTTATATCACTATTCCCTTTTCCATGGAAAAGTGCGGTGAGGCGGTTGATTCTTTGTTTAAAAAAATTGTTTTTTTTATAATTATTTAATTTCATTTTTTTTTTATTTAGCTTGTTTAAGATCATTAATTAAAAGACATTTTAATATAATCTAAATATCTTCACATTAAAATAACAAGATTTGAAAATATTCTTCACTTTCTTAAATTTAGTATCAAGTTAAAGCTAAACAAACAAATTAAATGAAAAGAGTACTTTAGTATGAAGTTTCGAGTTTAGGATTGAAAATAAAGAACTTTTTCAATAGGACTTGTTCTATCCCTTTTGTGAATTTCTAACATCAAAATAGTTACTTTTTTTTATTTCAACTCATTTGTCCTACTTTTTTTTAGTTCATTTGAAATGGTAAGTATGTATCTTTACTTTTTTTAACAACATTTTGCATAAAATTAAAAAAGAAAAATTATTTTCTAAAATTTCTTGTCAAGTTAAATTTTGACAAACAAACTGAAATAGAGAAATTCAATACTCTCTCGTCCCACTTTAGTTGTTATAGTTTCGAATCAAGTTAGATAAATTTAAAATAATATTTTAAGATATATCTTTTCATAATATTAATATGAAAAAAATTGCAATCAATAATATTTTTTAATTTTAAAAATTTTTAAAATTAATTTTTAAAAAATATAATACGAAAATTAAAATGGGATGGAATGAAGAACCACTCTACCAACCTCTTAAAATACCCACACACCTAATTATTACAAGAAATAAACGAAGATAGGCAAAATGCACGTAGTATTCTATTGATATCCAGAAAATTCTCACCAGCTCTAACAAGAACAAATAATTTCTTTGGAGAGCATTAAGCCGTCGCTTATCTCCATTTCCATATTCTGCAAATCTCTCACCTCAAAAATGGATTCCAAGAATCAATCTTTGGACAACCAAGAACCCCAAACACCTCAAGAAGAACAACAACCGACACCCATTTTGCCTGTAGCTTCAATTTCACTTGCTTTATCCACAATTCTTCCAACCCATTTCCTTAATCCCCCTAAAATTTCCACCCTTTTCAATAAACCCAACAAAGTCAAAATCCCAACTCAAGTTTCATCTCTTTCTAATCTTTCTCTTTCAGCTTCTCTTCCATCTGCGAAACTCGGTTTCAAGTCCACCATTTCTGCTAACCCTCTTCAAGATTCACTCACTCTAAACCCCCTTCGTCCTTCTGAGCCTTCTAATGCTGCTGGGGTTCGACGAGCTTCAATTGTTTGGTTCCGTAACGATCTTCGTGTTCATGATAACGAGTGTCTCAACGCGGCTAACAATGAGTCCATGTCTGTTTTGCCGGTTTACTGTTTTGACCCGAGAGATTATGGGAAATCTTCATCTGGGTTTGATAAAACTGGGCCGTATAGAGCTACTTTCTTGATTGAATCTGTTGCTGACCTTAGGAAGAATCTACAGGCAAGAGGGTCTGACCTTGTTGTTAGAATTGGGAAGCCGGAGACTGTGTTGGTGGAATTAGCTAAAGCTGTTGGAGCTGAAGCAGTGTATGCTCATAGGGAAATTTCACATGATGAGGTTAAAGGGGAAGATAAGATTGATGCTGTAATGAAAGATGAGGGGTTGGAGGTGAAGTATTTTTGGGGTAGTACACTGTACCATATTGATGATTTGCCTTTTAAGTTGGAGGAAATGCCGACGAATTACGGAGGGTTTAGGGAGAAAGTGCAGGGATTGGAGGTAAGGAAGACAGTTGAGGCATTGGATCAAATGAGGGGATTGCCTGCTAGAGGTGATGTGGAACCTGGGGAGATTCCTTCTTTGGTTGATTTGGGACTCAATCCTAGTGCCACCATGGGTCAGGTATTACTTTGTTTGATTTTGAATTTCACATTGATCATTAGAAAATGCAGACGAGGGCTCCGAGGAAACAGCCTCTCTACCTCTGTGAGGTAGTGATAAGGTCTGCGTACATTTCACCCTCCCCAGACTATACTTATGGGATTTCACTGAGTATGTTGTTGTTTTGTTATCATTAGAAAATGTCGGTCCATTCAGTATTAGATGAAAGTAGTTTTACATTGGTCTCGAGAAATATAGAGAACTTCAAAATTGAAAGGAAAGAGAAATTTTTGAGTATTAGAAAGCAACAGATACAAATGTAGTTAACGGGTGATAAGGATTCGTATAGTTGAACCCAACTTGTTGGAGAGTAACGCATACTAGGAGTATTTCTTGAGGTTCGAGTAGCTTCCTGTTTCTTAGCCACTTCATTTTTTTAGTGGTAGAGACGATCAAGATTCCATTTTTATACAGAAGAGAAGTGATTCAAGTCAGAAATATTTGATGGTTTTATCCAATGTAGCTCTTGTATATGTATTGTGAACTTCTGTAAGATAAAACCCCAGTTTAAGTAGGTTTAGTGTTTGGCATTTGAACATCAGTAATTTAAATGACCCTTGCTCTACGCGTAGCGACCCTCTTTGCACTA
>JAPFFP010000113.1:18701886-18718843 GCA_026153255.1 Solanum medicagineum | reverse complement strand
CAAAAGATAAAGAAGTATCGTTAATCTCTTCATGCTCGTTCCAAGCTCGAAGTACCATTTGTACACCGTCCGAGCCCAACAAAAATACTTGAAAATATGCTTACAAGCCCTGAAGAAGCTTTCAATTGGAAAGAGCATCTACACTGATTATTAATACAATACCTCTCTCTTTCAAGTTAAAAACAAATTAATACATATTAATTCTTCCAAACTTATTTTCACAGGTAATATGACATAACCTGAGTCTGTTATTCTGTTTATGTTCATGGTTCAAGTAAAAGATGACATCAACAAAACTGCACATAATGCAAACTAATGGACAAGATAGGCTGAAGTCTAATTGGTCTCACCAACTGCCTACTTAAGAATCCACTTCACTAAGAGGTGGATGAAGTGCTAAATAGTCTAGGTAATGTTCACTGACAATCTGAATGTAATTTTAGGAAGATTGTTATGTCATATAACCTTACGTACAAACCCTATTCGAGTGGCAAATGATTACAAGATATTATGCGACCATTTTTTTTCCGACTGTTTCTTTGTTTCTCCACGTAAATAGAACAATGCATTAGATAAACAAACATAAGAATGACATAAACCCATCATCTTCAGTACAAAAGCTTCAGAATAGATGGGAAAGCTTTTTTGACTTGCGGGCAGGAAACTCTTAACTAAAATAAAAAGTTAAAAAGGACTACTTTATAAAACCATTAGCAATTCGATCCAGATTTAATTTATGAATGACTGAACTATCCAAACAAGAGCTCTTCGTAAAGCTGAGCCGAGCCAGGATAAAAGAGGCTATTATAGGTTATTGTCAATCTGTCAGTCGAAAAAATGATCAAAAATGTTAAATGCCAGCCCAATTCTAATCCGGACCCAGTGGCGCGGTCACCTTGTAATTAGGGGGTTCATTCGACCAAAAATCATATCATCTATATATACAACAACAACAACATACCCAGTGAAATCCCACAAGTGGGGTCTGGGAAGGTTAGAATGTACGCAGACCTTACCACTACCTCATGGAAGTGGAGAGTCTGTTTCCTGGGAACCCTCGTCTCAAAACCCATATGCAGGAAAAAACTAGATATAACAAAAAGGAAAGAGAACAGAAAGAGCGACTAATAACGAAAGCACATGACAATATGTAAATACGATAAAATTAACACACACACGACAGATAATGACAACACATGATTAAAAAATACGACTACTCCTGCTACCCTACTATACCCCAAGGCCAGACATCCACCTAACCCTACCAACCAATTAGCCTGCTACTCTAATTCACGACCTCCACTCCTTTTTATCTAAGGTCATGTCCTCGGTGACATCAACTATCACCATATCTTGTCTAATCTCATCCCCCTAATACTTCTTCGATCTACCTCTACCCCTCCGTGTAACTCCCAAAACCAACCTCTCACACCTCCTAACGGGAGCATCAGTACTACTCCTCTGCACATGTCCAAACCATCGCAATCTCGCTTCCCTGATCTTATCAGCCACAGGGGCCACCTCTAGCTTCTCCCGAATGGTCTCATTCCTAATCATATCACTCTTGGTGTGACCACACATCTATCTCAACATCCTCATCTGCGACATGCATCTTTTGAACATGTGTCTTTTTTTATTGGCCAACACTCCACCCCATATAGCAAAGATGGTCTAACTACCATTCTGTAAAACTTACCTTTGTTTTTAGGTGGTATCTTCTTGTCACACAATACACCAGAGGCCAGCCTCCATTTAGTCCATGCTGCCCCAATACGATGTGTGACATCATCGTCGATATCGCCACTACTCTAGGTGATAGACCCCAGATACTCAAAGTTTTCCCTCTTGGGGATAGGTTGAGTGGCAAGCCTCACATCAATGTCTGCTTCATCCTTCGCAACACTGAATTTGCACTCTAAGTATTTTATTTTTAAATTAAATAAATTTGCACTCCAAGTATTCTGTTTTGGTCCTGCTTAGGTTGAATCCTTTGGACTCCAAGGCGTGTCTCCAAGCCTCCAACTTATCATTACCTTTAGCTTGAATCTCATCAATCACTACTATGTAATCTGCAAATAGCATACACCATGAAACTTCCTCCTTGATAGATCGAGTCAACTCATCCATCACCAAGGCAAACAAGAAAGGGCTCAACACAGATCCTTGATGGAGTCCTATCTCAACAGAAATATACTCTGAGTCTCCTCCCACTGTTCTTACCCGAGTTGTGGCTCCATCGTACATGTCCTTTATTGCCGTGATATATGTCATTGGGACACTTTTCACCTCTAGACACCTCCGTAGGACATCCCTTGGAACTTTGTCATAGGTCTTCTCGAAATCAATGAACACCATATGAGGGTCCTTTTTTTCCCTACTTCTGCGGCCCCTTTTGGATGCGGATTCTAGACAGGGTTATCCTCGCGACAGCTGATAATTTTAGCAGAGACCTTATATCAGATTTGGTGGTGAGATTCAATCCATTCAGACCACCACCAATTCTATCTTTATTTGTAGTCTTTAATTTTTAAAAAAAGGATCAAATATACCCCTGTACTATTGAAAATAGTTTAAATATGCTCTTCGTTATACTTTTGGGTTACATATACCCCTCCTGTTATACTTTGGCACAAATTTACCCTTATAACTAACGGAGGGACACGTGGACAACTAGGATTAAATGAGCTATGTGATTTAAAATACATCGAATTCGGATATAACCAACCTCGCCCCAATAATATGACCCGACTTAATCACCCCCCAATTCATTCTTCAAATGCAGAAACCTCACAAACCTGTCCGAACTCAATCCCAATTTGATGACCTGGCAATGGGTTTGCTCGCCGCTCTTCAAATCCAATGCAAACCCACATGCCTTAAGAACCAAAGGGATTATATAGTTATCAGGAAAAATAAATCCTTAATCATTTGAAAATAAGTTGAAATTCCATCAGAGTAAGACCCTGAACACATAAGCACTTAAGTAAAAGCAATGTAGAGAACTACATTTGGGTCGGGGGTTTGCCGGAAAATCTTGGAAGCATATTCGAAGGAGCAGCATCTGGAAAAAATGTGATGAAGCTCGGATAGAATAAAGGGATCATTGGGCTTGCCGTTCAGAATTACATGAGCATGAATTGGAGCGACGTGTTGAATGCTTTTACATTAGGTTTTCTGCTTTTGCAGAGTGCATTGGGTGGGTGCTTAGGTCGGGTCATATTATTGGGGAAGGGCTGATTATATCCGAATTGGATATATTTTAAATTGCATGGGTTCATTTAATCCTAGCCGTCCGTGTGCCCCTTTGTTAGTTATAAGGGTCCAAAGTATAACGGGAGAGGTATATTTAGCTCAAAAAGTATAACGAAGGGTATATTTAAACTATTTTCAATAGTACATGGGGTATATTTGGCCCTTTTCCATTAATTTTATTCAGAAACTGAGTTGTATGTACTCAGTCAGAGTTGTACTAGATGTCCTTTATGCTTATGACACTAATTTTGGGATATTTCTTTTGTATTTCTTTCCTTTCGTTGTGGCCTGACTTTCCTTGGAAGGCTTGTCTCTGATTTTACTTTTCGGCTTACACATGAGGTTAGGTTAGGATGTGCATCATGACCTCGGTTTTTGGGTCGTGAGTAGCGACAAATACTGCTGGGACTCATACATAGTCGTTTAAACATAGAGCTAATACTACAAGGATTATTAGAATAAATCTGTTCAATTACAAATGATTGCTTGTAAGATATTGCACTGCTCTTTTAGTTCTTCTGTTTCTCCTCACTCAATGTGAAAAGGATGAAAATCTTTTCGGATAAACAAACAGTAGAATGACTTTAACACAATAAATACAGAGCGGAAATGTAAGTCTATCAGGAATTGAAGCCTGGGGAACTCTTAATACTAATATAAACATAATTAAACTCCAAATTGAACGAAATAGAATTATTACCTCTTGGAAAAAGCGGAGTTGGAGGTGACAGTGATCTTATTCTTGTCACGAGTAACAGTAACGGAATCCCCAAGAGCACCAGCTTTTCCACCAACTTTAATTCTCTCCTGAAGGAACTTGTCAAGAGAAGCAATCTCCATGATACTGTCATCTACTGGCTTCGAACAGTCAATGACGAAGGTTGCACCCCTCTTCTTCCCACCCTTCGCTGCTACTGCTGCTGCTCGGCTCATCTTCACAATCTCTCTATTTCTCTTCTGCTGTTATTCAAATAGTGAAAACAAAACAACAATCATCAGATCTAAAGAACAAAAGTTCATCGTCGGAGACAAAGTTGGAGCATACCTACAGGACAAAACTCGACGGCGTACTGCGAGTGTATGCAAGTGATGACTGTTAAAGTAGTAGGGTTTTCCCTCGTTCTTACTTTCTATATTTGGCACCAAACTACAAGTCATTTCCGCTTCTAGCCTTCAACTTTATGTTTGCTAAGTTTAAATTTTTAAATCATATTTTCTCCGTCCATTTTCAATTATCAACTATATTATTTTGATACATCCATTTTTAATTATCTACTATTTTATTTTGATATATCAAACAATAATTGTCCAATTTATAATATCAAGGAATAATTATTTCTTATTTCGGAGCCAATAAAATATTACTATGCATCGTCCCGCGTCATCAGGCCTAGTTTCTAATTTATGGCTTATTATTAATTATAATCATTTTTTTATTACTCCCTCTGCCCATCTTTACTTGCCCGTATACTATTTTGGAATGTTCAATAATATTTGTCCACTTTATAAAATCAAGAGATAATTTTACACTTATTTCCTAATTTACCCTTATCATTAATTATAGTCATTTCCCTATTATATTTTTCAAGACATAGTACTTATTACATTCAAAGAGTACTTTGGTAAAATTATTCCATCATTTACTGTTTCTTAATCTCTGTGCTAAGTCAATGAGTTCCAAAAAAAAATTAGACAAAGAGAATATATTTTTTAAAACATTTTATTTATTATATTCAAGTCATACCTCATTTATTATTTTTTTAATCCTTATGTCAAATCAATAGGAGATCGACAAAGATAGACGAAAAGAGTAATAAAACATAATCAGATAAATATTTATGTATTTCCAACAAAAGTTACAATGGAGTATTAACTACTCTTTCACCTTTAACCAAGGTCTAGGTTTTCAAGTCAGTTTTACTTCTAAAACACAGTCAATTGTCGGAAGTATGTTGTAGTAGTAACTCATAAACATTCATGTCCATGATTTAAAATAGTTTTTGACACAAAGATAAACACAAGTATCAAAGTAACGTTTTCTTTTACTGATAAAGGAACAAAAAATCAATAATCTAGACATGACGATATAAGACTCATTAATAACTGAAATACATTGTATAAGGTTCTAAACAAGAAGGCAGACTAAAAGGGAAGAAAAAGTGACATTGAATAGCCATGCACGCGTAAGTTAAATTACATGTAATCATCAAGAGGAGAAAGGCAATACAGATAAATATATGACTTTTGCATAGTTGACCACAAAGCCAAAGTATCGAAGTAAAGCTCTCTTTTTCTAATAAGCAAACTGCAAAACAATAATCCAGAAATGAGAAGACAAGACTCAGTAGTAAATCGAACAAGACGACCATCTGAAGAAGATAAAGCGAGACACTGAATGTCTGTTTACTCTTCTTCATCTGCTTCATTCTCAGCAATGTTGAAGTAGCGCAATTCGTAAACATTCCTGTCCTTGTTGGAAGCAATCACCCTAAGCCAATCCCTGACGTTATTTTTCTTCAAGTACTTTTTGACAAGGTATTTCAGGTACCTGAAAAATAGAGGTAAAGATTGTAAACCTTGATGTTGTTAACTAGTCTTGAGTGCCTGAATTCACAACTTTTGACAGTCTGTTCTTTTGGTTTTGGTGAGAGGAGAGGATTAGTGGAATACATATCAATAACTTTAGCATCACAATGTTTTAATTAATCGGGCATACATAATTTGCCCCAAAATAAACTGATATATATGTTGAACATTTGCTTCTCTTGGAACTGTCGGTTTCCTGTACAAGTGCCTTTAGACTTCACTTGAACCTAAGATGCATAGGTGAATGTGATGCTTGATGTCACTTCCAAAACAAGCATAGAAACATAAATCAGATGAAATAAGATTACCACTATAGATTCTACTAAGCTGCATCAAATGTATCTAAAAGATGAAGAATTTCTTTAGAGCCCAAAAATAAATACTTGAAAATATGCAAAAACACCCTGAAGGATGTTTCTATTGGCAAGAGTATCACAATGATTATTAATATCAATTACCTCTCTCTTTTTTGAGAACCAAGTCTGAATACATATCAATTAGCTATCCTTTTCAAGTTAAAAACAACTGAATACATATTAAATTCTTCCAAGCCTATTTCAAACATGTAATATGGCATAATCCAAGTGTATTATTATGTATGTGATAAAGGAGGTAAAAGATGAAATTAACAAAGCTGTACTTGATGCAAACTAATGGACACAAATGAAAGGCTAGGTTGAACCGTTGAAGTCTAGCCAGCAACGCCCTAATCAAGATTTCACTTCAATGAGAAGTGGGTGAACTTGCTAAACAATTTAGCTAATGCTCATTGATAATCTGGAAATAATTGCGGGAAGAGCTGCGAGGATTATTATAATAATATAACATTGTGTACATACTGTATTCAAGTTGCAAATAATCACAAGATATTATGTCACTGTTTTATTTTTTGACAACGGAACAGTATTATGCTGCTATTTTTGTTCTATTGTTTCTTTGTTTATCAATGTAAATAGGATAATGCATTAGATAAACAAACATTAGAATGACATAAACCCATCATCTTCAGTGTGAAAACTCCAGAGTAAAAGGGAAAGATTTTTGATACTAGCAGGGCAGGGAAATCCTAACTAAAATAAACAGCAAAAAGGACCTCTTTTTAAAACCATTAGCTGCTAATGATTAGCAATACAGTCCACAGCTCAATCTATGAATGACTGCACTATCCAAATAAGAAACCTTTTTAAAGCAGAGACTGGTCAGGATAAAAGAGGCTTGTGACATTTACTGTTAATCAGCCAGTTTGTGAAAATACTCAAACTACAATAAAATCCAACCCCAACTCCTAATCAGGGACTCATTTTACATTTTGTTTGAGTGTATAGCTCATAGATTATCTGTTCCATAAGTTCAGCAAGAGCTGTTATAGAGCTCATATACTATCTGTTCCATAAGTTTAGCAAGAGTTGCACAGATTATTGGATTACCCTGTTCAAGTTACAAATGATCACTTACAAGATATTACACTCCCATTTTAGTTCTTCTGTTTCTCCTTATTACTCATTGTAAATAGGACGAAATGTTTTTGAATAAACAAACAGTAGAATGAGTGAATGACATAGCACAATCATCTTCAGTGCGAAAAATCCAGAGTGAGACTGCAAGTCTTTAATACCGAAATAAACAGCAACAATAACCTCTTTCTAATTCATTATCAACTGACTCAAAGCTCAATGTGTGAATGTACACTATTCCAAATCAAATAACTCCTTGCAAAGCATAGACACGTCCGGAATTAACGAATAGGTATACAATAAGTTACTGTCAATCCGTCAGCGTAAACACACTTCAACTAAATTGGAAATCGATTTCAACTAATAACTTGAACCAAAAATGCTCAACTTTAACGAAATGGAAAGTTGTCATATAGAATTAGTACCGCTTGGAAAAAGCAGAGTTGCAAGTGACGGTGATTTTGGTCTTGTCACGGGAGACAGTAACAGAATCCCCAAGAGCACCAGCTTTCCCGCCAACCTTAATTCTCTCCTGAAGGAACTTGTCAAGAGAAGCAATCTCCATGATACTGTCATCCACTGGCTTCGAGCAGTCAATCACGAAGGTTGCCCCCTTCTTCTTCCCGCCCTTCGCTGCTGCTGCTGCTGCTCGGCTCATCTTTACACTCTCTATTTCTCTTCTGCTGTTATTCAAATAGTGAAATCAAAACAAAAATCATCAAATCTCAGAGAAAAAAAGCTCATCGTCGGAGAAAAAGTTTGAGCATACTCACTGTACAGGACGAATTCGGCGGCGGCGGACTGCGAATGAATGGAAGTTATTGATTTTATTTAATTAGGGTTTCCCTCGTTTCTATGACCCGTCGCCCCGACCCAAACCCGTATTGCTTCTAAGAACCATCTACCAAAACATCCCCTTATGATTTCTTTCAACATAATTGAACCATAAACACACATCTTAATTGACCAAAAATTAAATACATTTAGTCAAATACTATAAGGATCAAAAACAAAATTTACCAATAATTTTAGTGACAAAAAATGTTATTATCCCTAGTTACATATAGTTTGCTAATTTCATATATTGATTAGACTCGTTTATATTTAGATTAGCTTGACTCAATTTAATTTTGTTAAAATTCACCTCATTTTGGCTTAGTTAAATTTTGATTATAGCTTGAGTTGATAAAGTGTAGGATTGGTGGAGTTGGTTCAATTCAGCTCAATTGGTTGTTCAATCATATATTATTTTTGTCTTAACTTATGCACACCATTTGAATTCAAAAATTAAATTATTTAACTTTGATAGTAAACCTAAACATGAAACTTTATTACTTTAAAATTAAAGTTTATTCATTAAATTTAATTAATAATATCTCAATACAATAATTAATTTCATTTATGACATGTTCAAACTTTAAATTAAAATTAAGTATAAATGACATGTGGATGAAGAAAATTCAACTTCCTTGGAATTAATGGGCCTCAAAAATTAAAAGGCCTATTTGAAATACCCAACGGCCCATTGTTATGGCATGACCTCCAAAGAAGAAAAGGATTATTTGGACGAATATTTTTAAATAAATAATTATTTATATTAGTGATTTTTTTTAATTTTTTCTCATATATAGTAATATTTGTGATCAATTTTCACTTATATTACAAGTGAATTATTTGCAATATAAATATATTGGAATTATTTGAAAATATGATGTACTTGTTTGTTAAAAAATTGACATGACATGTATTAAAATGCGATAAATGTGTTATTCATCAGTAAAACTTGTAATATGTCTATTTAATTATTACTATAAATAATAAATATTATGATCAATATAAGTTTCCAAGAAAAGTCGTTGCATATGCCAAATATTTATTAGGCATTTAAGATCTAAATAAATCATGAATCAACCATATCTACACACCTACTAGGTGTGCATTGTGTTTATATAATTCATGCTATCATCGGTTTAATATATATTATTTTGAAAAAGTATTTGGGTGAGTATTTTTTAATAAACAATTATTAAGTTTAGCATACTTTTTATCTATTGCAATTTGTAGTAATATTATGATAAATTTACATTTGTATCAAAAATGAATTATTCATGCAATATAAATGTATTATAAGTGTTTTAAAATATATTCAGCTTATTTATTAAAAATTGTCACAATGTATGATAAGTGCATTTTTGAGAACCATTTAAATTTTTGCATAATTTTTTAATAATAAATGTTACTCTCTTTGTTCAATTTATGTTGTATTGATAAAATTTTGAGAACCATTTAAAGTTTTTTTATGTCTTTAATTTTTAAGTTGTTTATTATTGCGACTTATAATAATTTTTACGGCATTTTAAATATTATTTAATTACTTTCTTTGTCCCAATTTATATAGAATTTGCAGAATTTTGAGCACTACCTAAATTTTTTATATGTCTTCCTAATATTTAAAGCAGTTAATTATTATAATTTATAATACTTTTTTTTGTAATTTTTATATATATTAAAAAATTATATAAATAAATTAAAACGAAGAAAGTAAACCAAAATGATCAAAAATAGCCCCCAGAAATGTAAATATTTTAAGCAGTAACTATTACAATTATGCTACATTTTACATAATTTTTAATAAAATAAAAAATAAGACAAATAAATTTAAACAAAAACCATAATTTAAAATGACAAAAACAGCTCTCAAAAAGTAAGCTGCTAGCACAACGCTCCAGCTGCTTCCTGATCACTTCTACGTATAAAGAATATAAAAAGATATATTTATTTAAAATTAAACTTTCAAGAGATATAATTTTGCACCAATTATCACAAAAGACCACTCAATAATACGAAAGATGTGATCAGATCATATTATAATTAATACGTTGAATGTCATCAAAACTTCGAAATTAAGCATCAATAAAGATCAATCTCAAAAAAAAAATTTGAGTCATAAAGACACATCAAACTAATACTATGATTAGTGACATATCATATAAAAGTCTTATATAATAGGTCGCTCTCCACTTATGAAATTACGTTGATTATATTATTATTTTCTAACATGTTAATATTTTTCATTTATTATAGATATGGCTTCAAGAATGGGAAAGAGAAATCATTTATTATCTTCTTAGAAAAGTGAAGATTGGAGATGATGGTCTCCATCTAACCAGTAACAACCACTCAACTAGTATGCAGTGACCAATCATGTATACAAACTTTAAAAATTCTTTTTTTTTAAAAAGAAAATAAAGAAATATTTTTTAAATAAACAAATATGGTTGACCAATCAATGTAAAACTTTTGTCGGTTATACGTGAGTAAGGGTGGCAATTTGACGAGTTGGATTAAATTTGAGCGAATTATCCTGAGCTAGGTAAATCCTTCTTCATAAGCCGATTAGTCTATCCATCTGATCCTCTCTTTCGCAATCAGCAAGTTTATCCTTCATCGGACAATCTCGTACTTAAATACGTCTATTTGAGTTATAATAGGTACGAAATGGCTAGAGTGTAACGATTCGTTTCAAATGGATAAGCAATCTGCCAAAGCCTCTAGGGGTAAATATGCAAGAGTGTGTCAAGGTTAAACCTTTGATTCCCTTTATTTGGGTTTGTGAAAAACTTCAGGCAGTTGAATATGAAATCGACAGGGGTTAATTCAGTGGTAGAGGAAATGGATCGAAGAATACTGAGACAGCTGGGAATCCCATAACAGGGACTAGACTCAGCAAATTAAGTAATGATCAAGTAGGGTCAAAATAACAAACAAATCAAGACTCAACTCAACTCAAATATACTTGGATCAAAATTGATTCGGTCAAAACGGGTTGAGTAATAAGTTATAGAATGGATCAAGATCTAATTCGACTCAACTTTTACTAAATCTTTCTTATTTACTAGATTTTTAGCCGTGAAAAAACTTCTAAATCTTTCTTATTTGATAGACTTCCATTTCTTCCTTATTTGAATCAAGAAATTATGCTCCAATCGTTAAGAAAATTTCTAATTTATCATAAATTCTAATTAATGATAGAATTTTTATGTATAAGATCTTTATAAATAAATAATTTATTAAAATTATTTATATAATAAATTCTTTTATAAATTTAATTTTTTATTTTAATCACGCCCAAACAAAATTAGTATCAATAGATTTTCTCAGTGTGGCCGGTGGAATCCATGGGAAAATGGCTAAACTAGTTGATGTCGTGCATTTTGTTTTTTCAAATAAAATGGATAAGCAAAAGAATGGGCAATAAATAGATAAATATAAACATTGGGATTGGAGATAAGGATGCGAAAGAAAAATTGATTTAACATAGACACTTTTGTAGCATGCATTATCATGAAATAATATTGTGATAGGAATGGCGATCTGTTTTGATGTTGGTATTAAAATTTAATTTGTATCAGGTAAATTTATTTAGAAAATATTTTGTATTTTTCCTTTTATATTTCTAATGAAAAATTAAGATTTCTTATTTTATGTTTTATAGAAGAAGAAGCAATTTATTCATTGAATCATATTTGTGGTTAGAATGTATGCCAATCGAAATGGTTTGAATTTTTTAAATATTAAATTTTTTAAATTTATAAATTAATCAAATTAATAAATTTCAGACATTTTAACTTCATTTTTTTTGAATTTTTTAGGGTTTCATGCAAATATGTAATTAAATTGAGCTTTAAATTTTTTTTTCAATCTTATCAAAATATAATTATCTGTGGTCTTTCTTAAGAAAATAACAAAATATGATATGCGTGACGAGACTAAAATATTCAATAAAAGGCAATAATGAAATCTTGTAATACAAATGTTGAAAATAAATAAGTTATAATGAAAATGATCATAATTTACAAAGCAGTAAATAACGCTAAAATAAGTCTAATATTGATTATAATTGAAAAAAATTAAAATTAGATCATGTATTTTAATTTTCTAAATTGATATAAAATCAAAGAGCAAATATCACGTTATTGCCATTAATTTTTAGTGTGATTTCTTTTTTGTACATTAATATTGATTTGATTTTTTATTTGAGTTTTATTAGAGTTATTAATTTCTGTGAACTATGAATTTTACTGTGCATTCTTTCTAAATAAAATCTGAAATAATAAAGATAAAAACTATGAATAAATATAAGAAATATTTATAAATTATATTAAAGTAAATAATTTTAATGTATTAAATAAATTTTAAAAAATTATATATTATATAATGTTACATTAATTTACTTTCGAGTAAATTGACCGGGGATTTAAACAGCTATACCCTAGTCTTTCTTATTATCGTTGCCCGTATTCGACACCTCTTTCTCTTACGGCTAGTGCAAGTCCACACCCTCTCTCTGACTATAGCCCTTTGCAACCAAGCGTACATTTTTTGGTCAGAATATCCACAGTAATGTCTCCGTTAGATTCCTTTCTAATAAGCTCTCTCCCTCTTGCTCATGTAGTAAGGATGTCATCACATTCTTGATATCAATCTCATAATTAGACCAATTAATCTTTTATGTTAAAACCAATTCAATCCAAATATACTAAAAAAAAAAAATTTATAACAAATTAATTCAAACCAAATTATTAGTTATATATATTTTTTCTTAAATTAATTCAATATTTAATACAATTGATTTGATTTCATTTTATAATAATTTAATGTGATTTTTTATTCGATTTTATCCGGGGTATGACACTGAACATTCTCGAAGTTCGGGATTTGAGCCGAGCAAATGGAAAATTTATTATAACATCTTCTTAGTCGGTGTATCATGCGTAAATCCAAATGAAAATGACGTGCGTACTAGACTAAATTACTACGTTCTCCATTTATTTTAATTAAATTTATCAGATAATACGCATATATTAAGAAATTTTTTTAAAGTAATTAAATTTATGAGATAATGCGCATATATTAAAAAAAATTTTAAAGATAAAATTTAAATCATATTTTTTACTAGTATTTTTTTATAAAATCATAAATATATAATACAATTTATTTCATAAAAAATATAAAAACTTTAATAAATGAAAGAGGAAATATGAAAAAAGTTTCAGAATTCATCTTCAACTTTGAACAATTCAACTATTTTTTATTTTAAATTTTTTTAAAAAAATTTAATTAATTTAAGATGGATAAAGTATTTCCTCCATTTATTTATTTACAATATTTAATATATTATATTCAAAAGTGCTATAATGAATTTATTATTTAGTAATTATTTTTTTAAAAAGGACGTCAAGCGAAACATCAGCACGTAAAAATAATCCGAGAGTACAAGGAATTATTTAAAAGAGTATATTAAAACTATTATGTATTAACTTTGTATATCATTAGTATCATATGTATACACACATGTAATATTAATAATAAAGTATTTTAATGCATATGATCATATTTAAACATATCATTACCCCATATAAAAAAATTTTTAGTAAATAATTATGTTTTTTTTAAAATTATATAATATATATTATTTCTAATACATCAATGAAATAGATATGAGAAATAAATCAATATAACTAATACAAAAAAAATAGTATAATACACTTTATTCAAAATTATCCTATTATTCTTTAAGATTAATCACCAAAGAATGTGATGCAACGAATGAAATTATTTCTTCTTTAATTCACGATTTTGAATTTAAGCTCTAAAAATAATCTTTAATAGAAAATATTTTTTTTCAGACAAAATTTTATACAATACGAATTCAAATATAATCAAGATATTTTAATGTGAATACGACGTATCAAATGAAAAAAAGGGGACCCTCAATGTTTATTATTAGTGATAGAAATCTAAAATTTTGAAAAAGAGCAAAAGAATGGGCTTAGCCAGTCAGCCACGTTACTTCACAAATTTGGAAGCATCCTTTATCAACCAAATAAAACACTCATAAAATAAGGGGAAAAAAAAATAATCAAAACTTTACAATTATTTCTGTTTCCTCATCCTATCTTATATTTTCTATTTATATCTCTGTACATATATATTCCAACTTCTCAGGTCCATACTCTCTGTTTTATCATATCAAGAACCACTTTTTCTCTGTTTGTTCCCTTCTTCATCCTCTGTATCCACAATCACAAAATATTTCACCCATAATACACAGATCTGTCACTTACCCATGAATGTTGAGTCACATTTCTGACTTGGGGTTTGGTTCTTTTTTCTGAAAAATATACAATGGGTGTTGAATATCATGAGGTGGGTCATTGTTGTTTTTGCTTGTTTCTTCGGTGGGCATGCATATTTTCTTCTTTACTTTGGATAATATGGGTTTTTTCTTAATAAAGTTTGTGTCTTTATATCAATGGCATTAGGCATTTATAAGGAATTCAAGAGGTGTACAACTCTTTACTTGCAAATGGTTGCCTTTTTCTTCTCCAAAAGCCCTTGTTTTCCTTTGCCATGGTTTGTATTTGTTTCTTTCCTCTTATTTTTTTTGTTGTTTCTTGTTGAACTTTGATCAAACTATTTTGATTAATGATGTTGCAGGCTATGGAATGGAATGCAGTAGATTCATGAGAGGTAATAAATGTTTCATCTTTTAATCTGTTTTTACTTTCATGGCCAACTTTTAGGTAGAAATCGTTGGTATTCCTTGTTTTGCTAAAGTATGAATAGTGACATCAGATGCACAGTCGGGTTCATATGAATTCAGTACTTTCAATATACAATAATTAGTAAATATATGATTATTTTAAATCCTTCGGGTCACCTAGTGGTTTGGGCTTGAGACTTTCACGATGGAGGTCTTAAGTTCGAAATTGGTTTGCCTTCTAGGTCGAGCTCGTCGCACCGGGCTTGCCTAGTACAGATTATTTCTCCCATGTGATTTTCGAGCTATTTTATATGAAGGGGAATTTACCTTATGTGCGGACAAGGGCTGCGGTGTCCCCTGTCATAAAAAATATGGGATTATTATAAATAATTTAAAGTGTGAACGTATAGAGCTTAAATCTTGAATCCACTAAGGATACCATCAATGCATGTCATTACTCTTTCCTCCTACCTGTCTGTAAATCATTCATTGATTGTTTTACTTTTGCTCCCTTTCTTCCTGTTGAGTTTGTCACAGGTAATAGTGAAAAAGGAACCCACTTTTTGTACTTTTGGGGGTCCATTTCTGTGGTGTGGTGACCTTAATTTCATTGTTGTACAATATGGACCATTTTCTTGCTACACTTGTCCCTTATTTTCATTGTTTTGATTTCATAGGTGACCAACCACACCAATAACATTTATGTCTCTTATCTTATCTTTTCTTAATTCTGTTTTTCTATTTGTGAACTGTTGGTTGAATTCAATAACTCACAGGATTCTCAGTTGGTGCCCATATCTTGTCACTCACCTATTCTGTATTACATTCGATAAAGAATGAGCTTAAATAGAGCAACATAGACCGGGATGGCAATTCGCATAGACAAACCGACTTGCTTGATATGGAGACATAGTTGTTTCTTGTCCATATCTTGTCATTGTGCGCGTTATGTTCATCTGGTTGTGGAATATCGTTATAAAAGATTATCTTTTTCTGAAGGTACAATTATTGGTGATGTGAAATTAATGTACATTGTTAGTAGTCAGTGGTTAAAGATTCTACGAAAAATCGTCCTCGAATTAATGGTCAAACTAAAAACTCAGCTAACTGTTCCTCTCATGATCAAGATACTGTAGATTTGTTGAAACTTTGCAATTCTCACCCTCAAATAACATCTTTACATGGTTTCCAGCTGCATGTTTGGTCTGTTTCTTTTCCTTTTATCGGTTAATATGATAATTCTTCACAGCTTTCTTGGAACTTAATTGTTTGTCTACTAAAATAAGGAGCTTGCTGGTAGGTTTAGCTGCCTAGTGAGAAAGCATTAAATTAAGAGTCCTAGTTTTGGTAGTTTGATCGGTTGATTAGGTTAGCAAATTTGTGGGGCCTGTAAGTAACCTCAAAAGAAAGATTGCTTTACACACCAAAATTTGTGGGACACTTTGAATTCAGATAGAAAAGTCAAATAATAGAAGTCCAGAACCTAAAATAGAGGCAGGTATGATAGGTACATCACTTTGACTGTTCAAATATTCTGAAATGTTGCTTAAGCCTTGGCGGACAAAGTTACCGTGTGCCTGTGTTAGCGTGAGGTAGTAGGTGCCGGAAGAATAGTCAAGGTGCATGTAAACTTAGCTAAGACACAATGGTCATTAAAAAATCCAAAATATTCCTTGTCCTGTTCAACTTGGCTTCAGTGAGAAAAGCTTCTGGTTTTCTTATTCTTGAACCAGGGCATTTGAGCTGTTAAGTCTATTCTGGAGTTCTTTGTGCTGTCCTGGACCACCTTGACCTCTACCAAGTTCTTTCTGTTGACAAATGATGTGTCATTAAATATTTGTTTTTCACTTTTATCTGTTAAATTGAATGGTGGGTGGGACTTTGAGATGGGAATTTTACCTCATACACAACTGAATACTGTTGTGAATTTACAGTGTTTAACATTACTCAATTATTTGTTTCGAGTGGTTCAACTAACTCTTGGAGCAGATCCTTTTGTAAACTGTAATCTTCGGTTGATTTCTCATATGTTCGCTTAACTAATAGTTATTATCTCAAAATATTTTTACTCTTGATTCTAATTTTCTTCAACAAAGAAAGTGACTTTCTAAGATAATAA
>JAPFFP010000113.1:18655045-18666911 GCA_026153255.1 Solanum medicagineum | reverse complement strand
TCGTGAAATTCCGTTGAATGGTTGTGGTTCTGGAGTCTCAGAAAGGAGCTCAGTTAGTTCATTTTCGCGTAAGAGAGTGGCGGTTCAATGAGCTCTCTATTATTGCCACTTGTCTTTGCTTTCGTATGAAGGAGAGTCTTGGAGTAACTGGTAAAGTGGCTGTCATACTGGTCACAGGTTCAACAACCTCTGGCAGAAATGCAAGCTAAGACTAGACCCTTGTGGTTGGGGGCTTCCTCGAACCCTGTGCATAGTGCACCGGGCTTGTCCTAACTTTGCTTTCATATAATGTATGTCTTCAGGGGAGACATTTAGCTCACCGATCAAAAACCTATCTCCACACCAAGCTCAGTCCGACCTGATTCATCGTTCAGATTGGGTTTAGAGATCACATAGCTATTATCTGATATTGTCATTATACAAAATGCTCCTCTTATGAAATTTAATGTTGGTTCATGTTCAAAAGTACATATAGGGTTGTGAAAGATATTGCTCATAAATTTATCAAATTTCAGGTTCTTTCATGTAATGTTCTTATGTTTTACCATTTTTAGAAGGTAATAGTTATATTTCTCCCCTGATAACAGTTTGGTTCGATAAGCTTTTACGCATTCCGATTATTCCATCGAGTACCTATTGCCTTATACTCTATTTACAAGTGCAAAGTTACCAAATAACTAGATCGTCTGTCCCTAAAAAGAACCACTTACTATAATTAGAAAAAAACTGACTTTGAAATTCTTCTTGACGTCCAACTATACAAATATTCAAGAATTATTTTAAATCATAAATTTTAAAAGTTTTTTTTTCTTAAATACTACGCCGAGTCAAAGGTATCACATAAAATAAAATGGAGAAAGCAATTCTGATATAATTTACATTATCACCTCTCGTAATTTTCATTCACTTCATTGACCACACGGTCATTCTCCATTGAATACTTGTACTATTTTGTGCCAGTGCGAGTCAATCTATGTCCTTAATACAAAAATAGGTACATTGTGAAAGCAATTCAAAGTAAGAGGCACACTGACTATTCAGATGATGTACCAGACACCAACAGTTGTCTGTTTTAGACTTGATTTGGTAGATTTTTTTTCAAAAAATATTTTTAAAACTTCGTATCAAATTAAAATTAAATAATTAAATTAACATTAAAATTAAATAACTAAATTAACACGGAGAAAGTAACATAAACGTAACACCAACATTTTAAATCAAGGAGACATAGAAGTGGCCGCAAAAGTTAAAAGGTGGCTGATTACGTGTTTTTTGTCGCGTAAAATATCTCCCCCGTCCTAATTTAAAGTTTTTAAATTTGTTTAGGTACAAAATTGTAAAAGTAAAATATAATTTATAAATTTTATAATTTTAAATTTATCATAATGAGTAATTAAAAAACTTAAGAAATATAGAAGATGATATTATTTTTTAGATCTATCAAAAAGAAAACTAAACACACTCAAATTGGAACCACGTGAGTAGTGATTACTGGTATAATATGCTAAAGTGAATTAGATTAATTCAATATTTTCAAGTCATATTAAAAGAAAATTTCATCCGTTTTTTTTAATTATCATGTATAATAAAAAAATTTATTTTAAAATAATTATCAATTTAAAGGATCAAGAGAGAATTAGTTTCTTTTTTCATTTTTATCCTTAACATTAATTATTCTAGAATTAAGAAACACATTATAGTCTAACAAATAAGAGGTTAAAAAATAAATAAGGAGATATATTAGTCAAACTATATTCATAATTAATTGTTTAGGTTGTGCCCAATCTTATAATAACAACTAAAAAGTAATAGAGAAAATGAATACTCATTGCAATAGTTTTATAATACTCTCCTCGTTCTTTTTAGTTGTCACGTTGAACCTTTCAAGATTTGGCTAATTTTCAATACTACATTAGATTATATTAATTTAATATCTTAAAATAAATTTATATATTCAAAAACTATATGGAGTACTATAAATTGCAATTTTTTTTCAATATGGTATAAAACTGAATCTTAAAATGTTAGTCAAAGTTTTGCCGTCTGACTCTCAAAAAGAAAACTATGACGACTAAAAAGGAACGAAGAGAGTAATAAAATACGTACTACTCCTTCTGTGTAACAATAGTTATCCACTATTGACTTGACACAAGGATTAAGAAGCAATAAATGATAAGAATAATTTCATCAAAACACTTTTTTATAAATCATCTAAAAATTGAAAAATGAATATTCCCTCGGTCCCAAATTAACTTAACTTTTTGAGATTTTTTTCAATATTCAAAATAGTTGAAATATTCAAAGTTCAAGATGGATGTGTGAAACTTTTTCCATTTTTACCCTTGCATTTATTAAAGTGATATTTTCTAGAAGATAAATTATACTACCTCCGTCTATATTATAAGGGCACTTTCCATTTTACACGATTATTTAAGAAATCATTAATACATTAGAAGACTTAACCATTTTACCCTTCATTTATATTAGTGTATAGTATTAAATTAAGTTAGAAAAAATCATTCATACACTAATTAATGGTGGGGGTAAAATGGGAAAAAATAATTAATTCTATCCAAATTTAGTAAGTGTCATTATATTATGGGACAAGTATTTATAAAAAGATGCATTTATAATGTGGGACGTAGGTAGTACTACATATTTATAACTTCATAAGGGCCAATAGTAGAAAGTATGATTTGAATTTTGTCTTTGAATAATTATTTTCTTAATATGGTGGTTAAGATTATCGCCGCTATATGTGGTGGAGTGTTGGTCAGTAAAAAGCTCACATATCCAGAAGGTGCAGGTTGTGGAGATAAGAATGTTAAGATTCATATGCGAACATACCAGGGGTAATAAGATTTGGAGTGAGACTCTTCGAGAGAAGTTAGGGATGATCTCCATGGCAGACAAGATGAGGGAAGATTGCAATGGTTTGACATGTGCAGAAAAAAAGTGTCGATGCTTATATTAAGAGATGCAAGAGATTGAATTTAAGGATTACACGGGGGCTATACAGAGGGGTAGAGGTAGATCAAGAAAAATATGGGGGAGGGAGGGGAGGTGATTAGACAAGATATGACGAAATCTTTTCTCACTGATAACATGATCTTAGATAGAAAGGAGTAGAGGTCGCGTATTAGGATAGAAAGTTAATAGGCCTTGTGATATGTAGGTTAGTCGTGTCTTTAATTCTTGTGTGTTATTGTCCGTCTTATGTTTGTTACTATAATTATACATTATCATTTGCTATTCACTTTAGTTTCTTTTGATATCTAGTATTTTCTGCTTTGTGGGGCTGATATTTTTGACACAAGGATCTTCCGGAAACAACCTATCTATCTCTATGAGTTAGTGGTAAGGTCTATGTACATTTATCCTTCCCAAACCCAACTTGTGAGACTCCGATGGGTATGTTATTGTTTTTTGTATGCATTGCTCCACAAATTAAGTCAAAAAGGGACGAAGAGAGTATTATTTAATAACAAGAATAAAATAAAACTAAAATGCTAAAATATTAATTGATTTTGTAAATTAAAATTAAACATTTCAAAATATTATAATCAACCAATAAAATGAAGAGAGACAATACTTAATAAAATAAAATAGTACTACTTAATAAAATACTTAGTAAATCTTAAAATATTCGTGGAAAGTTGATATTATAGGTGGTATTACATTTTCTCCATAAACAAATGGCCACTTGTAAATTAACCACTACTATTTCCAGTTTGAATTCGAGAAGCAATAATACTTTAATAAATTAAGATGCCGAACAGCAAAGCCAGCACACAAATTACAAAATGCTGCCGGCGAAACAGCTCCGGGATCTGTTCACGGCAATACTGCTTGTTTCTATCATTGTAGCGGCGGCGGACTTGCCGGTTTTAGTATTTTCCGGCGCCGGTGATCTCCGCAGAACGGACTTTCCTGATACTTTCGTTTTCGGTGCCGGTTCTTCTGCTTATCAAGTCAGTTCTTTTTTATAATTATATGCATGTAACTAAATCCAATATTTTTCGATACAAAATATACATGTATATATTTGTGAAAAGTAACTAAAGTTTTATTATAGGACTCACTTAGCTTTTTATTTGAGTTGACTTCAAATTTAAGAAAACTATTGAGACGTTTTTTCATATTTAATAAGATTCTTGATTACTTTACATTTTCTCGGAGATTAGTTTGGCTTTAAAAGTCATTTTATTTTTAATGAGATGAGATGGCCACACAAACATGTGTGACTTATGTTAGACTATATATTTCAGCAGTCGTTTATATCTTTCTTACAATCATTGTCAAGTCAAACCGTAAGAAAAAGAGCAATATGTTATGAATCTTAGAAGGATTAGGTGCATGATCTCGTGATCAGTTACTTCCGTATAAATTCAGAATTATATGTAAGAACCATAGGATTCATGATTCATTGGTAAATCGATTTAGGATTTCAAGGACAAGGGGTTTAAATAGTAATTGATTTCTATTCCTCTAGGTGAATAACTCAATATTCAACCAAGTGCTTCATTCAAAGTTTTTGGAGCATGAGTGCCAGCAGATAAGTACATAAAAAAACCTAAGTATGCGGAGAGATCATATGTTCACGCGTATCATAATTTACATATTAAATATGCCGATTGAAAAAACAAAAAGCGCAAACTCATTGCACTAAACTCTCGCTATGCATAGGGTCTGAGGAAGGGCCCAACCACAACCTTACCTGGCATTTCTGCCTGAGACTGTTTCCAATGAGATAAATAAAAAATCATATTTGTGCATACATGTGTTTTCAATATAGATGTATTTTGTTGATTTACTGATTAACAAAATACGGTATAGAGTAGATGCTAAACTATGTGGTATATACGTTTATCGAAAGGTTGAAGGGGCAGCATTTGAAGATGGAAGGATGCCTAGCATTTGGGACACCTTTGCTCATGCTGGTTTGTTCTATTCATCTCATAATATGAAGATATGATTTCTTTTAGCTTGCATATTATGGTTGTTGTCGCAGTCTAAACTAATAGAGTTATAATTACAATTCACTTTGCTAAGCCATATATTATGGTACGAGACGGGCAAGTGTACTTGCCCTGTTCCTACTGCAGCAGCAAATGACACTAAAATTTTCAGGTATTTATGGAGGAGCCAACGCGGATGTATCTTGTGATGCATACCATAAATACAAGGTCTGTAAGACAGTTCAACTTTGAGTTCATGTCATTGATTATCAGTTAGACTGCTTGTTTATTTGCAGGAAGATGTAAAACTCATGGCTGATACGGGTTTGGAAGGGTACAGATTTTCCATTTCATGGTCGAGACTTATTCCAAGTAGGCATTGTTATTCAACTGCTTCGTATCAATGAGGTTGTTTTAAGCTTTATCTTTCTTCTCATTCAAGGTTCTTCTTTAACCTCTATGTAGATGGAAGAGGTCCGATTAATCCTAAAGGGTTAGAGTATTACAACAATCTCATCAATGAGCTCCTCCGTCATGGTTATAATTTCTTACTTTTCAGTTGAAGTTTTAAATGTTGCGTGTTTGTAATAGATGACATATCACTTGTCTGATTGGCTCTCCGGTGTTTCTATTTCCCTTTTGTAGGAATTCAACCACATGTTACTTTATGTCACAGTGATATACCACAAGTACTTCAAGATGAATACGGAGGATGGATGGATCGAAAGATAATGTGTGATGAAGATTACTTATAATTTAGTTCATAATTTGGCTATGTATTCTTATACAGCTAACTGAACGCGTAAAAACTGTTTCTGTTTTCCTTTTAGTGATGATTTCACTGCTTATGCGGATGTGTGCTTCAAAGAATTTGGTGACAGGGTTTTGCATTGGACTACGTTAAATGAAGTCAATGTGTTCACTGTAGGTGGTTATGATAATGGGATGACACCCCCAAATCATTGTTCCCCACCTTTCGGATCTGTACCTTGTTCCACAGGTAACTCTTCAACGGAGCCATACATTGTAGCTCATAATATACTACTTGCTCATTCATCCGTCGTGAGACTATACAGGAGAAAATACAAGGTATCACCTTCTGAACTACTATTGTACTAAAGCCCCAAACTTCTGCTAATAGTGTTCGTATGCCACCACAGTCAACTCAACATGGTTTTGTGGGATTAAATCTCTTTACATATTGGCCACTTCCTTATACAAATGCAACAACTGATATAAATGCAGTACAACGAGTTTTTGATTTCTACATAGGCTGGTAAATGCAGAAGTTTCTTTGCCTATTAGCCTCTCTTCGACTCTTTCACTGAGCTAAATGTCTGTACAATTTCCAATTGTCGATGCAGGTTTGCCAATCCCTTAATGTTTGGCGATTATCCTGACATAATGAAGAAGAATGCTGGCTCTAGATTGCCCAAATTCACGAGAAAAGAGTCTAAGCAAGTTAAAGGCGCTATAGACTTCATAGCCCTGAATCATTATCAAACAGTACATGTCAAAGATAGTTCCAGCAACCTCAAGAGTAATATCAGGGACTACGCGACTGATGGAGCATTCGAAATTATATGTAAGAATAAATGAATGACGATGACTAGTTCTTTTCTTGATCTGTTTCATTGACATTTAAAGATAATAGTCATCTTAAACTTGGCAATCACGATAATCTTCTAAATAGTTGCATAATCGAATTAACTGCAACAACACCAGTGAACTTGTTCAGACACGAATGTCTTTCTTGTGCTTTTTTTAACTTTATGAACTTGTGCAGACACCGAAGAAGATTCTCCACCAGACCAGGTAAGTCTTGCGACGTACATGAATCTATAATGCACTTTGTCTTGTTTATAAGGTTTTGTTTAATTTTTCATTTGACAATTTGTTCAGTTTGAGTATCCAGTGACACAACCAGGGCTACGAGGAATATTAGAATATCTCAAGCAAGCTTATGGCAATCTACCTATATATATTCATGAAAATGGTTCGTAGTCTCTCGATCTCTCAAGCTCTGGATTTATGAGCCCTTGAAAGTTGATTTAGACTTTAGAGGCTTAGAAAAGTCACTGTGATTTAATTTTTTCAGGCCAAATGACAAGAAGAAATGCGACGTTAAATGATACAACCAGGGTAGAATATCTTCAAGCTTACATAGGGAATTTACTTGATGCTATGAGGTAAGCCCCTTTTTCACTTGACATATTTATGAAACTACATCCCTGTGGAACATTTGCATGAAATGTTGACTTGCTCTATTTCAAAGACGAGGATTCCTAGGAAACAAATCTTTCTCCCTCTGGTGAGGTAGTGGTAAGGTTTACGTACATTTTACCCTCCCCAGACCCCACTTATGGGATTCCACTGGGTATGTTGTGGTTAGTTACTTTTAGGCATAATATGTACATGTCAATTAAAATCACAAATAGCCTTTTCTCATCATTTCAAGCTGGTGATTTTAGTTGATCAGAAGTGTCTTTTCTGCACACATTCTTCTAAAAGACTTGTCAGTGACAGTAGCGGGGTAAAATTTTCACTAAGGGGATTCAAAATATCATGTTATACAGTGTATTTTTCTATCGGCCAATTCGCTCAACTATGTTTACACTTTCATGATGTTCTGTTTATGTTTTAGGAACGGATCAAACGTGAAGGGCTACTTCGTATGGTCGTTTTTAGACTGTTTTGAGTTACTGGACGCGTATGGTTCTGGATTTGGCTTATACTATGTGGATTTGGATGACAAAGAGTTGACAAGATATCCAAAGGTTTCTGCACATTGGTACTTTCATTTCTTGAAGGGGAAAGGCTCCAAACATACTGCTGTTGATAGTGAGGATAAAGTACTTCATTCTTTCCAATAAGTATTTTGTGGTTAATTTGTATCTCATAACAATGATGTATTTCACAAGTGTTTGTTTCCAAGAAGTGTCTTGGTTCAAAATGAAAAAGATATTGAGTAATTTAAGCTCCCTTCCATATAACTATCAATGCATAGTTTAAAGGGGGATCTTGTCGTAACTAGTAAAGTTACCATCTCGTTCGTCCTTTGGATATCCGTATAACCATCGAAGGCACGACATGGGGGTGATTTATTCGGCCTTTTCCTTACCGTGATCAAAAGGTCACGTGTTCGAGCAGTGAAAATAGTCTCTAAGGTTGTATACAATAGATCTTAGTGATTCAATCCGTCTCTTGACTTAGTTTACGAGACATCTCCATCATCAACTGTTAGGCCAACAGTTCACATAAATAGTCACGTGCAACCATTAGAGATGGGTTTAGCACATTAGTGGCCTAGGATTAAAACTGAATGGAACATTACTATGTATTTTTTATAAAATATATTTTTCTAGCTCGCTCTCGAGATGTAAAACTGCTAATAACTTTATTATAATTGATTTCTCTAATAATTCATATTCTTTCTTGATATATAATATTTTAGAAATGTCAAATTTCTTCTAATAACCGAATTCTCACCTCTAGTTGAAATGTCAAATTTAATTACAAATTACCAATCAAATATCTCATTCATCAATTGTACTACCAATTCGCACAATACTACACAAATTACAAAATTCATTTGAACCTCCTTAGTAAAAATTACACAACATATATAAGATATTTTTAATTTTTTTAATTAATGAATATAAATTTTGAAATTTTTGAATATAAAATTAGAGGTTAGCTTAGTGATGCTAAATGTTAACTAAAACAGACACACATATCGGCATTTGTCCTCTAATTCATTGGTAATTTGCTCTTGTTAGGATTATTTATTGAATAACTATTTATTTATTTGTTTAATTTAATAAAATATTATATTAAATAGATCATTTTGTTATATATGTGCCCTTAACATATAATTAATAAGACTAATTTAATAATATAAATCTCTAATAAAATGTAATGAAATTTATATACAAAAAATAGTGAAACACGTACTAATAAATTATACATGAAATATTTAGAGATTATAAGCATACAAAGCAGTAGTATTATAAGTTTGATCATAAATTTAAAAAAAGGGAATATTTTTTATTTGTAATTTATGGACTTGGTGTTGAAGATGAAATTGTGTTTGGTTATATTTTTGTAAGAAATTATTGAAATAAAATTTACTTTTTGATGTATTTAAATACAACTTCAAAAAAGAAATGTCAGTTGAAAAATAGATTATAAAGATGATTTTTGAATTTGAAATACAACTTATTAAATATAAGTCATCTAAACATAGAGTAATGAATATTATTTAATAACAAAAATAAATTAGAATATTTTATAAGATAAATATTATTTGACATTTTAAAATAATACAGCGAACAAATTATAAAGTATCATAGAAATAGCATGTATGCCTAGCCACTATACCTAAGGATGAACAATCAACACCATTACAAAAATTTATGCCATATATATATATAAAAAATTATATAAAATATATCGATTAAAAATTATATTTCATACATATATATTAAATCTTTGAACACTTTCGATAAAATTTCTTACTTCCTCAGTCAAAATAGCAACTAAACATATTTCAATATAAAAAGGGTGATACAAGTATATTCTAGTACAAGTTTTGAGGAAGTTACGAGGGGCAAAGCCGGCAGAGAAGAAGGATGACAACGCCGGCGAAGCAGCTCCGATGTATACTCACGGCGATGATGCTGGTTTTTCCGGTTGTAGTTTCCGGCGCCGATCATGTCAGCAGAGCTGATTTCCCTGCTGCTTTTGTTTTCGGTTCCGGTTCTTCTGCTTATCAAGTCAGTAACTTTTATTCAACTTATATACGCTGACGGTATATGTTTAGGCGATCAATGTATATAGTGAATTATTAGAATACATATATTACATGTAATGCTTGCACAAGTAGAGACATAGCCACAATCAACTATTTATAGATATCTAGTGAATTTTTCATTATACATTTGTTGAGTTTGTGAAAAAGTTACTGATTCACGTGAATTCATAACTTCTAAGCTAAGTCGTTTCTGCTGGCCCTATGTATATGTAATATAACATCAGCAACAATAACATATCTGGTGGAATCCCAGAAGTAGGGTTTGGAGAGGGTAAAATGACCTCATAGAGATAGAGAGTTTGTTTCGGGAAGACCCTTGTCAGAACCTATGTATATGTAATATATGTATTTGAAATATGTTGTGTGTATATATATACGGATATACGATACTTATTATCATAAAATACAGTAGACGGTAATTACTTGACTAGTGGTTCTGTTCTCGAAAGGTTGAAGGGGCAGCATTTGAAGATGGAAGGACTGCTAGCATTTGGGACACTTTTGCTCATGCTGGTTTGTTATCTCTTTAATACTTATGATTGAAGAGTTATAAAAATCTTCTCTGTTTTATCAAAGAACTATAGTTGTACTAAATAAAAAGATATTTTAAATGATCGTTATGATTCGGGAGAGTTCAGTATATATATTTGCCCTATTGTTCCTAACAGCAGCAGCAATTGATACCAAATTTTCAGGTGAATATGGAGGCGCCACTGCAGATGTATCTTGTGACGCGTACCATAAATACAAGGTCTGGAACAGGAAACAGGATTAGCTTAACTTCGAGTTCACATAATTGATGATTAATCTGATTGCCCTTAGAAATTGTCTATTGTAGGAAGATGTAAAACTCATGGCTGATACAGGTTTGGAAGGGTATAGATTTTCCATTTCGTGGTCTAGACTTATTCCGAGTAAGCTCTTTTATTCAACTACTAGTGCATATGATTCTGTTGTAAGCTTTATCGTACTTGATTTTGCTTTCTGTGTAGATGGAAGAGGTCGTGTTAATCCTAAGGGATTGCAGTATTACAATAATCTCATTGATGAGATTGTCCGTCATGGTAAAATTCACATTTCTATGTGCACTAGTTCTAATTTTTTTCGGTTAGAAGCTTGAATTTCGCTTCTTGTAGCAAGATTGTGAGTTAATGAATGATCTATCGCTTATCTGATTGACTTTATTGTTCTTGTATTTGTAGGAATTCAACCACATGTTACTCTATGTCACAGTGATCTGCCACAAGCACTTGAAGACGAATATGGAGGATGGATGAGCCGAAAGATAATGTGTGATGCAGAGTACTTTTTAGTCTAGTTCATGTTTTGCTACACATTCGGAATAATACAACATGATTGTTCATGTTTTCCTTTTAGCGATGACTTCACTGCCTATGCGGATGTGTGCTTCAAGGAATTTGGTGATAGAGTTTTGCAATGGACTACCTTAAATGAGGCCAATGTATTCGCTATAGGCGGTTATGATAATGGAATGACTCCTCCAAATCATTGTTCCCCACCTTTTGGAACAAGACCCTGCCCTATTGGTAACTCTTCAACCGAGCCATACATAGTCGGTCATAATTTACTGCTCGCTCATTCAGCTGTGGCGAGACTCTACAGGAGAAAATACAAGGTATCACAGTTAAACATCGCGAGTACTATTTACTAGTGTTCTGAATCCCCGAATGTTTGCTAATAGTACCTGCTCCAATGCAGTCAATTCAACATGGTTCTGTTGGAATAAATCTCTTTGCGTTTTGGTCTCGTCCTTATACAAATAAGACAGCTGATGTAATTGCAACACAACGAGCTAATGATTTTTACGTGGGCTGGTAAGATCAAGAAGTTTATTGGCTTATTTACATCTCGACTATCTTAAACATTCAACGCCTAATGACGTTCCTATCCACATTGCAGGTTTGCCAATCCGTTGATATTTGGAGACTATCCCGATATAATGAAGAAGAATGCTGGTTCTAGATTGCCCAAATTCACAATACAAGAATCTAAGCAAGTAAAAGGTGCTATAGACTTCATAGCCCTGAACCATTATATGACAGTATACGTCAAAGACAGCTCCAAAAGCCTAGAA
>JAPFFP010000113.1:18605544-18630378 GCA_026153255.1 Solanum medicagineum | reverse complement strand
AAATTTTGTCTTAAAATATATTTCTTAATCTGTGTGCATTATTTTAAAAATTCAGTTAATATGGGACAGAGGGAGTATAATTTTAAAAGATCTTGGATTGATTAAAAAAATTTCTTTTACTTCAATGGATATACCCTTAGGCATGGGCTCAAAGCTATAAATATAAACAACATAGAAATCGCACTTCAAAAGAATGAACAATTATGGTGCAACACAAAGTCACTCAAAAAATTGTAGAGGCCACTACTGAGTCTAGTTCATTTTAATTGTCGTGCTTATTAAAAGTAATTGGTCCATAATTTATTAAAAATCAAGATATGATTAGTTATTAATTTCCACTTTAATCCTTGCTCAATAAATGTGGTGAAAAAGAGAGTAGTATTATAAATGATAGTCACCATCTGATACATATCTCATATTACAATGAAACCACAAGATTCAACAGCACAAGGGGAAAATAAGCTAAATACTGCATCTGGGCTCTCTTCATTTCCATCACTTCTGTAAATGGTGCAAAGAATGGCTAACAATCACACCAACCGCGTGGTCTTCCATTCAAAACTTACAAACCAAAATGCAAAGGGAAAAGGAAAACGAAAGCCACCAGATCAGCTTTAATGAATGAGTGACCCTACCGAGTCTTGGATCCAGCTAGTATCATATTGTCATGTGAATTAATCCCGGATTGGCTTCAAGTGCCAACAAGTAATGGATTTTTATCCTTGTACATGTGATATCTTTTGCAGAGTTTCTCTAGTGTTGCTAACGAATGCTGCATCTTATTGAGTTTTGTGTCCATGAACATGCTCTGCAGAGAGGGAAAAAAGAGTCTCCGTTGAGTAAATGACAGAGCAAATACATGCTTAATGATTTTGTAAATTCCTCATTCTTACCTGATAATCATCTCCATACTCCTCCACAAGCCTGCTAATATAAACTCGTTGTATGGTAGTCAGTGGTTGCAGAGGAGCACTTTTTCCATCCCTTCGTTTCTTCCCAAGTGCTGACTTAAGATCTATAGTTCAAGAATCAAAAGTACCACATGTTAATATTATGGAGTACGAATGATACAATGAAAGGAAACACAAGGATCAGACTCTTATTAGGCTTAAGTGGTCTTAACAGCTACATATAATAAACATACAGGTAATCACTCACCCACTATAGCAATCATCATGTCTGTATGAAGCTGGAAGAGTAAAACAGGAATCTAAACTTTATCTCAGTTCTGCAAAAGTAATTTCTCATTCATCCTAAAAGACAATTTAACTGGCATTTCCATGAGCAACCTCTTGCAATCCCTTTCTCCATCGCTTTCAAAGGATGAACTCCTTACTGACCTAATTGGCAGCTTCTTCTCCATGAAACAAAATTGTGCAAAGTCGCTAGAGTTTCCAATTGACGCCCCAGATGATTAGTACTCCCTCTATTTCAATTTGTTTGTTTGGTTTTGACTAGACACTGAGTTTAAGAAAGCAAAGAAGACTTTTAAATCTTGTTGTCTTAAGCATGTCTAATAAGTTGAAACCAAAAATTGCCAAACAGAGGAAAGAGACATTCTTCACAAAACGGACTAAAAACGAAAAACGAAAGCAAGACAAACAAATTGAAAGAGAGGGAGTAATAGAGTACTACTAAGCATGGAACTTTCCACTATCATTTAAAACATTCAAGATATGGTGGAAAGTTCTCTTTTCTTTTTTTTTTTTGAGAATGATATGGTGGAAGGTTCTACAGCAAAAGGCTACAAAAAAACTTCTTCCAAAGACAATACTATTCTTTAGCATAAGGCTAGCACTCCCCTTCATTATAGTAGTATTTCTTTCCTGGGGACGCAGGTTATGAAGTTGAAGCAAAAAAGTAGAAAACGTATGTGTTCCATAATCTAATAACACAGCTCAGAAGCGTTCTGACGAACTCAATCATCAAGCTAAAGAAATTTTCCTCAGTACCCAGATTGTATATCTTATCAGACCTCTTCATACATCAATAAATAGTGTCAAATCTATGCATTCAATATATCACACAACATTAGCATAATTATAATATCCCAGTCTAATCATAGTGTTATACATAGAACTTTTAGAGGTCGTTTGGTTGGGAGTAAGTTATCCTGATCCCATCACTCAGGTATAAATGGTGGGATAAAAAAATCCCATGACTGCCAAATATCTTCAACCAAATGCGGGATATCTACATTTTATTTTTTTGACAAAATAATCCTACGATTTATCCTAGGATTCTTATACCATATGCCTCACACCAACAACTCCTTAGCTCACAGCATAGCAACACCAACCAGCTGGGATTAATGCTTAATTACCGTTACATTTACATTAGGTCCCCACTGCGGCACTGCCTTGTTTATCAAGAATCTTTTTAGTCTGCCTTGTTCATCATTGTTAGAGCCTCTAGTTATGGTAAACCCCTAATTTCCCTCAAAAGACTCTTTTTTTTCTGAATTGATATGAATGAACTAATGGAGTAAAATGGATACGAAATAGCTCATTAAACAATTGAACTCCTACAGTAACAGCAACTAAGAGTACTGTAAAAAAAAAAAGGGGGGGGGACTCACCATCTTCCTCAACCTCACTGCCAGGATCGTCCAGATCCTCAAACGCATCAGCATCATCATCAGAGGTTGGTGGCGGCTTCTGCGGTGGCGGAACCTGAAGAGAGTCGGCTTCAATCATATGAGAGGTACGGCAACGGACACCGAGCAAATTAGGGTTTGAAACGACGCCGAATGACTTGTAATTGTCGATTACGCTGCCCTTGTCGTCCCAATGAGAGTTGACCAGTGACCGGAGCTTCGGTGGAAGAGAAAACGCTGGTTTGAATACATTAGGGTTCTTCTTCGGCAGACCAACTCTCACTTTCGCTCTTGATCTCTTGTACTTTCGCCGTGAACCACCCATCTCTGTGTGTGAAAGAGGGGCTAGGGTTTAAGGGATTGTGCTTGATAAACCCTTTCGGTATTTTAGATACCTCACATATATAAAACTTAGAAATAAAAATAACAATATATAATTTTTTTTTTTATTGACAAAGAGAAATCCTTAGTCGAAATTTCTGCTTCTATATGATAGTTTACTTACCACAAAGTTTGATGCGATTAGCTCAACTCAAAAGGCAAACATTTTGCTTTTACTAGCAAGGAGTTTCGAATTTTAAACCTCCAATGTGCAAGTCCAAGCATAAATCACTGAGCCACTCCAAAGAATAAAATATGGAATATTTAAAAAATGCACAATCTAACCTAATATATTGCACAAACATAGTCAATTAAATAATATTATACATTTCTATATCGAGGATATGGTCTTAGATAAGAAAGTATGAAAGTCATGATAAAGGTAGAAAATTAGTAGATAGTTGAGAATTGTCTTATTACGAGCCTATTCATGTCTTTGGCTGGTTAAAAGTATAGCGCTTCGAATCGATTATACTATAAGCATATTCATATGGTTCTAAATTTACTATGTTTAGGTAAATGTACCTTCTTCTTCTTGCTACGGTTCCTTGCATATATGATCCACACTACTTTGCCATTAATTGACATTTTTTCCTTTATTTGTTGTTTTGATTTGCTTGAGCCAATGGCCATTCAAACAACCTCTCTATCTCTATTCTACTCTCTTCACATTTAAGTTTTGTGAAATTTCACTGAATTTGTTATTTTTATGAGCGTATAATATTAGTACATTTATAATACAATTTGGACTCATACTACAAAAGAAGTATTTATAAAACATATATAATACAAATCTCATTGATAGATATTACGTTTAACACACTTTAATATACATTGTGTCAATTTCTTACAAAACAAATAATATATTTATAATGCATGCATAATTTACTTTGAGTACAAGTGCAAATTTATAATAAACATTGCTAAAAAAGACAATAAACAAAAAATATTGCTAAAATCCATAAGCATTTATCAAAAAAGTAATCGCCCAAGTAATTTTTCCTATAAAATAACCTTGTTTTTTTAATTAATAATGAAAGGGATTGAGAAATTACAATTGTTTTATTGCCAATATTGTTACAATTCAGTAAAATGTACTAGGAGATTACACTACATTGAAATCTAATGTAAATATTTGATGGATAGGTAAAAACGCAGTTAGAGCTGAGATGATCTGTTGGCATATTCTTGAACCAAAGCCCCAAAAAGTGAAGGCCTTTCCAGCAAATGAGATGGTTTGTCAAACTCTTTTGCCATTCCTGCATGAAAAATGACATGTTTGGGGTTGAGAAAACAGTTTCAAAGTTCTATACGCAAACAACGCCACAAGCCAAATCACGTAAAAGGTAATTACATGTAACGAAGTGAAATTAGAAGACGATGGATAACGGCTATAGTAGTAGGTTGAGTTACATTAAGAGTGTTTGCTATGAAGGGAAATGTTTTCCACGAAACGTATTTCTTAGAAGACGTGTGTTGGTAAGCAGGCAGAAAATGTCCCATGGTTAGGAGTGTACATTGGTAAGCAGGCAGAAAATGTCCCATGGTTAGGAGTGTATATCCTAACAATCTCCCACTTAGACTTTTAAGTAGCGCAATTATTAGAATATACTATGTCTAAACACATATCTGTGGAAACATTAGTATTTCCATATAAGTCAAGTAAATATTGCATTCATTTCTCTTCGTTCGTAGGACAAATGTCTGCGACATTCCACTAAAAGGGGAAATTGTCTAAAGAGTATTCATATAATCTAGGACAATACCGTAGTGGGGGTAAAAGGGGAGGGGAGATCGGTATTCGATGGCGTTAGGGGGCATGAAGGAGAATCAGTGAAAAATGCCACTTATGGAAAAAGAATTATGCAGTATACTATAAGCATCTAGTTTGATGATGTATGAAACTCGCAAAATTAGGCAAAGGGAAAGCTCAAACCAGATAGGCCAAGAACGTACTGACTATGCTTGATTTTGAAATGTTCAATCACATAAAGATAAATAATCATTTACCCGATGCAAAACAAGGAACGAAGTAAAAGGAGAGAGATCAGAACCTGCATCGACAACAAGAACTCTATCGCAGTCCATGACTGTTGGTATTCTGTGGGCAATGCTGATTATAGTACAGGAAGTGAAGTCCTCACGGATGATTTTCTGAATCACAGCATCTGTCTGTGAATCAACAGAGGCGGTTGCTTCGTCCATAAATAGAAGTCTGCTGCGTTTTAGCATCACTCTTCCCAAGCAAAGAAGCTGCCTCTGCCCGACACTCCAGTTATCTCCATTATCAACAACTATGATTTAACAATAACAGTGTTTACTTATCAGTATGGTCCATATATTTGATGACCACTGAAGTTGGCTGTGTAATTCAGCAGAATCACAAGGATGACGTCGAGGAGGAAAAGTTACCTGGTGCGTCAAGTTTTTCAGGTTTTGAAGACACAACATCTTTAAGTTGACAACGATCGAGGCTCTACAATGAACAAGATTTCATATTAGAGGAATTCCTGGAAGATAAGAAAACAATGTATGGAGTATTTGCTTTTTTCCTCATCAACAAATATTATGTTGCTCCGAAAGAATTACAATCCAAAGAAATCTCAGCAGTCTATATGCTTTGGCTAATTTTATGTTATCGTTTGAGGTAGTTCGTAAACTCACTCAGCACGTTAAATTACCTTCCAAATTTCATCATCTGAATATTGTCCAATGGGGTCAATGTTGCTTCTCACAGTTCCTTCAAACAGAACTGGCTCTTGGGGAATGATTCCGAAACGAGATCTAAGATCATGAAGCCCGAGCCTGGATATGTCAATGCCGTCGATGACTATTCTTCCAGCTGCAGGCTCCACCAAACGGAAGAAAACTTGAATTAGTGTTGATTTTCCACCCCCAGTACGACCAACAACACCGATCTTCTCTCCCCCTCTAATGTTGAGAGTAATTCCTTTAAGCACTAGAGGAGTGTCTGGACGATATCTAACCTGTTCACCAGTAGAATAAACAATACAGAGATTCAATGGGACATATTTGAAATTTAAGAATCTGTAGGCTAGCAAATATCAGTTGGATTATACCTTTAAGTCTTCAAGCTCAACGTTGCCATGGCTCGGCCAATCTGGAGGTGGGACAAAATCCGTTTTTCTCCACTCTGCTTCTGATGGTATGCATGAGAACTGTTTTAATCTTTCAACAGAAACCATTTTGTTTTCCACGAAGCAACTCACAAAGATGGACCAGAATAGCACACTGTTAAGGGACAAACCATATGATAGTGATAAGCCAACGTTTTCTACAAAACAAACAAAAGTATATTAGTTTACTTGAGCTCCAGAATAGAACACGGAGATTAGTACAACAAAAGACTGAAGGAAAGAATAGAAGAAGCTAGGTTCATGTTGATCCACCAGCCGACCTCGTCCAAATTAGAAGTTTCTCGTACTCTTGGTTGATAATTTTATAGTGCAGATGAATGCATGACATAATGTCTGTCAACTTGTATGGAATCGAATATCCTGATCACTGAGATTGCAAAAATAATATGACTACTGAATCCAATCTCATGACAGAATTATTTCATTCGACAACTTCGCATTCTCTCAATGTATATACATTACTTCACACAAGAAGGAAAATTATCTAGACATAGTTGTTCAAGCCTTTTCTGTATTTCCATAGGTGAGGTGAATCAGGTACGCTTAATTTTTTCCCGACAAAATCTGACTCTCGAATAGGATAGGATGCATAAAATTGAAATGCCCAAAGGTACAAGCAAGATTTTGACTTGCAACAAATAGATAACAAATAAATTATTAATAGAAAGACTATGCTCAACAGGTATCCGCTTTCCTCAAAATCATTTCTCTTTTCCGGTAGTGGAGGTAGATCTAAATGCAAAAGGATTCATAGCTAGAATTCATGATAATCCATGGATGACCGTTGGACAGGTGTTATACCTGGCTTGATGATGCTGCTAGGTAAGACAATCATGAAGATTGCAGAAACACAGAGAAGCAAGCTCCCCAGCAGTTCCAGTCGGAACCCCAACCACTCATTGGATCCATTGTTGTGGAAATCCATTCGCAAATTGGCATTCACTCGGTTTACATTTTCTTGAGAAAACATCTCCTGCTTCCTAAAGCAACGTATAGTCATAACACCTGAGATACTTTCAGAGAAATGATGAATAACAGGTGCTTTTGTAATTGAGTCAAGCCGAGTCAATTCACGAGATGTTGCAAGGAAATATCCCTGTAAACCAGAAATGAATTTACTGTTACTTCGATTATAGTCTACATAATTACCAGTTCTATCCTTTTAAAAGATCGCAAATATGTCATATCAATGAACTCCAATTTAATTACTTTAACACATCTTATGTCTTCTATCTGCCCGGAACTTTTCTTGTGAATTAAAAGTTGAGAATTTTAGTTGCAACCAATGTAGATGTGAGCTTAGTATTGAGTCATCAAGAAAGCATATCCGGCCCACATCTTTTGGTCAGAGTCGCAAGTAAATAAAAAAATTGCCACTGAGATATTTTCAGGAAAATTTTTTTGCTGGACAGAACAAATAAAGAAGTTTCCCTTTTAATCAACATTACCTTTCAGGCGAAATGCTCAGAGAACTAGTTGTCTTTAAAAGACAATTAAGAGATTGACTTGGATTCGAGTTCAAACAAGCAAAAAGAAGAGAGAGAGATAGAAAAGGAAAGGCGTTATAAAGAATGCTCGTACCCGGTACCAGATATTTAGCCAACCCAGAGGAATCAAAAGTATTGTGGTTGGCCAAGAATATTGGCATGTGATGATGATGATGCTAAGCAGCGTAACAAACATGGCCAAAGTGAGATTCATAAAAAACGGGAGAAATACATCAATGTTGGTCTGATCATTAGATGCCTGCAGAAACAACCAAAACATCTCAACATCAGTAAATTAATTTGTATTCAAAAATATGACATCCGTAAAACATGCAATGGATAGATGTCTTCATTTGATTATCTAAGCAACAAACTTTGAAAATGACATGCAAGTGCACAAACTTGTTTTCAGAAAGTTACCCGACTCAGAATTCTTCCAGAAGGTGTTGTGTCAAAAAAAGACATAGGAGCGTGAAGTATGCTGTGAAGAATCTGTCTGAAAAATATTTGGGCAGTCTTAAGCCCCATGAGTGTCACAAAATACATCCTTACCACTATCACCAAAGCAGAAACAACTGCGATAATACCATATATCTCAATGAACAAAGAAGCATTGAAGGACATGGCACGATCTGCAGAAGTTTCATATGCCAGCCAATAATCACTTGCCATTAGACAACCTTGCCACAAGAAAGAAAACAAGAAAACTAGCACCACGCCCCACCATCCAAAAGCTTCAGTAACATATTGCTTATACACCCGAAAACTGACTTTTCCAGTTTCTCTTTCTTCTTCCTTTATAAGTTTTGAATTACCCCTATCAGATGTAGACTGTTGAGAGTTATCCTCTCCATTTTCTTCCCTGTGTTTAGATAATCCTCGAGGAGATTTTGATACTTCACGGGAAGTGTTGCTCTCATTATTGGTTTCCACATCCACAAGTTCTAAAGAGGTCTCATGCGCAGCTACTAACGCTTTAAAATCCATGCCAGCTTCTAGTATCTCATCATACTTGCCAGATTGCACAATCCTCCCATCTCGCATGACCTTCAAGAAAGAAAAAATAAGTTCACGAAGTTCAGGTTTTATAGAAACTAGACATACACTACTCTTGACACTTGGTTCCGAAGAAATTTAGGAAGAAGAGAACCACACTCCAAAACTTACAAGGATCAGGTCAACATTATGCAAAAAGTCCACTTGGTGGGTGACAAGCAAAATGGTTTTATCTTTAAGAATTCCCCTCACGCATTCCTGCAAAGAGCTTCAAAATGTGATGTTGAATATACATAGCACCAAGTCAAAGAATCAAAGCATCCAAATGGCATATAGGAATTGTCAACTTCACACTGAGATAATGAAAAATTATTTCACCCCTTCAGTTCTTTTTAGTTGGAACTAGGAACTTTAGGCGTTCTAAAAATAGTATGTAGTAATAAGAATTTTCAAAAAGGGAGAGATAACAAGAAAATCACCACGTGGCCTCCTTCGGTACACATTAAAGCATAACATAGAAGGAGATGGCATTCATTGGTCCCTAATAACGTGGACGGTAAGTAGCAAGCGTTCATGATCGAGCCTACCAAACTTAAAAATAGTCTTTTCGGTTGAAATTTTTTGGTTTGTAGCTTGCCACTTTCGCATCTTCCTCTTAGGAAATGAGGTGTGTTTACTGCGGAAACTAGTCATCCAAAATTCATAAATAGCAGGGTTCTGTTCTCCTCTGATAGTCCAAATAATTAGCAGAATGGAACAGTGTAATTTGTATGACATTGAAGAGCTCTAACCTTGAAGATTTCAGAGCCAGTGTGAGCATCAACGGCACTGAAGACATCATCAAGTAAATAAATATCACAGTCCTGATAAACAGCTCTTGCGAGCTGAATTCGCTGCTTCTGGCCACCACTGAGATTGATGCCACGCTCTCCTATTTCAGTCTGGTCTCCAAACTCCATCATTTCCAAGTCCTTCTCCAAGCAACAGACCCGGATTACTTCCTTGTACCTATCTCTGTTCATTGGCATACCAAAGAGAATATTTTCTTCTATCGTGCCGTTCTGAATCCAAGATGTTTGTGCAACATAGGCAGTTGAACCACAAACTCTGACCTGTCGAAGAAGGGTTGGCAAAAGCAAGTTAGCAGATAATAAGATAAATAAGGATTTATTCTCCATCATATCACTCCATATTTCAACAAATAGGTGAATTAGTTCATTAGATTTAAGTATGAATCTCGCACGTACTTTCAGTGAGGCACCTGAGCCACTGAACAAACAGAGGACGACACAAACTGATTCGTCAGCATTGGTTGTGCTTGCATTCAAGATTGTTAATCCAGGATATAGACAACCAAGCAAAAAATGTAAAATATGAAGAGTAAAGTAACAAATCAGCTAATGCAACATAAATGATAATATTTGGTTCTTATATCTTGCTTTAGGCGTTCACATTACTTGTTTGAAGTTCATTGGAAGCAAGGACTATTAAGATTTGGTGCAAAAGGAGTGAAGCACATTAGCCTGACACTGTTTGGCCAGTAATAGCGCTGATCTAGTGGAGATCAAATGATACACCAATGAGAATGCATCAGGGACCTTTTAAGAAAATATATTTGATTGGTACTAGTTTAATTGTAACTGTTCTTCATATAAGACTTCCACTCTACGCATTTGTCTACATTATCTTTTAATAACACAGAAGAAGCTACGCAGATAACAACGAGAAACAAAAGGTAATTGGCAGCCTGCTTACATTTGTATTAATCATTCAAACAGAAGAATAAGCTACGAGGATGAGATCCATACCTGACCCGATAACTTGTGCATCTCACCAAGTACTGATGCAAGAAGGGAGGACTTTCCCGACCCAACTGTCCCTACTACAGCTGCAAGGTCTCCCTTTCTAATCTCAAAATTTATATCTTTCAGCACTACTTCGCTGTCTTCATCATCCCAACTGAAAGCTCCATCTTTCACCTTCATAGCAATTGTACCCCCACAACCTTCCAGTCTTTCCACTGATTTATCCACTAACTCCTTGCTGATCATATATTTGTCCAATCTTTCAAGAGATATCATTGCTTGTGAAAGTGAGATCATGGATTGAGGGAAGGTCCTGATTGGTTCTTGCAACATCTTGAAGAGAGAAGTTGCAGTGAACACCGTCCCCGCATCAAGTGGAATTCCCAACAAAATTGCACTTCCAAAAGTGAGTGTAGCCACTAGAAGAGGCGTGCTCCACAAGACGATAATATTACCAGCAATTGAGTACAAGAAATTGGACAACCATGTGTACTCTGATTCACGGAAGGATTGAATTCTCTTGTTAAAATGTTCTTCCCATGCCTGGAACTTTATGACACGCATATAATTAAGCATCTCATTTGTTGCCTTCATTCTGGAATCACGATTCTTCATGATGTTACTTTGAAATCTGTTGTTTCTTTTAGTTCCAAACACCACAAATACCATGACTGCTGCCAGTCCTGCTAGTGTTACAACAGTTGAAGCACCAAGGCAGGTATAAAGGATGGCTAAAGCCACAGAAACTTGCAGTGGCATGAGCCAAATGGAATGTAACTGTAGCATCATGTCAGACAGCTGTTGAGCATCCACAGCCATATAATTTACAATCTGTCCAACACCATGAGCCTGCCGAGCTGAGCATGACAACCTTAAGCCCTTCTTATACAAAGAAGTGATAAGTGTGGATCGAATGAGCATTCCGAGCTTCTGGGAGTTGAAGTTGAACTGATGAGAGGTCAGAACTTCCACAAATTTGGCAATTAAGAGAGTTCCAATGAGGTAGTATCCTTCATAAGGAGATGTTCGTCTCCCTGCTGTGTAATCGACAAACCTATTTATTAGCGTTGGCCCTACATACATCACACAGACCCTAATTACTGCAAGGGTGGCAGTAAAGACAACTTCCTTCCAGAAGCAACGTAGCAACGTTGTTCGGACAGGATGCTTCGAGTTCTCTTCTGGTTTAGGCCAATTCTTTTCGAAAAGTTGAGACATTTTTTCTGCTCTATGATGAGGCGAAAGCGAAGGAACTTCAGCAATCTTGAGAGGTGACGTGTAACCTTTTTTCAGTAAAGGGTTCATCCAAATCCAAAAAGCTTTTGATACTAGAGAAGCTGAAGCAAAACCAGAAACACTGGATTTATCCACAAGGGGTTCATAACCATCGGTTCCATCCCCTATGTGAGTCTCAGAATCACTAATTACAGCAACCCCCGTCGAGCCGTTAATGGCAACAATGAAAAGAACAACAGAAATAGGAAATGAAACTAATGAACTTATATCATCCATTCTTAAATTAGGATCAATTTTCCTAACTGAAACCAGTCTTGTGACCCCACAGCTAAAGAACAAACTCATAACTAGAAAGTTTACAATCCAGAACACGCGCAGGGACATCGGATGGGAAACAGCTCGAAATCTTTTCTCATGAGCTATTAGTATAGTGATCACAACATGTGTAATCGCTTGAAACGACCAATACACACCATCAATGACCTTCCAAGGTGACTGAGAACTTCTCCCCAAAACCAAAATGCATAGAACTCCAGAAACTATGGCTAAAATAGCTGACAAAATCAAAGACAGTTTAAACCAAAGATTGGTTCTTACAGAAACCCTGTTGTGTGCAATGAGAGGTTTCTCAATGCCAGAGTTAGAATGGTCATCAGACCTAAACTTTGAATACAACTTTTGTAATGCAAACACCATGAAAGTAAGCAAAAGCAACACATCAATGGAAGACAACAGAGTCCTCTGAGGACATGGTGATAAGAAAATGAATCTCAGCCATTTAACCACTGCTGAATCTTCTGAAGATTGTAGTGTAGATGCAGAACAAGAAAGTGATGTTAACCAAGATTCTGAAGACATGTTTTTCCCAACATCCATGTTAAACCATAAAAGATTCATCGTTTATGTTTTTAATATATCCCCTTGGATCTGCATTCCTTGACTTCCTGCACACACACCCAAAAAAAAAAACACTTTAAAAAAATTGATTCTTTTATTCATCAAGGAAACATATTTGCCACCCATTGCAGAATAGAAAAAGGATGTAACAGAATCATACTATTCACAAATAATGAAACCACAATCAAGAAGGATAAAAGATAAAAGAACTAAAAGATGAGAAAAAGGAGGAATCTTTACAAGCAGAAGGAGACCACTCAACATTACCAGCAAAGATTTACAAGCTAATAGGTGAAAACATTGTACAAATGAAAGTTTCATGTAGGGAAAAGGAACTAACTTTAGCAAAAGTTTAGAGCAATATAACAACAGCTATTCATCAAAAACTTTACAAGTCAAAAAGCTCGTAATCTTTTATAAGAATAAACCAAAAACTCAATTGCTGACAACCACAAAAAGTTCTCAATAGAATTGTCATGCAAAAAGAGAGAGGCTTTTTGGGTTTTCAGCAAAATTTTTCACAAAATGGATAAAAATTATGAATGAAACTTACCAGTACAGAAAGCCAGAGATGGAAAATTTTGAGAGAAATTTTAAAAGGGTTTATTTCAAGAACAAGAATTCTAAGTAAATGGTACTCCTACAAAAACCAGCAAATAGTTTTGCTGTATTTGGTTCAGTATTCTCACAATATTTCTTTGTAGCTTCTAATTTTTTTCTTTCCTAAAATGTTGTCCTAAGTCTAATATTTGCTAAATTTTTCCCAAGTCTTTGATAAAGACAATGTGTTCTTCCGGCTAAGTGCAAATACTAAATCTACCCTCTCTTAACTTTTACTCCTCGTATTTGAGTTTACATAAATATTAAATTTTTAAAAATATATTAAAAAATAAAATATAAATAAATTTATCTGTTTAGGCTAGTAGGGGCAGGTTGATGTCTGGCTTGTGATATAGTATGTTAGTAGGACTACTTGTGTCTTTATAACATGTGTCGTCATTATTTGTCATATATTTGTTACTTTTATCATATTTACATTATCATTTGCTTTTCATTTTAGGAAGGAAGCTCTAGTACTCGTTGTCTTACTCGTTATACTAGTTAGACTCACTTCAAGTATTCCGTTCGTTCACTTCAAACCAGTTTTACTCATTTTTCATTTTTCTTTTTTTTTCATTTTTTCTATATTTAGTATCTTCTGCTTATGGGCTTAATTTTGGAGACAAAGGTTTTTCAAAAATAGTCTATCTCTCTCTATGAGGTAGTGATAAGGCCTGCATATATTTCTCCCTTACCAAACTCTACTTATGAGATTCACTAGAATATTATTGTTTATCTTTTTCTAATATATTAAAATTAAAAACATTGGGTTAACGTATTTTTTATGATTTCAAAAAAAAATATCAGGTTATTGGTTTGGTTTTGATTGTTAGTATTCGGTTATTGTATAAATCGATAACGCATTAAAACAATAATAATTCACTATTTTATCTCTTCATAGATATTAAATATTAATAATTTAACATTATGTGATATTAAATTAATACTCGTAAGTCATGTATTTGCTTGGTTTCCAATGTATAACCTTTCTATTGGAAAGTAAATTAGAATATGAGGTCAAATATTGCATATTATTAAGTTTAGGTGTTCAATTGATTTGTTTGTTTTATTTATCCCATTGTATTACCTCAAATTATTAGAAATGTCATATATTTATTTTATGAGTATTTTCTTATTGGATAAAGTAAAAATCGAACTGTCAAGAACCAGAAGTCGATAAAAGGAAAAAGAAATCTTATTAATTTAACATAAAATTTGAAACTGATAAATTAAATCAATAATATAGAAAATTAAATCGAACCAACCAATGCACTACCTTATTCTATACGATAAAAATTTAAATTAATCTAATTATATATATAAATATGAAACATATTGAAGAAATTTAAAAAAAATACAATAACATTCCCGTGAAAAATTAAAGAAAAAAATCTTGAAAGAAAATACATGGTGCGGTGGAAAAAAAAAGGTGAATGTGGTAATCATCCAGAAGAAGCAAAGCCTTTTCGTCGGTTGGCGTTAAATAGTAATATAAAAAAAAATATATATATATATCTCTTCACCGTTTAATTGATATATCCTTATCGTCTAATTTTTTGCATTTGTTCCTTTTGATAGGTGATAGATTTAATTATTTCTTTTCACTTATATGATAATGTGAAATTTTAAAAATTCATTTTAGAGTTATTCTTTTTTTATTTCAATCAATATAGATATGTAAGAAGTATCTTTAATTAAGAAGTATATTTGCCTTTTTCCTGTGTATAAAAAAATATTTCCTCCGATTTATTTTATTTATATTTATCTATCTATATCTATCTATCTATTTTTCTCTATATTTATATTTATTAAAAGTGTAAAGATTCTTAATACTATTATTTAAACTTTTTGTCCTTCATTAAAAACCTTCTCTTTAGATAAAATCATATTTTCACTATTTTTTAAAATCATTCATTATTATTTTAATCATATTAAATATTAATTATAACAAATATAATAAAAATTAAATGAATAAAATTTTCTTATTTATGATTATAGAGAATCTTTTTTCAACTAAAATAATTTTAAAAATAAATAATTTTCTTTTATTTGACTACTATATCAAAACTAAATACTTTTCTTTTATTAAACTCCTAAAATTACCAACCACATATATTATTACATGTGAAAAAATCTTATTTATTTAAGTAAAAATGTTATAGTATATTTTTTTTCCCCACTCACATGCCCTTGTTGATACGAGACCAAAAGGTCCAAATATTTAAAATGTCTTTATTTTAAATAACTCTTCCACTTAATTATAAAATTAATTAGCATCAAATCTTTGACATAAGGCAAATACTTTTGGCAAAATATGTAACCACATTTCTCTATTTCTTTATCCAAATTTAGAGACCATGCACATCAAAAAAACTCCATACCTCTTTTCATCATTTTATAAAACTATTATATTATTATTTTAATCATAATAAATATTGACTATAATAAATATAATAAAAATTAAATGAAAAAAATCTTTTTATTATGGTTAAACTTAAAAAGATTCAATTAAAATAGACTTTAAACATTGAGTAAATTTTTTTTACTGGACTCTTATATATCAAAATTAAGTATATTTTATTAGACTCCTAAAATTTCCAACTAAATATACTATTAAATCTGAAAAAATCTTCTTTTTACCATTTCTTTTTTCCCCCAATCATGTGCCCTTTGTGGGTAAAATACCTTCACAATTAAATTATTTGTAATTTCTTTAAGGTTAGTTATTTTATCTTAAAAAAGAAATTATAATATTTGATACTTCTAACCTAATTAGGATTTTACCTTATATAACAAAAAAAACAACAATAATTCTATTTATGAATTTTTGGATCAAATTTGCTCAAAAACACAGCTTTCGAGAGGGATTTGAGTCAATGGGGGTCTCCCTTATCAATTAATATAATAATTTTGGGTTTATGTTTATTTCTTGCTATAGTTTCTTTTATGTTATTATTTGTTGTTATTTTTTTTTTTTTGTGTTTATTTTTTCTTTTTTATTGGATCAGTAAAATCTCCCTCTATCATTTTTGAGATAGGGGTAAGATTTATGTATACTCTATCCTTCCTAAATCGAACTGTGTGAAACTACACTAGGTAAGTATTGTTATTATAATTGTTGTTGTACATTATTATTTTTTTTTAATTATATATTTATATAGACAACACATTAAAATAAATATAAACTCAATAACCTCTAACTCAGTCTTTTTAATTCGAGTAGTATAATTGTACATAACATGTTCCAACTTGATACGATAACCATTATTAGTTTTACTCCTTTTACATTTAGGAATCTTTTTAAAAATTAAATTTTAATCAATTAATTATCTAACTCCTATCTATTAAATTCCAAATTATTACTTTGTGTGTTCATAAACTATCAACATGTCTCTATATTATAAGTAATTGAATTGATTTTCTCATCTTTGTCCGTTCATAATAGATTAATTATTACATTAACTTAATAATATTGATTTAATTAATATTAATATGAATATTTTGTTTATTCTAATATCAAATACTATTTATATATTAGATTGACACGACACATAATACAAAACACGTACACTAAATTAGTTTATCCACAATAAACACAAGTGCAATCACGAGGTGATACATCTTTGTTAGAAAATTATTACTATTAAATTGATAAGATATTTATTATTAATTTTTAGCTTTTAATGATTCATTATTAATTTACTCAATAAAAAATATTTCTATGATTATGTATATTTTGATGTTCATGAAAATAAAAACAATAGCAAGAAAAGAAATTCAGTACAAATTTCTATATTAATATTAATTATTTTTGTTTGAGACATAATTTTCTACTTCTCTAAAAACCCATAAAATAAAATGAGGAAGTAACATTACTTTTTTGTTTTTGTCACAATTATATTTTTTAAAAAAAGAAAAATAGTATTATTAATTTATGTCGAGAAGAGAAAAGATATGGCAATAGAGTCGAAGTAAAACTTATTTGTGCTGTATATGACTGGTAGTAATATCAAATTTAAAAGATAAAACTGATAAAATATTAGAGTCATTATTATATAATAAGACATAAAATAATAATTTTAGTATAATCTATTAAGTAGTCAATACTAGCATCTTTTTTTTTCCTTAATGAGAGAAGCTTCCATTTTTATGAAAACGCTTTTTTATTACATTTGTTATTTAGTGGAGAAGAATTATTTGTCTTAAATGTAGACTTATTATCGTGGAAAAGTACGACCCGTTAATATTAATATGGACCATAGTATATATCGACAAAATTTGTCACCTAATTATGACACTGACCCGACACCTCCTCTCTGCTCTTTAGTTATTAGCACCCACTTTATTAAAATTTTGATAGGACATGTTTGTGATTTGATTTAAAATTGATTTAATAAAAAATTATTCATATTTTGAAAAAATAATTTAATTTTATATTTTAAAAAGTAATACTATTTAGTTTGATTTTAATAAAAAATCAAATTAAATGAATAAATTATATATATATATATTTGTGTGTGCGTGCGCATGCGTATATTAATTTTATGAATAATATTTAATATCTTGTATTTTTTAATCAACTTTTTCTTTATTTTATGAAATTCAAAGTATAAATTTATTTTTTTGGAAGAATTATTCAATTTCTTTCTTGTATCATAAGAGAGAGAAACTTTCAAGAATTTGTGTGTTTATGTAGTATATTCTAGCTTATATTGGACAAAATTATTGTATTCTCGGTGCATTACATTGAATGTTTCTAATTTTAATCAAAGATATTACATAATTAAGTCTATTTGACTTATAAGAACAACATTTTAATGAAATAATGTTATATGTACTTGGTAAAAAATTAATCATTTTATTTGTTTGTAAAATATCAAGAAATAATAATAATTATGAAAACTCGACCATCCACATAAGTGGTATTATAAACATCGATCACTTATCGATTGGTTTGAGGTTGGTGAAGCTAGATCGATAGGGCCTGACTTGATTTACTAAACTATGGAGAAGGTGAAAATCATTCAGAAGAGGTTAAAAACCGCGCAAAGTCGTAAAAAATCGTATACTGATATTAGAAGGAGAGACTTGAAGTTTGAGATAAATGATTGAGTGTATTTGAAAGTTTCGTCCATGAAATATGTCATGAGATTTAGAAAAAAAGAAAGCTGAGTCGTCGTTATATTGGTACTTATCCGATTATAAGAAAAATTGGCAATGTTACATATGCATTGGAGTTACCAAATTATAAGTCAATTTTTTTCTTACAAGATATACTCAAATAATAAAATTTAATTTTTTATAGATAATTATATTTGTATTGGTCTTCAATTAATTCAAATTTATATCGCATAAAAATAATTTTGAAAGAACAATATTTTTAACCAAAAAATAATTTATAATCAATATTCAAATCTAAATTTTTTAATAAAAAATATAAAAATTTTATTCATTTGACCCCAACTCGATAAATATTTTGTATTTGCATGAGAGAGAAGAGTGTGGTGCAAGATAAAAATGTTTTTAGCGTATGGCTAAAACTAGATAATGTATTAAATGGGTGGATGGTAGGCAAGAAAAACCTTCATTTGGAAATATGTATTTATGGAGTTGGTGTAAAAAAGAAATAAAATTAGATTTGATTATATTTTTTATTTTAAAAAATATTTTTTATTTTAAAAAATAAAAATAATTATCATGCTTGAGCGTAATTAAATACAATTTCAAAAGTAAAAAGTGAATTGAAAAATAAGTTATATGTTTTTCAAAATTTGAAATATAATTTTAAGTGGGATTCATAATTTTTATGATTAAATACTGATTCTCAATTCCAAAAAGAATAATAATTAATTTTGACGACCAAATGACGCTTTACCACTTTGTTGAATGGGCAAATCATAATTGATTTTTCATATAGATAAATATTTATAATCACATATTATTACAAAATTTCAAATTCACATAAATTAAAATTTCAAATTTAAGATTCAAATTACATTGTCTAACACATACAAGTCATTATTTTTTCAAATAAAGTTCATATGGAAACACAAATATTTCTAAAAAGTTTCTTTCAACCCTCAATTTAAAATCTGTCCAAAATAAAAAACATTAAAAAGACTTTTCAACAGACACTCCGACAATATGCTTTCTCTCCAAGGGAGAAAACGTGCAAGACTGTTAACACAAGAAAGTCATAAAGTGGGATATGTCTAAAAATTGTTAAGAATTTTCTTTGATTTTTTTTATTTAAAGAAAGTGAAATTATAATATTTTTGAGTTGAGCGTCTTCTAAATACAGTCTTTTTATTTCTATGATAGTAGTAAAATCTGCGTACATTTTATCGTTGACAGACTCTACTTATGAGATTCTAATAGATATGTTATTGTAAAGAAAGTCAAAGTATCATTATAATTATTTTTGTCTTTTCAGAAAGAGAACTATAAATATCTTCCACATTTGTCTACTATATTTTTTGTGGAAATTGTGTATTAGAATACATAGAAGGTTAAATGGCTAGTAGGGGTGAGATGATATTTGATGTTGTGATAGGTAGGTTAGTAGAGTTAGTCGTGTTTTTATATATTGTGTCGTTATTGTCCGTCATTTATTTTGTTAATTTTATTGTCTTTATAAATTATCATTTGCTTTTCACACTAGTCGTTTTGTTCATTTCTAGTATTTTTGCTTTTGGAGATGATATTTTTTAGATGAGGGTCTTTCAAAAATAGTCTTTCTATCTCTATGAGGTAGTAGTAAGGTCTATGTACGTTTTACTTTCTTGAAACCCCACTTGTGAGATTTCACTACAACAACAACAGCATACCCAGTATAGTCCCACAAGTGGGGTCTGGGGAGGGTAGATTGTACGCAGACCTTACCGCTACCTCATAGAAGTAGAGAGGCTGTTTCCTAAAACCCTCAGCTCAAAACCCATAAGCAGGAGAAATGTAAACAAAGAGAAGGTGACAATAGTGCGACTAGCAATAAATAACACATAACAGTGTGAAAATATGATCAACTAACACATATCAGCCATTCACTGAATATGTTATTATTATTTGTGTATTATATTTTTAGAGGAAAAATTCAGACCTCTGTAAATTCATCTCGTATCAAAATATAATAGAAGTCGCTTACAAAATTTGTTTAGAGGAAAATTTCTCTGTCAATAAGTTATGTTGTATATATAAATCATTTGATCAAACAATATCAATATATTATAATCGTTTTAATATAATTTCTTTTATCGTCTAATTTATTACTCACAAAATTTAATTATTAACTTCCTCATAACACTCTATTAAATAACTATCCATCTCTATATACTCCCTTCGTCTAGTTTTACTTGGCCCCTATACTATTTTGAAATGTCCAACAATATTTGTCTGCTTTATGAAATCAAGAGACAATTTTACACTTAATTCCTAATTTATCCTTATAATTAATTATAGTCATTTTCTTATTACATTTTTCAAAACATCATATTTATTATATTCAAAGGATAATTAGGTAAAATTACTCCATTATTTACTATTTTCTAATCTATATATCAAGTCAATAGGGATTAACTAAAGTTGAACGGAGGAAGTATTATATGGACAGAAATCAATGACGTGCTTGAATTAAAGGCGTGGAAATATTGGCAATCACATTTGGTAACACATACACAAAAGTTAACAGCCAGAGAACTACAGAACCTAATTTTGGTGTCTATTCCTGATTTTACCCCGTCTCATTTCATATGATATTTTTTTTAAAAAAAATATTTATTTTATTTATTCATTATACTATTTTCAAATGTCCAATAATACTTATCTACTTTATAAAATCGAGAGATAAGTTTACAATTACTTCCTAATTTGCCCTTATAATTAATTATAGTCATTTCCTTATCACATTTTCAAAACACTATATTCATTATATTCAAAGAGTGATTTGGTAAAATTATTTTGTCATTTACTACTTCTTAATTCATGTGTCAAGTCAACAGAGGACAAGTAAAGTTAGATAGAGAAAGTAATTAATCAAAAATAATAGTACTTTTTGTAATTAACAATAATATAATTTTTAAATTTTTTACTTTTATCTTTAATGAAATGATTTACAATCATACAAATACTTCGTTCATCCCTTTTCAGTTTCACAATTTTTATTTTGAGAGTCAAATTGTATAAATTTTTATTAATATTTTAAGATGTATTTTTCATATATTGATATGAAAAAGAATTGCAATCAATAATATTTTTTTTGTATAGGTTTTAAATGTATGAATTTTTATTTTAAAATATTAATTTTTTTAAAATCTAATTTAGTTTAAAATCTAATTTTTATATATATATTTGGTAATTCAATCATCGACTGTTATTTGTACGTTATAAAAGTAATTATCAGTCTACGAATATATTTGATATATTTATTCTTTTATTCTTTTACAATATTGTCAAAATTCGAATTCTTCTCTATCATTGGACATGAATTTCCACCTTTTTCTTTGCGATGATGATCACTTTCCAATCCTAATAATAAGTTGAAGTCAAACTTAGTGAACGCATTCTATTCTTTGAACCTAGCATTTTATCTACATCGAATTAATCTAACTCTCAATATTTGTCATATATAAAAGCTATTTTTTTCAATATGAGTAATTGTTACCTATAGAAAATGAAAATGACAACTTCCTTGAGGCCCAATAATTTCAAAATATTTTTATTAAAAATAAATACACAAGAAAACTTTAAAATATTCTGCATCTGTTATATATATATATATATATATATATAAAATAATTTAAAATTTAAAATTATTTATAAATTATATATATATACGCGCCCTTGTGATTTATTTGAACTCAATATTTTTTTATATTACTAAAGCTAATAAAATTTAAAATAAAATGATAAATTTGACCACAAATTGTAAAAACACAATAAAATTAATTTTAATATATTAAAAAAATTGAATTCGCTTCTAATACTAGTGGTATTTTCATGTCGTCACTGTTTCTTTTGCTTTTGCTGGATATTCTTACTCACCTTATTACTCTTTCACTTTTATTGGTTTCTTCTTAGTAAATCTCTGTTTTAAAAACATGATCGGATTTGATTTGATACGAAATTTAAGAAAATAAAAAAAATAATCTTGTGATCTTCAATTAAAATTATATTAAATATATTAAAATGTTATTTTCATAATGTAGAAACGTACATGTGATATAAAAGAGTGTGTGAAGTGCGTGCTATTTTGGCTCTCGTTATTTATAGCTCCATTTTTGTTTACATTTGGCTTTGTGAGTTTACAATTAATAAGTCACACATTTCAACTTTCATATAAATTCCTTTTTTTTAAAAAAATTCAATATACAATAACTTCCACAAAGTTTTTTTCTATTGAGACTTTTCAACAAAGACATTTAATAAGCTTTCAATGAAGTGAAAGTAATTAAAAAATGACCAATTTTGTGGTCTACAATTGTTTGATGGAAAATGACATGTTTCCTTTTCTCGAGGCCAAACTAAATAATCCAAAATTTAAAAAAAAAGAAAAGAAAAGAAAAATAGTAAGTATTACACATTAGTTGTATAAACAAGTTTGGTGCACTAAAGCTTTCACTATGTACAAAGTTCGGGGAAAATCTAATTATAAGAGTTTATTATATGCAGTCTTATCTTACATTTCTGCTAGAGAATATTTTCAAAATTTGAACTCGTAACCTCCTAATCATATGACAACAACTTTCCCGATTACTCTTATTTGCATGCAAACCATTATTTTGGACAAATTATTACTTACTTCTACAAGTAATACATTCTAACCCATCTCTTCGATAGAGATATATTATTTTATTTAATATATTTATAAAGTCGAAATTGAAGATATGAAGTTATATTTGGCTATATTTTTAACAAAAGAGATAAAGAATGATTATCCTCCATCTCATATTAATTGATTACTCTATTAAAAATACATGTTCTAAATTATTCGCTTACTAAATCAAGATAAAATTAATTATTATTTTTATATATTTTATCCCTACAATTAAGAAGCTTTAGTAGCCTAAACCTACTTAGAAAGTTTCCTTTCTTTTTTTTTTTTAAAGAACTCATTTATTACTTTATATCAACTCCAATGCATGATATCTATATTCATATTTTTATGTCATTAAGCATACTAGTTCATATTCTTAACATTTTTTTTATTTTTAAATTTTAAATTAATTTTAATAATTCATAAATTCTATTTTTCTGTGTGCTAACAAGCAGACGCTTTCGAAAATTATCTCAATTATCATTAATATAAATAAATAAAGCGTAAATTAATAACTTTGATCATCATATTCAAGAGTTTTTATTTATCATATAAAATGAAAATTGATCAACTAATATAAGTCTTATATTGGCAAACTCATCAGAAAGATATTGGGTATATAAGTAAATATGTCTTCTCTATTATTATCGTATTTTAAAGCTGTGTGGGTATAGGATCAAAGCGAACAATATCACTAATGGGTTAGACCATTACAAATGGTATCAGAGTCACTCATATATCAGCCTTTTGAATCGCTCAAATCCGATCAAAATTGAATTAGGAAATGTTGATTGAAGTTTGGGGAAAAAAATGTGAGGAATCTGAAAATGCTCTGAACGAAGAAATATTGTCAACATCCCAAGTTGACAACTTAACAAAACCACTGCAAAGTGATGCCACAACTCAGGTCGTCACTGCTTACGTTGTTTTTTTTTTTTTCCATTTTTGTTAAAATGTGCGGATTTGTTTTGAGATTTGATTAATTAATTCAAATTTATATTAAGCTTAAATCTGATATCTAGTAAAAATAAATAAAATTATATCGACCTCATTATAATTTTCATAATTTAAAGTTAAAAGATTAAAAAGATTGATCGTCACATTTTTTTCACTCACTTGCATGCATGCAAGATACTGCTAAAATATTTTTTTATGATGTAAGAAAATGTTGAAATCACGTGGGTAAGAGGGATAATACTATGAATCCTGTCCAATTATCCCTGCAAGTTGTCATACAATAAGTTTGACATTTTCACCAAAAAAATATTGTAATGATAAAAAAATTATTAAAATAAAAATGGCACAAGTTCAATATAATCCTCTTAAGTCTTATCCTCTGTGTGAATGGTGATTTTTCATAATTTTATAATGTACGTTATAACGTACAATATGAGATTATATAATGTTTAAATAGATTATCTAATTTATTATTATTTAATGATAATTTTATTATTTAATTTGACTGTTTGATACTATATCGTAACTTATAAGTTTATAAAAGTATCTTAAAGTATTATAAATATTAAATTTATTAATATTTAAAAAATAAAACCCTTTTAATAAAATAATAATTGAAAATAATATCCAATTACATAAACTTATAGGCAAAAGACGAATTAACTTAATTTATTGAAATTAGGAAAATAAAAAAGCAAGATTTAAGTAAACGAACTTTATAAAATAAATTGGAATGTGAGGGAGAAGATCAGAGGCGAGTCGGAAGAGAAAATTTAAAAGTGGAGAATAAGTAATAGGACTATCAAAATAATAAATATATTAGGATAATTTTTAATTTAAACAACAACAACATACCCCAGTGCCTCAAAAGGCTCCCGCTCATTGCGGGGTGAGGGGGGGTCGGATGTACGCA
>JAPFFP010000113.1:18571334-18586649 GCA_026153255.1 Solanum medicagineum | reverse complement strand
AATATTATTATAAATATTATTAAAAATTATGTTAATATACATGAATATAAAAATAGTGCATAAAAAAGAGTTTAAAGAGGGGTATTTTTTAATTTTTATCCACTTTATCCCAACATAAGTTATCTGGATTATTATTCTATCTTTAAGGGGGATAACTTATCCCAGTATTAATGATTAATTCCGGGATAAGTTATCCCAACTTTGTGAACCAAATAAGAGATTGAGGACAACTAAAAAATTATCTCGAAATTAACTTTGGTTCTCCCTCAAACCAAACGATCTCTTATTGTTAATGGTTATTCTTTTGGTGAAAGTCTTGCCAAGCATGATAACAAAACCTCTTTGATGTTGGAATATCTAAGGCTAATAAAATGGAATGTTAACTATGTAAAAAGAATTTCAAGATAATCATCACAAAAGAGAATTATTCAAAATAATACCATACAAAAGAGAATTATTCAAAATAGTATCATACAAAATTTTTACGGAGAAAGAATTATAAGCATGATAACAAGGAACGTTGAAGATAGAATTTTAATAGAGGAATTTTAATAAAGAAAAGAATTTTAATAATACCATTATTTAAAATTTTGTATAATTATTATATAGATAATTATATAGTATTATATATTCTTGAATAATTATTATACATATGATTATATAATATGATATATTTAAGATGATAAATTTCACTGACGATAATTCTTGGAAAAAAATATTAAAGTCAGAATCAAGGTGCTTGTATTTATTATGATTGAATAAAAACTCTTAAATCTCGAGTAGAAATTTTTTCACGATAATCATCACACATCATTTCCATACTTCATGAAATTCAATCAAGGAAATATTGTCAAATAAAAATGACCAAAAAGAATTCAAAGTTAGATATCAGAAAACGTTAAGGAGGACATAACTCAAGTAACAAGTCCGGTAATATTTTATAAATACATCTTATCTATTACTTGATAGGATCTTCTATGCAATTATAACATCAAACTTGACATTCAACTACTCATCACAATTTTTTTTTATATGATAAAGTAATACCAATCAAAATTTCAAGGACACCACCAATTTAAACTTTTATATGACTATCCTACATAAATTCTGATATGTTATTTAAGATAATAAATTTCAAATAGTTTAATATTTTGCTCAACCTGCTTGCACTGGATATTAATAATAACACAGCATAAAAGAATAGGTCCTTGAAATTCATTTGAAACTCGATACACGTAAATCACGTATGCAACAATATCAAATTCAATATTCCGGACTCAATGAAAATATTAAAATTCGAATTAGAGGCCTCCTTACCAATAAAGCTTACTAAAATTAATCAAAAATTCAAATACCCAAAATGTCTTGAATAACTTTAAAAGTTATACCAAGATAGCATTAGTTCCACCATCCGAAATCACTCTTTGAAGTTTTGATTTAAGCTTGGCCAAAGTCAATTTTGGGACAGTCAAATCCTAAACCCTAATAAATCAACAAAATAAAAATGTCCAAACCCTAAACCCTAGCAAGCTAGAGTTTTTGTTTCTTCACTGTTTTTTCCTGCTCGAAGCTGAAAATGGATGGCGCAGAGGAGATGGAGATAGAACAACCATCATTACCCAACAATTCTAAGCGATTTGGTATCAAAAACTCCATTCAGACTAATTTCGCCGATGATTACGTTTTCCAAATCGTTCCGAAGTATCTCCTTTTCCCCTTATTGTTTCTAAAATACTATTAATTTTTGATTGCCACATGAATTTTCTCAATGAATTTGATTATAGGAATGACTGGACATCAGTTGCGGTATCGCTATCAACTAATGCAATTAAATTGTACTCTTTAGCTACTGGACAGTACATTGGGGAATGTAATGGCCATTCTTCGACGATTAATCAAATTTCCTTTTCGGGTCCTTCATCGCCACATGTACTACACTCTTGTTCTTCTGATGGAACTCTCAGAGCTTGGGATACTAGGTCTTTTCAGCAGGTTCCAATTTTCAACTTTTATGTGTATTTTTGTGTTTTCTTGTGGGTTTTGTTGTCTGTTTTTGATTTCAAATAGATGGAATGCAGGTTTTCTCCGTAAGTTCTGGCCCTTCTCAAGAGATATTTAGTTTTTCCTTTGGGGGACCTAATCATGATCTGCTTGCTGCCGGGTGTAATTCTCAGGTAAGAAGCCTTGTTGCTGCAAATTAGCATTGGTAAATTTAGTAGAATCTTAGTTTGTGGGTGCACTCTGTATCACTCAATAAAGCAGCAGCTCATGTGAACTTCGTGTTTGTGTGCATGGTGTGTATTTGAGAAATGAAATGTTTTTAATATGTTTAAATGGTTTAATGCCAGGACAGTGATTGCCACCTGCTGGCTGGCACCCCAGTGCTATATTCGACCCTGGAAATTAGTTTGTTTGGTCTGTCATGAACTATTTACTGCTTGCTTCAGCCTTCGAATTGTTTGAAACTACAAAAAGAATTCCACTTTGCCAGATAAAATTCCTAAGAATTCTTTGATTACATGAGAGGTGTGATTTGGCATATTCTGTTGACGGAGGCGCATGAGTTACTTAGCTCTGTTTAGTTGCGTGAGATCCGTGGCAAATGACATTGCATCGCGGTTATCTTTATACAGATACTCTTTTGGGATTGGAGGACCAAGCGTCAGGTTGCGTGCTTGGAGGACTCTCATACGGAAGATGTTACTCAGGTGTGTTGCCCTACTAGTTTATACTGCATTGTTGGTAATAAACCATTGATTTTACTGTGTTGAGCAATGTTGTATAAGGTAATAATTGTTTTTAACTTTTTCACTAGTGCTAAAACAAGTCATACCCATGTTTGTTCGTGTAGCTTTGCAAATTATTCTTCTATGAGCTGAGTAATCTGAAAATTCTTTCCTAGTAGCATGATTGTAGAGAAATTTTAGTGTAGTCAAGTTTTCTGAATATTGTTTAATGCCAGAGGTGCTCTTTGAGTATTTCTGATTTTAATAAGATGCTCTGTATTGTTTGTTTTGCTTTTGGGGATGATTTATTTGAGCCGAGGCTTTTCAAAAACAACCTCTCTATCTCCTTTCGGACATTCTACCCTCCCTAGACTCCACTTGTGGGATTTCACGGGTATGTTGTTGTAATAATAAGATGTCTTGTTTGTCAAAAAGAATAATAAGATGTTTTGTATTCTAATGATGACACAAAAGAAAGGTAAAATACAGCCATACTAGGTATTATCTTGCTGTAGATTATTAGCTTGTTTTGAAGTTTGAGTGCATGAGACTTAATTATTACTTTCTAACGCTAATTTTCCAACTCCCTTAAAGTAGTTGAATGTTGCGCTGAACCTGCTATGGTTTTCAGTCATCTGATTACTGCTCCTCCACCATTCACGGATGTGATTGTGGCTTCATTTCATGTTTACTTAACTATCTGAGCAAGAGGAGAGAAAATAATGGCTGATGTAGTTGGGATGCAGAGTTCCTTTGTGCTTTTAGGATTACAAATGCATGCCCTTTCAGAGCCTTTTATCTTCTTTTTTTTTTTGCTCGTTTAGAAAGTGTCTTGAAGTCTCTTTTATTGCTTGTGGTCACTTTTAGGTGCACTTTATTCCAGGCTATGATGATAGACTCATTTCCGCATCGGTTGATGGATTGATGTGTCTATTTGACACTGGTGGAGATATCAACGATGATGATCAATTGGTATCAGTATGTCAAAAGAACCCCTGCTGTTCTTCATATTTTTTGTTTGTTTATGTCATTTAAAAATTATAACTACAAGTACTTTGAGATGCTGCAGTCTACTCACTTAAGCTGGAAAAGTGCACAGTAGCTATAGATTGATAGTATCTCTTATGCCTTACCATGCTGTTATGCTTTTACTGAGATCCATGCTGTTATACCTATAGAGATATGCCAAACTGCTATCGGAAACTTTCATGATTTCAGTTAACTTGTACCCGAAAGAAAAAAATGGTAGTTCATATGTATCTAATTATAAATTTTCAGCATCGCTTGTATCGAGAACACGACCTCTATCCATCTTCAAGTGTATGACACTTGTATTTTCTCATGATGGTTTAGAATATCTCTTAACTTCTGAAATTGCTAGTTTTGACATCAGTGTTGCTATTTTTGACATCAGTACGGTGTAGACATTTTGCAGTTTTATTGGTTATTGAGCAGTCTTGGTGTTTTCATATATCTCATGGTTCTATCTTCCATTAAGTCGATTTCTGTTCTTTTTGATTGTATACTACTTATACCTAGATGTAATTACAGGTACTCAATGTGGGAACCTCCATCGGAAAAGTGGGATTTCTTGGGGAGAAGAATCAGAAGCTTTGGTGTTTGACACACATTGAAACTTTAAGGTTTTATAATATCCTTATCATCCTAATAATGTTGTTGTTGTTGTCGTGCATCTCACCTTGTTGTAGATATATCTGAACATGATCGAAGCTATTTTTTTATTTTAAAAAAAATTTTTTGGAGAAAATTTTCTGAAATCCTCACCTTTTCTTTTACGCCCTTTTCTGGTGCAGTGTGTGGGACTGGAAAGATGAAAGAACTGAGGCCAGTTTCGAGGATGCTAGATCCTTGGCCTCTAAGAGCTGGATGACGGACAATGTATGTGACTTGTACACCTATTCATTTTTCTCTATGCTGGAACTTATTAACTATTCTTGTTAAAAATATAAGGTAGTGGTAAGGTCTGCGTGCATTCTATCTTCCTCAGACCCCACTTGTGGGATTTCAGTGGGTATGTTGTTGTTAAAATATAATACATGTATGGCATACGCATTCAAAAAGAGGACAAGCTACTGCTAGTTTGCAGTTGGCAGTGATATTTGATACTTGGCAACTGCAATGTTCTGCATTTTGGAAAAAGGAAAATTAAGGATAACTTGGAAAATGTGTTGTATTCAAGGTGCCGTGCTATTGTAGACAACAATTTTAAGTTTAGATAGATCATAAGCTGACTACTCTGGCGTAAATTTCAATGGCAGGTAGACTATTTTGTTGATTGTCACTATTCAGTGGAGGAAGACCGTTTCTGGGTGATTGGTGGGACGAATGGTGGTTCCTTAGGCTACTTTCCTGTAAGTTATAAAGAGACGCGAGCTATTGGTCCTCCAGAAGCAGTTTTGTGTGGTGGACATGAAGGTATCATTAGGAGTGTCTTGTCTGGGGTACCAGGTGAGACCATGGATAACCACGGTGTCTTTGGATGGACTGGTGGTGAAGATGGACGCCTTTGTTGCTGGTTGTCTGATGGTTCTGGTACAAGCCAATCATGGATCTCTACTCTTGCTCTGAAGTCGGAGAAGACTCGTAGAAAGGGCAGACATTCTCCGTATTAGCAATTTTTCCTTTGGATGGAAGAATATGTTGTATATTAGTTGTCTGTCTTAGTTCATTAGTCATCCTTGCTTCATTTAAAATCACATCTTTTCTTGGTTTACTGATGGAAGCCAGTAATTGCCCAGTTACTGAAATTTGGATTGTTCACTAAGCCTGTGTAACTTCATGCAAGTGTAGTTTGTAAAACCAGGATTCCCCACTCTAGCAGTTACTTCACCTTCCTGTTCATTGTGGAAATGGAGAAAATCTAACAAATAATATCATGAACAGATAACAACACTCGCTGGAATTCTACAAGTGGGGTCTGGAGAGGGTAAGATATACGCAGATTTTACCATTACCTCATAGAAATAGAGAAGCTGTAATAGAGAGGCTGTTTTCGGAATCATGAACATCATTCTGTCATCACCTAGAACCCTTTTCTCCACCTCTCAAAACAGAAAGAAACACAGTTATCGCAACGATAAAAGAAGTGTTTGCGAGAGAGGTAATGAATGGAAGTGTGTTCTGTAAGTAAACAGAAGAGGCTGTGTATAATGGAATAGATGGATAGGAAAAAGACCCCTTTCATGTATTACCAGTTGATTACTTGCCATTTTAGATAATTTTATTCCATAGAGAAAATGCAGTCTCAATTTACAGGTTTATGATAATTTACAGAAAGAAATCCCTGCTTGAATTCGGTAGGGGATGTTACCAACTGGAGTTTATAAGGTGGTCTCATCTGCTTCTAATCTTCTATGTACCTTCCTCAGATCAACCAAGTGACGCATTGTTGGTCTACCATGTGGACAATTCCACGGAGACTTGAGGCGTGAGAGATTATCAAGTATCTGGAACAATGAATTTTATAACTTCAGTCGTAAAGCAAACCAGAGGCAAGCGGAAGAAATATTTTTGTGACATAGCTGATGACCATGCATCCTTAGAATCCACAATAAACAGGCAAATAAATGGGAATACTTTTACTTGATACAGTGCAAGTTTTCTTTCCATCAATTAGTGGTTGCGCACAAATTCTACATTAAACTAGACAATTGCTGAAGTACAAAGTAGAGAGGATGATATATTTTTTTCTTTTTGATGAAGATAAACAGAGAGGATGATATCTAAGATACCATGATATGGACATACATCCAAAAACACAGTAAAATGAAGAAAAATACCTTTTGCATCTCATTTCTCCCAAGTGGATCACCAATAACAACAGAGGATTTGCAGGCACGCGATGCCAACATTGCACGAACTCTAGGTGGACATAATGAATCAGCTGTATCATCCCTATAAGTACCCATTATGGAACATTCTTCCTCACTATCGGCAAGAATGGAAGTGAGTTCTTTCACATCTGCAAGAACAATAAAGCAAAATGGAAAAAAAAGAGTCAAAGTTCCTCCATGCAATAAAGCAGTGCAGATGCAAGAGCTAACACGACTTCTCCTCTCTTATATTCTGTAGCTTGCATCACGCCCAACTTATTCCCAACAGAATGACCAAAGGGAAATTTGTCCAGTAATGCAAAGCATATTCCACATTATGAAGTTCTCATGTTAATTATTTTTCTATGACGCTCTTCTTTAACTATCTTATCACGTTCAGATCCAAAATCCCTACACTAACTACTTGTAGATGGTCTGTATCAAGGATCAGCAACTTGTGTGGTCATTTCTGAAGTAGAAACCCAAAGATGAAACAATGGCCTATGTCCTGCGGACCTTCAAGTTCATAGAAATATGGAGTGCATCTGAGTAATTACCTGCAATTCCAAAAGTTATATTTTTGCTGAAGGGAACTGCTTTTAGCTTAAAACGATGCCCTGGAGGAGCGCCCAGATCCTCTTCAAAGAGAAATCCATTTCTCCTGTGACGCCAAAGATAGAAATGATATTGCCATCAATCTAAGAGTGTACACATGGCACCAAATAGTTTAAGCTAATATGACTAGTACTCTAGTAGTTCATCAAACAGAAGTGCAAGCTGCCCAGATGTTTTTGTAGACTGCATTTGGCTGCTATATTACAAGCTAATTTGATTTTGTTGTCGAACTAATTGATTTAGCAGATAAAGAATCAGTTTTTTTTTTCTTTTGGCACTTCTATTTGATCAAACCTTAACAGACATTTTTTTACTCTTTTTCTCATTTGAAATGTTCTGTTTCCCTTTTCTCTGGTGTCATTATTCACCAGGGAGAGTTACAGGATTTCACTTTCTATTGCATTTCCAATGTTAAGAACCTAAGATGGTGGGATCTGAGAGTTCGGATAATAGTCATAGCTCAATCATGCCTAGGGAAGGGTGATTGCAGGGGGGGCTAGGGAGGGGGTTGATGAGATCTAGAACACGGGGATTTATCAGTAAGGGTTGAGGAGGGCAGAGCAGACTAGCTAGGTGCTAGAAAGCTGGTATTAGGGGCATTAAGGCTGAAGATGGGCAGCTATCTCATTTCATACTTAACGGCATGATAACAGAAAAACCAACGAATATGAAAGTATAATACAGTAAAGGAACCACACCACAGCGTAAGGTGCAGAAAGTGCAGTTCATCCAAATTCTTCACATTTTAAAGACTACTTCGGTGAAAGAGTGAAGACGACAGACATGTCAGAAGTGTATTAGTATGTGTTAGGAGTGCAAAGACTGGGAGGAAAAGATAATCATAACATCAGACAACTAATTATTATAGAAAGTAAAGGACTACTTAACACTGAAAACTAATTGATTGGCTTAAGCATCAGAGCAGTCATTATTTTGACTTTCCAAACAGATTGATAAGGTTAAGAAAAACATATAAAGGTTGAAAGTATGTCATCTTCACCTCATAAGTTGAGCATAGACATACTTCAGATCATTCAGGAAAAAACAAACCACACGATGAAAAGAAATGCCAATAAGAATTCACAATAAACAAGAATAATAAGGATTCTCAAGCACCTGAAAGTATCATTGTGGATGGAAATAACTATTTCTTCTTCAGCAGATAACTCCAACTTCAAGGGCCTAAAATTTCAGAAAGGAAAAAAAAGTCAGGACCAAAAGCTCGAGCTGTGTAGAAGAGAAATATTATTTCATCATCCCTTCAATTTTCCACGCGTTTGGTTCATAAAATGTGTCTACCTAACAATAGCAGAATCCACAAAAATTCTGAAATGTGTCTACCTAACAATGGCATCTCCAATCCACAACAATTCTACAATGTAATATAGCCTCACACCTTCATAGATAACTGATATTAACTACACCTAGAAGGAGAAAACATCTGATATGTGAGAAAGATAAGGTTTTCTAATCACAGCAATTAATTATCATGCATTTTCGAACATGTAATTTCACCTGCAATGTTCAGACAGATTGCATGCCTCTCAATTTATCAACATGTCAATGGAGTATGTCACATAGAGAACTTGCTCTACAAATAATAGAGCTAGTCTTGGGACTTCCTTCCGAAATGTAATTGAGGGATACGTACTCAATTTTGATAGGCCAGTTGGAATACTATTTTAGATGATATAAAATAGGACCAGTTAAATCTTATGTTCTCGCCTTACACAAACATGGAGAAAGTAGAATCACAAGGATTTTAATTTTGACCTAGCATCTACACGGGCCAAGTTAAGACATATATCAACCAAATGGGCCTACTGTTCATACCTTTTCTTCTAGTTGGCACCAGGAGAATTTTAATAACCCCCTTAGTTTTTCTTGGTAATATCTCATGACTCCCCATGTTACAGGAGAAAGGTAAAAGCGGAGATAATCACAAAATCATTCATCACTTGCTGCACCTACTCAAACTGGTAGCAACTACTTTAAGGTCAAGATAGGATTTGACATGAAAAATGGTTAAGTCACTTTGAGTAAAAATAGCTCAAATCCCATATAAATCAATTAAAGAAACCAGACACATGTTAAAGGCACAAAAATAAAGTCTTCTCCTAATCCTTGCCTTTAACAATTATGTTGCTCTTTTTCCTGTGTAAAGAACTTATTTATGAGGAAAAAAAAGAGAAGGAATTCCCTCTGTTCTTTTGATCAAGTAAAGTAACATCAGTACAGATTTACCTTAACAAAAATATTTCATTTTCCAGTTACTGTGCATCTATCTTGATACATAATAAATTCAAAAAATCTCAGACAAAATACATAGCAAGAGAATGAAGACCCTCACCGAAGTAAAGGTTGCTGATTCAAGATAGTTGATTGCGACAGACGCTCAAAATTGTACTTCTCGTCTGCAGCATGCTGGCCCACCAAAGAAAAATGTAAAAAGGAGAGAGAGAGAGAGAGAGAGATAGAGAGAGTCCAATGAAACCACAAAGCAACTTTCAAAAACCAAAATCAAATGAAAGATTAGTTTACTATTGACTACAGAGAGGTCAGTATACAACAGCACAGGAACAATACCTGATCAACAATAAAAAGGTCTTGATCCAACCTGCCTATAATGAATCCAAGATTGAATTGCCCGATCACCTGCATAACAAAAATAAATGTTGAGAATTTTCGAATGCTGATACTAAGACTGTTTGTTAGGAGGACATTGTTTTCCTGCAAAAATAAGTGGAGTTATTACTTATTTCGTTGAGTTTGGTAAACAATCAGAAAATATTATCGCAAAATCAATTATATAAAATTTAGAAAAACACTATTGGCATTGGCATGGGAGGCTATGGGTGGTTGGGTTGGGAGCTATGGGGTTGTGGGCGGGATGTTCTTGAGGGTGGATATTCAAAAAATAGTGGTGGAATGCCACTTATGGATTGTTTTCCCTACATCCACTAGGGAATTAATTTTCATTTTTAAGGAACTTGTTTTTCTAGAGAGGATGTTCTTTAAAAATTTTGACCAACCAAACATGAGAAACCTAAAATACATTTTCCTTCATACCAAACACGCAGAAGAACTCTGCGTTTCTACTGAAACTGCTGATGACAAAACGAAACATGCACAAGAAGTAATTACTAATTGCATGTAAATAAACTAGTGCTTGACTGAATTTAGCATTGGAAGTATGACAACCAAATAGCATACAAATAAAACTCACATATTGCAGATTTACAGCACAAATTCAGCTCTGGAATATTCAGAAGTTCAAAGGAGTATGTTTATAACATCATATCCAGGAGAGGACAAAAAAAAACACTTATAGACTAAAGAATCTGTAACAAATTTTTAAGTCAGAATGCTTAAGGTTTCCTGGTGTAAGGAGATGAAAAAAGAGAACATAAAATTCTGCATTGAAAAAATCATAAGGCAAATAGCGACTCCTGTCATGTTATGAATTGGCTAGTCTCAAAAGAATAGTTATGGAATGAGTATTATCTAGCGCTAAATGAGAACATGTTCAGACTGCACTTCATAATAGAGAAAAGAAAGAGTTGTATTAAGAAACGGAGAAGTGGGTTATAAGGTAAAATCGGAGTGTACCTTTAAAGAAGTAGATATTATTACTTATAAGACAGAAGTAAGAGGTTGACAAATTCAATTGGGACCAAATAATGCTAAGAATTTAACTGGGGAGTTATTAGTGCTGATGACTAGAAAAGATAATGAAGTGTCAGAACATCCCCAGTGCCACAAGATCCTCAACCGAACCCACCCCAGAAGATTTAATAGTAACATTCACATGCAAACAAAAATCAGAAAACTAAAATTTTGGATTACAGACAGGGTCTATTAAGATAGGGGTATGGATAAAAGAGAAGAATCTTCAAAGGGATCTTAAGACAATCTTACCTTCCATCCAGAATCAGGTAATGAAATTATTGGCAAATCAAAATTATAATATAGGTTTGATTTTAACTACTAATAAATGGACTAGCTTGGACCTTCATTCTAGTAAAATCTTCTTTCTTGAAAAGTCTCTCCAACTCATTGGTAGCATCAATCAATGCCCTTGCCTTGGCCTCTTCATTTTCTGATTGGGAGAGCTCCAGGGTAGCTGCAGCATAATCCCTACAGAAACCATTAAAGAACTCTATGAACTAATTCAAAGACCAAAAGCTCCTCCTGCCAAGCCAATATAAATTACCGTATTGTACCTCTTTGTTTTCATTCTTTGAGATGTAAGATTAAGGAGTTGCAATCTTGACAGCCTCTGGTTCCTTCTTGAAACAAGTTCTTTCATACTAAAATGCAATGTTGAAACAATCTCTAAATCAGATGAAGCCTTAGGAGCATCCAGCATCGGACTAGCAGGCTGTTCAGAAGAAGCAGCATCTACCATTTTTTCTGACACGTCATGGATGTCGTTACAGGTAGAATCAAGAGGCACTGGTTCAGTTACACATAATTCATTCATTTGAACTGCATGCTCCTGAAAATGAAATGGCTCAAACTTTAAAGACAGACCAAAATAGCACAGACAACAACTTGAAATTTTCTGTGGTAACTATCATTCCTTATCAATTTTCACTGAGCAACAGGCAAGGAAAGTAAAACCATCAGAAAGGTAATTTCTATTAGTTTTCTCTTACCTGCTCAAATCCTCCATTTTGTATAATGTTTCCAGGTGGAGATAAATCATTTGTTTGGTCAAGGACTCTACCCATTCTTGCGTGCTTCATTTGATGAAGAAATCTATCTATCTTTGAGAACTTCGAAGATCCAGACTCATTAATAGTCACTTCATCACACTTATCAGCCTTAACTGGATTATCTGGAGATCTTAAGGACTCAGTTTCCTTCAAAGAATTGTCTTCTCTTGATGGGTAGACAGTCGATCCATTTCTCAGGAGAGGTACCTCAGATAATGTAGTACTCATACTCTCGTGTTTTCTCTTATTTACTGAAACAAATTTGGTGAGTAATGACTGGACAATGCTTGCACGATCGACAGAACGTGCATTATCAATACAGCTTTTATCTTTTGAGCATGGGTTGAGTGCATGTCTGTCGGTTGTAGCACTAGCCACACCTCCAGCTTCAGGCCGGGAACTTTTGGAACTGTTATTGTCTTTCTTCTTTCCATGGAATCGAAGACTGAAGTCTTTCTCAGTTGACCTGTCTCCATCATTTAGCATCGCCTCCGTGCCAAACGTATCTTTTAATTCCTGAGCTTCTTTGAGAAAAAGGCCATCTTTACATAGTTTTCCAATGCATTCACCTTCCGGAGTATCATTGCCATCTGGCAATAATTGCTTGGGTTGAAACTGCAAGGCCTCAAGATGGGAAGGAGTGGATGCACGTTTTTCTTCAACCTCTTGGAGACTATTAACAACATAACTAGCATGATTAGATGAATATATCTTTTCTAAAGCTTCTCTCAAAGTGTGCAATATGGAGCCTTCATCAGACAAAAATACTTTTCTTTTATCAGGAGTAACATTGACGTCAAATGCTCTTGGTGGGATCTCAAAATTCATAATTGCAATGGGATATTGCCGAGAGTTTGCACCTCTATACAACTCATTGACAAGCTTGCCAACTTTTGGCATATCCACTGGCCGTCCATTCACAAAAAAATATTGTCGATCTCCTAAGTTGCGTCCACTACCATAGCCAGACTTGGAAATGAATCCTTCAACAGTGCAACCATCAGACATACATACTTTCAGAGGCTCCAGACAAGTAAAGGTACTCATACCAAATACTGTGATAATGTTATCTTTCAGAGATCCACTCCCCTGAGTCTTCAGAACTACAGATTTTGCATTTTTTAGAGTTGAGTTGGTGCAAACTAGTCTGACTCCCTTAGAAATAAGAGCATAGGCCTAGAAGTGCAACCAACAAAAGAAAACTAAATAACTAAATTAACAAAAGCATAAAAATACTTCTTCAGCAGAAAACCATACCTATACTCAAGATTAAGAACCTCGACAAGAGCAAGAGCAAATTATAACGCAGTCTAACATGGATGATGTGGACGCAAAATTTATCGGCTTATAGCACAATGCAATTTGGAATCGGCAGGAGCAAAAATAATTCTTGCTGAAGTAAATCAATTTCATTAAAGAGGGAAATCTCTCCTATACAAGAAGTTTACCCCAAAAAAGTGGAGAGCCTACACAAAAATATGATTCTCTTCATATTGCACTATGATTTTGCATCAATCTTCAATTTAACTAGGAACCTCATTTTCCTAGGAAAATTTTCTATTTTTCACCCCTCGTAAAGTTTAAACAGCCTCTCTATTTCTATGAGGTAGTGGTCAGGTCTGTGTACATTTTAACCTTCCCAAACCCCACTTGTGCGATCCCACTGGGCAGGTAGTTGTTGTTACCCCTCGTGAAATTTGCATTTATAAATGGGCTCAAATTCACTCAGGTAGGTTTCCAACTTCAAGTTTTTCCAATTGAATAAAAATGACTTAGTAAAATATTAAAGTATCTCCTAAAAAATACTACAGCATTAACACAGCATAACTGCTACGACATACAAATTCATCTACAACAGTGTTTTTTAGATAATATGCTCATTACTGAGATACTTCAAATAGAATCATAGAAAGAAAAATTCAATATGGTGAAGAAATTCTCTTTTTTTACCTCTTTCTTTTTCCTTTTGGCTGCAATAGAGGTCAACAAACTTCTAAATTTAGAAAACAATTCCCTCCAAAAGGACAAAGAACAAGATAGTTAACATAACACATTGATGCTTGAACCAATTTGAACTAAATTGGATTACATGATCACAAAGTGCCCTACTTTGAAGGCACCAGTTGACATTCCCATCTTCGATTCTTAAGTTCCATTACAATTAAACCATCCTAAGAAATCAATATCCAAACTCGAGTAAGATAATATAGATTAAAGGGAATCGTACATTCAGCAATGTTATAAGCTTTCCATATTCCTTGCGGATGTTGCGGTGAAACTCTTTACTTCGTACAGGTAAAGTGGAGAACAACTTCTTAACAGTGACAGTGGTACCAACTTGGCGAGCTGTGTTCCTTTCAGCTATTAGAAGGCCCGAATGATCAAAAGTCAAGTGCGTCGCAATTTGTTCATGCTTCGTTCTTGTTTCAACCGTCAAATCCGCTAAAGCACAAAGTGAGCTCAATGCCTCCCCTCTAAATCCAAAAGTCACCAATGACTGAAGATCAGGAAAATCTGATAGTTTCGAGGTATGATGTCTTAGCGCCAGTACCTTCAATACCAGAACACACACATTGCTTAGTACCAAATCAGACCAATTCACTATAGACATGACAAGCAGTTACATTAATCAACAGAAAGGAAGAAACATAAACAACGAACTAAAGCAGAGCAAAAGCAACCTTGACTGGAAATACAAATTACTGTCATGACAGTTTACACGTGAATAGGCGTGCACTATTAACACAGGCATATACACATCAACACAACCTTGATTGTAAATAGAAAGTAGTACTGAGAAAGCCTGTGTGTGTACATATTACACACACATTTACATATACAGATACAAACACATCCTTGATTGAAAATAGAAAGAGAAAAGACCTTGAAATTTTGAGGTGAGATGCCACAGCCATTGTCGATGACCTGGAAGGACTCAGCACCATAATCTTTGAGGGATACCTCGATGCTGGTGGCTCCGGCGTCCAAGCTATTCTCAACCAATTCCTTGACGGCGGAGGGAAGGTCCAGAATAACTTGACCAGCACAAATTCTATGCACTACGCCCTTGTCTAGGGACTTTATAATCGACGGTGAAGCTGCTGCAGCTCCGTCCATTTCAATGGCGCGGCAGTTCCGGTACTAAGTCTAGTACTTCCTGCTGAGAAATTCAGGGATTCAGGCCTGCAATTTCGCTTCAACAACCAGAATAATTCACTGTGAAAATAAAACGAAGCAACAAAAACCCTATGGTTTCAATTCGATTGCTGTTCGGAAAATCAATTGTTTGCCGCCAAAAACAAGTCCGCGTATTCTGTTGACTTAATTATTGTGTCGTGAAGTGAACGGTGTCGTGGTGTAGTTGGTTATCACGTCAGTCTAACACACTGAAGGTCTCCGGTTCGAGTCCGGGCGACGCCATTT
>JAPFFP010000113.1:18539296-18556817 GCA_026153255.1 Solanum medicagineum | reverse complement strand
AAAATTGCCAAAAAAAAATAGAAATAAAGCTCGATGATTAAATTGACACCGTGGAGGGTAAAAATTGGGTGTCAACACGTACACTTACCATGTTAAAGTTTAACCCCAAACTAGACTTCATGAATCGAACTTGTGTAGGTAGAGGGGTAGTTTTCAAAAGACGACGACGACGACGACATACGTACCCTGTAAAATCCCAAGTGCAATCTAAGAAGAATAAAATGTACACAAACGTTATCACTACCTCATAGAGATAGAGAGGTTGTTGGTTTTCAAAAGATCGAGGAGGCTAAATGAAGAAAAACGTACAATTTGACACGTTAAGTTTAACCCCGAACTAGACTTCATGAATCAAACTTGTGCAGGTAGAGAGGGCTGATTTTTTAAAGACGACGACAACAACAATATACCCAATGATATCCCACAAATGGTATGCAAACCTCACAACTACCTCATAGAGATAGACGGTTGGTTTTCAAAAGGCAGGGGAGGCTAAATGAAGAAACACGTACAATTTGACATGTTAAAGTTTAGTCGCAAACTAGACTTCGTGAACAAGGTCATCGAACTTCAGGTAAATTGACTGTCGTGCAAAGGGATTGAGGTGGTTCCCATGGCTCAACAAAATCAAAATACGATATAAGGTAAACTAGAAGAATCAATAGAACAAGGCCTATTCCACCAAAAGAAATCAAACTATACAAAAATCAAATATGGAAGAAGAATATGAGACGCTGCTTTTTCTTAAATTACTCAATTCATATGTACAGAGAAGAGAGACCTAACAAATGAGAAAATTGGGTGAAACCAGATTGAGGGACTTCAAGGACTTGCAATTGATAAAACTCCTATCAACTAAGTATGATACACAAGGGGGTCAGGGCCAAGGCCAATTCGACTTTGGGGAACCTGGAATGGGTTATCAACACATGCTGGTCCCATTACTATCTCGGGTTGCAGAACAGGAAAACTAAAAAGCCAATGCTTGCTATGTTGTCATTCATATCTCCTCTACATAAAGTAACTGAGAGACGTTTTCTTTCTTGATCCACCTTCTCCATATAAATCATTCCACTGGAGAAGCTCATTCATATTTGAAGATTCTGATGATACACTCGCACATACCTGCATTTGGCAACACACAAACAAGTTATGATTCTAAAGAGTAGTAGTACTTCACTCTTTTAACGCGCCCTAACAAGCAGTAACAACTTTTATTTTAGGTACAAAACCATGAAGCTTCCTGGTATGTTAGTTCATAACAAGAATATGATATCAACATCCAACATCATCTATGCAGCAAAGGTATTTCTCAGGAGGAAATGATATTTCGATTGAGTTTATCAATTAGCTGCTACTATGAAGGCATCAAGTGCGATGGTCATTTGATCGCATTATCTTAACTTTTCTTCTTCTTTACAGATGAGGTCTTCTGGAGCTTGCAAGCATAATAACAAGGATAAAGACAAGATGGGTGTAGGTTTATGTAAGGAGACACTCTAGAATTGACCAAAACGAGGCACCAGAATAAGATAAGTTGCCTAAAGAATGGCATTTGAGCTCATAAGTCCAAGTGCCAAAGTTCCTCGGACCCCCAACTTTACCCAATGGATGTCCTCTTAATCACTCTAATCCACACTATTAGCAGGCATTGCACCGTTACAAGGATGGTGATGCTGTATAGGGGGCCAAAGCAATTAGCTGATCAAACTAGGACGCAAGACACAATGCACATAACGAGGCAACGTACCATTAAAAAACCACCACCATAAAAGAGAAGAGTACTGGAATTTATCTCTATAATTCGCTTGCCGGATTAAGGCCCTACCGGTGCAGGTACAACGTCCCTACACTAACAGCTGACTAGAAGACACTAGGGTAATAAAGAATCTTTAGACTTGCAGGAAATAAGCCACTATTAAGAGAGAATTATCTCAGTTGGAGGAGCTATTGATCTTTCAACATGAATTGCGACTACCTCATTGAAACCACAAAATGAACCGAATTCCATTTTAACTACTTCACCAGTTGCATGTAATAAGACATGAGAGCCACCAACACTCAGCCAGTTAATGTGATATAACCTTAATTTCATGACGACGGCTCCGAAATCCCAAATCTGTATCTCTCACCAACAAATATATAAATAAAATAAAACTAATCACTTGAGTCCCAAAGTCTACTTAGCAGTAAATAAGACTATCAACCTTTCTCCTGAACTCCCCATGTAAATTTTGCAAAGAAAATAGAATGAAACACATTAAATCAGCTTAACAAACTACAGTATGTGCTATTATACCTGCTCATGTGCATACTTAAAATCATCCATGTTAAGAGGACGAATGTCTGCACTACTATGCAATGACGGTGTTGGCCTGTCCTCTGCAATTGCCAATGTTTTCTCCTGAAATCATGCCCCAAAGTGAAAAGAGAAAAATAATCAATAGATTAGCAGATTAAAGTGTAAAGACACCTCGCAGATGATGATGACCCAATAATTTTAAGCATCATGAAATGAAACAAACATCATAAAGCATAACTAAATGACTTCCAAACAAAATTAGTAATAGTTACATTTTTTGTATGTCATAGATCTAGGTCACCAATTCAACAAAGCGTTTAAAGGTTATATAATTATAAGGAACAACAAGACTGAACTCAAGTCAACTGACCTTCTTCTCCTTCTCCAAAATTTCTCTAATAGGGCAATGCGCCGCACTCACACATAAATTCTGGGATAGGAAATTCAAAGTGACAGTAAGTATGATATGCAACATGGAATATAAATGCAGTTTTGAAGGAGGGATTGCAAAAACTCATGCATTAGGAAATAAAGTAATCTGGATCCAGACCTTTAAATCACTCCCTGAATACCCTTCTGTCATATTAGCAATAGCTTCTAAATCGACATTTGGGGCTAATTCTTCCTTAGCCAATATAACTCCCAATATTTTCTCCCTGTTTGAAGCATCTGGCAAGTTTACCATTAACCTACATCAAAGGTAAACTTACGGCATCATAACACATAAATCACTAAGAAATCATGATCAATCAATCAGTTACATAAAATCACAAGGAATTATTAATTTAAGTTTACCTACGAGGAAGCCTCCTAATAACTGCTTCATCAAGGTCGAAGGGTCTATTTGTTGCAGCAAGTACAAGAACTCGTTCCTTGTCTTTCGTACGCAAACCATCCCAATTAACCATGAATTCGTTCTTCATTTTCCGCATAGCTTCATGCTCTCCAGGATTTTCTCGTCTTCCCAACATGCTGTCCACCTAGAAGACATGAAGAAATGGACGGAAAAGGAAAATATAAACAAGAATGACATAAAGAAGAAAATAACTTTGTAGGAACTTGAAAAGGAAAATCGAACTTTCATCTATTTAGGAAATAAAAGATAAATTTAGTGCAGCGATGGCCGAATTGCGAAGAAAATGTCACCAACCTCGTCAACGAAAACAACACTAGGAGCTATTTTACTTGCTAACGTGAAGACTGCTTTGACATACTTCTCCCCTTCACCGAACCACTGGCAAGAAAAAGTTGTCAACCATTTTGAGGAGGACAAGTCAGAAAAGAAACAGCAGAAACCACATATCAGTAGTACCTTGGATGTAATGCTTGACATTGATATGTTGATAAAGTTGGCACCAGCCTCAGTAGCAACAGCTTTTGCAAGCATTGTTTTACCAGTACCTGGAGGCCCAAAGAGCAATATTCCCTTGCAAGGCTGCAGATAGCATCTTATCAGACGTAGATTTAATAACCTAAACCTCCCCCTAACAATACGAAGCCAAAAATGAGAAGAACACACACACAGATGGGGGAGGAATGAAGATGCCAATGGACATCAACATAAAGCAAGTCATTTCCTTCTACCTTGATCAGCAACCCAAGGAAGATGGGAAGAGATGAAAGAAAGACTGAACATCCCAATGGACTTCAACATAAAATAAATTCCTTTTACCTTGGTCAGCTGTCCTTTACAAAACAATTCCGGTCGCTGAAGAGGCAGCATCACCAGTTCTTTCAGAGTATCCTTCACAGTTTCCAAGGCCCCAATGTCATTAAAAGTCACACCAATATCACTAGGAGGAATTACATCCCCAAGTAGCTTCTTCTCAAACTCATTTTCAGTAACCACGTCCTGAAAGTCAAGCATCCATCTCACAATTTAGCAAATTCAGGACGAGAAACGCCTTTTAAATAAGTAAATTTGCACAGACGAGAAAAAAATTAAAGCTTCACCTTGAGGGATTTCTTTACACTTTTGGTTTCATCCTGAATTCCTTGAAACATTTTAAACCCATAAGCAATGCTGCGAATAAAAATACATTTCAGTGACATGTAAACTAACCAAAAAGAACCTTTGTCCCTAGACAGTTGAACCAAGAGAACATTTATTCTACATGTTACAACATTATGGACCAGAGAGTGAAATTAAATTTGACCTTTCACTGGAGATAACTAGCTTCGGCTCTTTCACAGAAGACTCAGATTCATGCATAAAGTGATGACTCAAAGCCCAGCCGATTATCTTTTCAACACCTTGACAACCACATCAATAAACATGACAAACTATTATGATCAATGAAAGGATTCCAAATCTAAAAGGCCTAAAGCAGCGAGAAATGACTTACTTTCATTCGTCAGTGCTTGATCTTTTATGCATAGAGTTTCAAGGTCATTGCAATTAATTCTGACTCGATTCAAAACCTGCAACCACCCATATAGTTAGAAAACTCAACCAAACAGTTCATTGAGGATACAATTTCATAAGCATCATACTCATCTATCTTACATAAATCATCATAACTGTTAATTGTAAACATTATTCTTATGTTTTACAGTTTTAGCTCCATAAGTAGTTGAACAAAATAAACTGCCTCTTCTCACAAGGGATGCGTCGATGAGAAGGTGGTTTTTAGCCTTTCAGGTGAATCCAGGATAAGCCAGTAAGAAAATCAAAATCGAAGTGCTAAAGAAATGTACATGGTGTCGCCTATGTAAGTAATTAGAATTTCACAGAACATAGAATACTTCGTAAGGTCCCACATAATCCACAACTGGAGAACACTGAGAGGATCTAAGATAAAAGGTTTTCCCCTTGGATGGTAAGTATATAGCACTCACATTGCGAATGCTTGCTATGTTTGACTGAGATTTCATAGTTTCCATATCCCGATCTAACTTTTGCTTCCAATCTGATAATAAGGTTTCATCCTGCCACAAGACAAACATTAAATGCTTGCATCAAAATCAATAGAGTTGGCAGTCTAAAAATGAACTGGAAGTTACCTGAGGGATCTGTATGGTAACTTTGTTGGGAAACAGTCGTGTGAGCTGCTTCATTGTCTTGGGGGTTTCTTTGCTTTTATCATGCAACCTACCAAAATTATCCTGGAAAGAGATGACATTCAATGCAGTATATATCAACCAATTTACAGGCGCATGTACTTCTAGAATGCAATTAAACATTCACTTAGAAACTTCAAGGAGATGTGAATAATAATAAGAAGAATAACAACAATAGCCTTCATAGAAAATAAAACATCAACAACTTTTTTTTGACAAGTCAATATTAACAATAACTTGTCGAGAAAATATTATTAGCAATGACAACAACAGTGACTCCTCTCTTCTTTACAACTCGCAAATAGAGCTAGCAAGTTAAATGCAAGCCCATAGGCCTGTCCATTCCAGAACCATATGAACCATACTAGTTCATAGTTTAGCACACAATGGTAAAAATAGGTTTCAAAATCTTTACTGAGTTGGGTGTGGGTTTAAGAAATGCTATGTTTCTTTTGAGGGAATGATAGGGGAATTGGGTTGGGGATAGGACATCAGTTTAAAGGATTTGGTAAAGGAAATAACACAGGAACATAAAAGAATGTTCTAGTCAATTTGTTTGTATGCCACACCTGCCACCCTCTAATCCCAAACAAACCCAGCAAAAGAAATTTAGTATTTCCATTCAAAAAAAAATTACTATTTCCTTCCATTCTATAACTTCCCTCCCACTTACTTTTCTAAAGGTTAACATTATTTCATTTCAACAGCTTCATCATCCAAGAAATGATGAATGCAAACTTACATCCCACCTCAAGGGTACATTACAAGTTTCTTATGAAATCTACTAAATCTATTGTCTCCCCTATCAGACTACCTTTACACTAAAAAAACAAAAGACTTGTACAATTCATTCTAACTCTCTGTAACTTGGTTCTTTTCCCTTCAAAGCATCTTAAGTTCCTTTCTTTATATAGAGTCCACCAAATACAGGCAGGAATGGTTTCCCTCCCTCTTACTTACAGACACATCATACATATCATCTACTACAAACACCACACATAAAAGAAATTTCTACAGGCCATCGGTGGGTGCTAGTAGTATTACAAAGGGACACTTAAACCCCTGAAAGAGGCTCAAAACATGTTAAGCGCTTTGCCTCGCTTAATGTGCGCTTCAGGGTAGTCATCGAGGTTCTAAGGCATACTTTTCCTTACCAATAAGCCTCTTTTGAAGAGGCAACACTGAACAATTGATATTTCATTTCATTGTGAAAAAAAATCAATTTCTTCATTCATATATTTATCATTCAAGCTTATAATTGTTAGTCTTCAATTAAACATACATCTTTGTATTTTTCTTTTTCTCCCTTCACATTTTTTTCATTGAAGTCCATGATTTATTTGCGTTAATTCCCCTACTAACCTTAGAGCTTTCTTGTGTTGTTTGCTTTTGATAACACTGGGTGGTGATAGCTTTGGTGACTGAAAGATGAAGATGAGTAGGAAAAGAAATATATGTCTGGTATAAGATAGGTAGCAGAAATATTTGGGTTGTTTAAGAAGAAGAACAAGGATATGGATTAAATGGGTGTCAGGTTGGCTGATAAGGGTTGTACTGGTTCCCAATCTGCTCCTGCCCATACCCAACCTAATCCACAAATTTGACATCACTATGCCTGAGAATTTCATGTAATGTAGGAAAGAGTTTGAGTTGTATGCTCGACCATGCAAATGTGTGAGTGAAATACTTTCCGGAACTTAATGTCAGCCATGGCAAAGTAGAAAATAAATTTGAATTTTGTGATTTATCACAAAAATACATTCAAATAAATATATAAAAGTATGAAATTGGGCACATGTCAGATATGGATAGCAATCGGCCCCGAGGGCTTTGGTCTAGTGGTAAGAGCACAGTGGGTGATATGTAATTAGGCACATGTTATGGGCTTGAACCCAGCCAAAGACAAAAGTCTGGTACGTAAGTGGGAGTAGAGCGATAGGCCATTATCCACCAAGTTTCGAGCCATGTACTAACTGTCCTTACAGGCTTCGCTGTTATCAATATATATATACACACACACACATATACACACACACACTAACACACTAGAGTAGAGAAGAATGTATTGTATAAGAATAAGGTATGAGGAATGGGTTTTTGTGGGTAAAAGCCGGCACCCATATTGTTAAAACCCAATTGACACCCGATCGCATGAAACTCCTACACCTCAGCATATTGAGGAAAAAGAGTCTGTTTAGTATCGTATGCTCTTCAACTATGCATTCATAAATGATCAAATGAAAAGGCTTGGAGAATCCTAAGTGTAAGTCATGTGTAATAACAAGATAAAGAAAATCCATATTAGACTATTAGCACACTGACAACCTCCCCTAAGAGGTGCAGTTACAGTGCTTACATCCTCGTAGTTCTTATAAACACTGAGAACAAGAAATGGAAAAACAAAAAACAAAAGGAAGAGAAAGCTCTACATACTGGGAGGGCAAGGTCAAGCAAAGCTGTTTGGTTACTTCCAAATTTTGTAAATAGCAAGCCACTGGGATGCGACTGTAACAGATAAATTAAGGCTATCAGAATCACAAGTCAAATTTTTATCATAAAATGCAAAATAACTAGGCGTTAGCATACTTTCTCCTTTCGGCTATCCGACTGAGCATGGCAAGCTATGGCAACAACGTTCTCAGGCAAATGCTCAAGATTAATCTTGAAAGAAGCATAGGCCTCAGGATTACCCACCATCGACTTCTCAATGTCTTTGATGAACAGAACTAGAGGGCCATTTTTACTTTCTTTTGAAGCAACCTACACAGGGAAAACATTTAAATAAACTAACCACACTCGGCTCAGAAATGGAATAGTATCATGGAGAAGTATATTAGGAAATATACCTCAAAGAGTTCATTGATAGCAAGTTTATCGATTTCATCAGCGCTTGAGCTATCAAGACGGAGCAAGTCAGCTGTGGAAAAAGCAAAGATCAGGTCACCAAAAAGGTATCCTCTGTTATTCGACATAGCTGAGACAGGCAACAAAAATAAACTATGGAACTTTCTGCTATAAAGCAGGCAGCAGAGAAATACCAGCACAAAAGAACCCATGATCTTCATCACACAGACCACCAAGATCAGTACCATCTGGAATTGATTTATCGAATCTGACACCAATTTTAGAGGACCCATTTTCCTCAAATGCAAGAACCACTTTGCCCCTGTAACCATATGTTGGACCCCTGCAATCATGCATGTCTTGTGATTTTTAAAATAAAGGAGTGATTGACTGACATATCTCAATAGAGACAGCATTTTTTTTCCCAAAAAAATTAACCAACAACCAGTCAATCCTGACATAGAGCATTCGGTTCACAGAGAACAAGAAGTAGGCTAATGGCTTGTTTACTTGAGCTTTCGGGAGGCCAGAAGTGTTTAGTTTAGAAATATAAGGTGTTTGGCCAAACTTCTGACAGAAAATAAGTGTTTCTAGGGAATAGCAGAAGTTGTTTTTCAGAAGCTAAAATGTAGCTTTTCCCCACAAGTATTTTTTTGAAAAGCACTTTTGAGAAGAATACACTTACAAGTACCTTTAATGCTGCTTTTAAAATTTATTTGTTGAACACAAACTGCTTCTCACCAAAAGTACTTTTTTTGAAAACCACTTTCGAAAATAAGCTAATTTTAGAAGCTATGGCCACACATGCTATAACTAAATTTACTAAACAAGTCAATCCACAGACACCGACTAATAGCAAAGGTATAGGCTCTCATCCTAAAGGACTACTGGATAATACTAGAGACTGAAATCTAAATAGTGAACCTTTGAACATTGAAGTAAATGGTTACTTCATTATCATACTTTTCATACAAAAGCTAACAGTGTCCCCTTTAGGAATTAGGACTACTGGATAATACTAGAGACTGAAATCTAAATAGTGAGCTTTCGAACATTGAAGTAAAATGGTTACTTTATTACCACTGTCATCATACAAAGTGTTTTTTTCTCTTTTTTTTTTTTTTTGAAACTGGTAACATGTATTCTTCAACATTAAGGGTATGCTGGCCACCTCCAAAAGTGTGCTTACAGCTATAGCTAATTATCTCATCATACAAAAGTTAACACTGCCTCCTTTAGAACTGGTAAAACATTGAACACACAAACAAGTAGCGTCCGTAAGGAAGTAAAACAATTGATCAACATTAGTATAAAGGAAGAGATTATAATTAATTAGTAACTTAAACCACATATAAACACAAGCAAATCGTATCTCTATCCATGATAATCTATTATGCCAGAATATCTAGGCGAGACTTATGTTGGCCGGATCTTTTGGAAGCTTTTGGATCTAGTGAGAAGATAAAAGGGAAGTTCATTAGGAGTTATTATTAAATATTTTCTACAAGTGGAATTTTTGACAAAAAGTTGGCCCATTCAAGAAAAATGGTTCCATGAAACTTTTGAAGTCATTACATATAAGACCACCTAAAATTCATTCAACTAAAAAGAGTATTAACGCTATTAAACAACTACTAACTCAATCACAAAATCAATTAATATTCCAACTGATTCGGAAAAAAAGATCCATATCATGAACTCAAGTAAACAGCCATTGTAAAACCCTAAGCAACTTAGCTAGCAACTTATATACGGAGACGTGCAAATTGCATTTGTCTAAGTACGTTGAAAGTATCAAAGAATACTCGGGCTGATCATAAAGTCAATAATTCTATTCGTTGAAGATTTTAACAAGACATCGTATTTAAACAGCAAATTTTCAGAACTGATTCAAAATACATCATCAAGCATACCATATATGAGAATTAATGTGTGTACTGAATTAATATCAGTGGAAATAAATTAACAGGACTTATTGCAGTTACCTTAAAGGAGCTTGCAATGGAGAAAAGCCTGATGTTAAAGATCCAACATACTTCACTCTATCACCTGTCAAAATGACAGGTTTAGCATTAAGCACAAAACTGCCACTCCAAAGGATATTTTCTAACCCGACGTACATAATGAAACGATGGTTCCTATCTTTATCAGAGAGAGAATCTAAAAGGACTCCTCACTATTAAAGCAACAATTACCTTTCTTGAAAGTGTAGTTTTTTGACGAGGCAGTCGATGCCTCCTGCTTAGGCTGAGCATGAGAACTTAAAATTGAACCACCAGTTATATCAGCCTCAACACTGGAAGCTGGCTTCTTATTAAGATGCAGTGCTGCCGCTTGCGCAGCACGCTTAGCAAATACACTAACTCTTACTTTGACAGGCTCGACATCTTTGGCAATTGAACCCTATATAATATTAAAGAAAAAACAAATAAATTGCAGGACAATGAAAATTCAATCACATTAACCGGTTCTTACACCAGTAATAACAGAAATGCTCAGAGTACGCATCCCTCCCATATTACGTAACACTGCAGATAACGCTCAGGTGGCAGCTGTTAAGTTGATAAAATACTCTTCAAAAAGTCTGACCACCATCCATATGATTATTGGAAAAATTTTGCAGAACTTTAGATTGCATTGCCCTGAGCCAGCTGTCAAGCACTTCCCCATTTACTTCTTTCTAATCTGGCTTGCAGTGGGTAGTGTGGATGTTCATCGTTACAGGAGCATACTAACAAAATCCCTAAAGAAACAAGGAAAATTGTTGATTTACACGAGCAAACTAACAAATTTGCAGCCAAAGTTTCTGTCCCATTCTCTAATTCCCCATTGAAATGATATCCCTATTGTTCTCGAGGTCGAGGCTCAAACCCAAATGTCATTTCCTTTCCGTCAGTAAATCTAGATGAAATGAACCGTAATACATGAAGTAGTTGATCTCTTAATGGTTACAGTAGAAAAAAGAAACATTTGGCCATTATGCAAAGGAGCTCATGGTCTATAATTTTAGCTAGAAGTTCTCTTTTTTCAACCTCAGTAAAAAGACTTTCCTATTCCATTATTACGATGGAAGAATTGGAAAACCAGAATGTGAATTTCTCGTATAGCTTTCAACTATACTTTCACTTTCCATAAGATGAGGCAGTAGGGAATAAGCTAAACCAATATAAAGGGGCATCTTGGGTGTTCCAAGTGGTAAAAATAGTATGAGACCCTCAAATGAGTAGATGACACATGAGTCAAGTAACAGAAAACACTTACACCAGGCAGCAAGAGAGAATCAACTATCAGTAGCTTAGCACCAAAGTACTTGGCAAGTGCTTTGGCCAATGTCTCCTGATAAATTTCTGAACCTGTGAGCAGCAAGTCAATGTGATTTTTAGGACAGGATTAAACTCAACAAAACTAGATAATTGATTTCTACGGAGCAGTAGTTACCTGCTGGACCTGATAGCAAAATCCTAGGGCACACTGTGGAGAGATCTGATGTATATTTTGCAAACTCATTACACTTCAAATGTATATAAGTGGAAGCAATCAGAACATTCTTTGTGTTTTCACTGTCAGAGAAAACGATCCAGAAATCAATAAAACAAATTCCAGAAATATGTGTGTGCCAACTTCCACTTGAATAAACATAATGTTGCAGCAAGAAGTAATGAAGGCAGAAATGACAGCAATATCAACCAGAAAATGGGGGGTATCAATAATTACCATAAATAATATGGAAAATTTTCAAATGTGACATCAATACTGTTGCAATCAACTACTCCTTGCTGTAAGGCATTTTTAAATGATTGGCGCCTAGTTAGAGCAGAAATTGGAGGATCAAAATCCTTGAATAGTTCTCGGAAATTCCTTTGCTCCTCCAAAATTTTGGAAATGCTACCAGTCAAATCAAACTCAGAAGCAGAAGATCCAGCAAGCACTTGAAGGAGAGGTTGCACCTTCCCAGTCTCTGCATCAACCGAATCTAGTGCAACATTATCAAGATTAAAGTTATCATTTTCAGCGCCAGGAGATATTACATCATTCTTCTCATCCCCCAAAATACCAGGTTCATCATTACCATCAGAAGCATCCTTCATATCAGTATCTAAATCTTCTTTCTCTGTCAGACCACTGGCAGCGGGTAGTATTGGCTCCTCTGAACCTTGTTTAACATCCTTACCATTTTGAGATGATGGTGGGAGAAGGGACAAGTCTTTCTGAAGATCTGACAAAGATGCCAGGGTCGATGCAACTGCTACGGTGGAGGGGTCCCCGGACCTTGCCTCAAGGTGCAGTCCCTTGATGGATCCACTATGAGCTTCCAATATGCTAACAGGATGAGCCAAACTTGTAGCAGATAAGTCATTGTCAAAGATCTAAAAGTATAGTCAAGGAAATGCTGGTAATTCTAGTTCTAACATCCAAAATGGATTTCACATTTTTTACATGTGTATGAACTCTCAAACACAATGAATTAAGGATACGTAAGCATGTTGACCAGATGAGCCAAAAACAACCTCATCACCTCCTTTAAGAGGAACAGTAGAATTCTTTGGGTAGACCTTGCCATTGACTTGCACATCGCCTTTTTTCCCCGTAATTTCAAGAAGAGTAATGGATACCCCTTTCTGGTCATAAATAAAACACAAATAGAATGAATAATGTGGATTTTTTTATACAAACTACTAGTGAGAAAACAAAGGAAAACAATGTTAAATGATGAGGAAACACTACTTCTGAGCCAGGATAAAATAGTGTCTTAAGAAAAATTCAGGTTTACCTCTGTCTCAGTGTGCTTGAGATTACATAAAGTTTTACTAACAGTAGAATCTCCTATCCACAAGTCACTGCCACGACCTTGACCTACAGTATACGTTGGGTGATGCATGACAAAATGAGGATTCTGCAAAAGCAAGTAGAAGCTAGTTAGTGTATAGGTTGTTTAATTTCAGAAGAAAACCCATTAACAAGTTGGCATCTGTGATGTTGTTGATAATAGGTACGATAAATATGTAAAATGATCCAGCCTACTTTTAAAAGTGAAAAGAGCTTGATATCATGTGCAACCATTTTGAGTATGTTTAAGTTTATCAGTAAAAAGAAACTTTCTAATTGTTAACTTCCATAAGGCTAATGTTGAAAGACAGTCAATTGAGTGGCCAACACCAAGCCTCGTCTCCTCAATACACTAAAAATAGAATTGTCTCTCAAACTTCCATATCAAAAGAAGAACTATTACCAGACTTAAGAGAATGAGTCATACCAAAGCAGTCTGGAGACATTGTAAGTTGCACCTTCATGTAAAATCTAACTCAACTTTCTACATGTTTCCAACACCAACCCTACCATGGCTATATTTTTTATATTTTAATATTCTTCTAGAATGTGGTGTTCTCCCTAACTTGGGTGCACCTTGACTACTACCCATTACCTCCAACTAGTTCAGGTATGGAGTACCTCTGTCCACAAGTCTGAGATAGATGGAAATAAGTCTCCTAGTGTTTTTGCCTCGGCTGAAATTTGAGCTTGAGACCTCATGCCTCTTAACTCTTTTCATAGTGGCCACAACATTGGGCACAAATAATTGTGGTACAAAGCCAACTTGCGCTTCAGCACTCGTCTTGGTTTGTTGGACAACATTGAGACACTACCTCACACAATCTTATGCTTTTCTAGAAGTTCTTTTCCAGCACACAACACAAACTTCCACAGAAGCAAAATGGATTCTTCGCATAATGAGACCTTTTAGAATGTCAAATCCATCCTTCTTTCCACAAGTCTTTAATTTAAAAAAAAAATTGAGCAAAGTCTTTAATAAAATTTATCAAAAAGAATACCTTTAATTAACAATGAACATCAAGACTTTGTAACTACATTTAGAAATTTAAAATCCCTGTACCAGACTACGCGATCCACATCTACTCTTTTTTTATACAACTTTCCAGAAAACAAAAAGTAGTAAGATCCCTATACCAGACTTTCCAATCATTCAGATTTTTCCTAAAAGCTATGCACCAGGTACCCTGATTTTTCTAGTCTGGCGGTGTTGCATCTGATTGAGTCTCCATATATCTGGCCACACTTCCAACTGAACTAGCCTAGTCAAATATCTTTAATGTCACCTAACCTTTTCCAGTTTCAAACAACAACAACATACCCAGTGTAATCCCACACGGTGGGGTCTAGGAAGGGTAGAGTGTACGAGACTTTATCCCCTCTACCTCAGAGGTGACGGAGAGAGGAGGTCTTTGATAGTCCCTCGGCAAATGATGATGGAAAAGTTAAAACTACACCGTGTGGCTTGTCCATGCTACCACCTTATTCCCAACTAATTCCACTCTTCACATCGGTGAAAGAAAGCTACAATGAAGCCATCCGGACCAGGCACGTTATCTCCCAAGCAACTTGCCAGAGCTTGAGTGCTTGAAAGTAAGATCTCTTTGCTGAATAGTTTCTCCAAATCCTCCCTATAGTTTATTGTTTGTGTATCTGAAAGTAACTTCGTTCAACACTGGTCTCCAAATTTCTCTCCTTACAGAGATTGCAATAATACTTGGGAGTACGTCCCTAATATCCTCCTGCTCCAATACCATCCTCCTATCAATAATAATAAACTTCAGAAAATCACCTCTTCTATGAGTAATAATGAGTGTTAGTCGTTGAAAAGAAGAACTTCATTTCGCTATCACCTGTTATAACCATTTAATTATATTGACTTCGCCTCATTTATCTCTTGACCCAGACACTACACAACATTTTTAATGGTTTCTCTAGTAATAATCTCCTCATCGCCACTTAGGTCTTTCCTTTCATCTTTTGAACTCCAGTAACTTCAATTCCCAGAATAGGTTTGAAATCTTCCAGTTCAAAAAATCAAAATAGTGGGTTTTAAATCTTAATCTCCATGATTCCAAAAGCCTTCCTCGGCAACTTCACTTTTCTCACCAATACATTGCTGTCATCCTAATATGGGGTAACTATTACACCAAAATGTAACATTCTCATCAAAGTTCTGATGTTCTGCCTACATATTCCAGACCTGAAGAGGACTAGAACCTTGTGCATGACTCTATTAACAGATGGAAGCTAACAGTCTCTGTAAGCGTCTACTCTGTAAAAAAGAGATCCGATGCTTGTTTTAATCAAGTATGGCTCATCTCTTTGAGTATTTGGAGTATATGAATCTAGACAGAGAGTTCTGGAACCGTAGCTCCCCTTCTTATACTTCTGCAGTACCTTCATGGTACTAGTTAAGGAAATACATTTACTTTATCATCCAAACATAAGAAAAAAGATTTGGTCTGAAATGCCTAGATAAATCCTTTGGATGAAAAGGAGAAAATTATCCCCCTATTTTATGGAGATCAGAAAATGATAAGATATGGCTCTCCCATTTCTCCATGAGAATTTTGCCTAAGTTGCTCAGACACTTCACTTGTAGTGCCACACCCATGTCGACACAACATGTGTGTGGGTGTGGGATTTATATCGGATTTGTTCAACCGATTTTGGATACTTTGACCAAAATCATCAGAGAAGGGACAGATACTATGATTTATGCAATAAAAATAAACCTAAGGTGAACTTGAAGAAAATAGAGCACCTTGTTCCATATCAGTCTTTTTCCTTATATAACCTTCAGAGATTCTCCTCTTTATCAATACTTGTTTCCTTAAAATACTTTGTAAGTTTTCCACTTAAGGTCTCATAATTTAGACATACAACTTTATTTTTAGATATTTGAATTATTTTTAGTCAAAACCCACACCCATCCATACCTGTATCAGATACCCGCACCCTAGTCCGAGCAACTTAGAATTTTGCCTCAATGCAAGTTGGTAGTGTTGAATTCCTGTCTTACACATATCTAACAAAATGATATGCCCTCATCACAACCCAGGCATGCCATTTCCAACATATGTCATACTGTTTCACCCAAATCTCCCTCTTCATTGATCAGCAGGCCATGTATGCATTCTCTGTAATCCTTGAGAAACCACAAAGTTTCTTTGACTCGTTTGGAAGTGCATCTCAAAAGAATGTGTCTGTGGAAGCACCTTAAACTTTCAAGCACCCTTTTGTCCAACTTTATTAACACCGCCGACATCTATTTACCGAGAAAGTCCCATCGACGAATCTATTTTTCCATATCAATACAACAACAACATACCCCAGTGCCTCAAAAGGCTACCACTCATTGCGGGGTGAGGGGTGGTCGGATGTACGCAGCCTAACCCCTATGTTTAAAAACATAAAGCGGCTGTTTCCAGATGACCCATGAGGAGCGTCGAAAATTGCATTGACTAACTGCTACTTGACAAATGAAAGAAGCGCAGACAGTTGAAAGAGCCATTTTGCTTTATTCCATCATACTTCAAAGCCAAAACATAGTCAATCTTTGGCTCCATCCGAGATTGATGGAAAAAAATGACTTCCCCGTAACGATTATATTTGAGGATCAAAAAGGAAAGGTTTCCTCGTAACGATGATACTATAGTCTATAGCATTTGATACATCTTCAGTCTTTTTTTCTTTCGCAGACTTGCCACATTTGGTCCCCCTTCTATGTGGCTATAACTACTATTCATTTCAAGAGATCATTTACACTCCTCGCATTCGACGTCATAATGTTCCTCCAAGTGTACGAAGATCACTTTAGCCTATTATCCCTCTCCCCCTGGCTTCACCCTTTTCTGCACTCGTCCACATTATCTCAGAAGATTAATCTTCTGAACTCATTCACTTCCCTCAAATTCAGATTTTACCTCATACATAAAATTTTTAAGGTTGCTCTTTGCTCTAAAATAGAAACTTTACTCATCTGCTACATGTGGCAGTGAGCTAGTAAACGGGTTACAATTTTTGGTGCCAAATCATCAGCATTCAATCACATATGTCCTACTTATCCATCTCCAAATTCTTTTGGAATCTTTACTACTTTACCCAGTTACAAGAGTAGAAGATAATTATCCTGAGAGCTTAAGAAGCAAAACCCACCAGCAAGAATCAAAGATAAACATACTGAAAGCTTAAGAACCCACCTGAGAGCACTGCGAAAGAAGTTTACCCCATGCAGCACCAACATTAGATTCCAGCTGCCGCTTCTTTCCCCGGTTCAATGGCGACCCATTTGACTTGGATTTTTCCACATCAATCGCAGAATCACCTAAACCCCATCACACAGAAGTTCAAGAAGCCAACCGAAAACATCAAAAAGATCAGAATTTTGGTAAAGTCGAAGCACATGCAACAACAACAACAACATACCCAGTAAAATCCCACAAGTGGGGTCTGGGGAGGGTAGAATGTACGCAGACCTTACCA
>JAPFFP010000113.1:18518490-18534359 GCA_026153255.1 Solanum medicagineum | reverse complement strand
GAATATTTCATGTATCGAGTGTATCCGAATATATATTTAGTGTATAACTTATGTATAAGTAATTTAAGTATATTGTATATTTAATGTATACTTTCTATTACTTTTGGCAAGCTATACTAAGAGTATCAAATGGGCGGGTTGGGCTGAAATTGGAGAGGTTAAAATTGACTGCATTAAATATCGAGTTAGGTCTTAACCCGCTCAAATGGGTTGGCTCAAATGGGCTGGCTCAAATAGGCTAAAATTCGAGTTGGGTCATGACACACTCAATTTAACCCACTTAATTTGGGACTACCATTACACATACAAAACAAATGATATATTGGCCTGAAGTGAAAATCTTATTGGGCTCAGCTCAGAATTATTTTATAATGGATTAAATTGTATAGGGCTAAAAATTAGCCCAATTCTAAATTATACTAGGGTTGAAAATTAGCACAATTCTAAATTATACTAAATCCAACCCATAAAATTATGAGCGGGCGGGTTTGGGGGTTGCTTATGTTTGGGCTTATTTTGCTACCTCTAAGCTATACTATATGTCATTGTATATTTTCTATAATTTTTTTTTTACATTTTTTATATAAATAAATTATAGTTATATTTTTTATAAATTAATTTCATAAGTCCTTACTTTATTGTATATATTCGAAACTATCTATTCTTCGTCCCATTCAAGGAAGATAATTTAAGATCATTTGCACTTTACCCCTATTTTGTGTTGGTTTTTAATTCACGCCCCTTATGACAAATAACTTTTTAGGACATAAGTCTATAATTTCGTGTTATAGTATCCCAAAAATTATGTTCAATCATGATTTTAATTTTTATAGAATTTATATCTGACCCACTAAACATAAATCAATTGCTCAAATATAAAAATATAAAAATCAATTCATTTAATGAATAAAATGTACAATTTATAGATAATCTAGGCATTTGGAATATCATGGAAGGTGGAAAAGAGAAGGCCATACATTAGAGATGAGGATGTAGAGGTCCACATAGAATCAGTAAAACCCGAGTTATTACAAAAATTTTAAAAGCAAAGGGAACATTCAAACAAAAAGGAAAAAAAAAGGGGGGGTGGGGGGATGTGGGGTTTGTGGGGAATTCAAATCTCCCAAGATATTTTTTTGATTTTTCATTTAGTGTTCGATGTTCGTTATTTGAATTGGGATTCAATATTTTTTGATTTTTTAACTGATAAGGCTCCATTGAAAGAGAAACACCCTATATCAAGAATTTTTTCATATCAAATTTGAATTTAAATCTAAAATATTTGTATCTTACCCATCGATAATCCAAAAATATTATTATTATCATCATTTTCATCCAAAGCCTGCAGTTACCACCAAACAAATATGCAAATCCAAATCTTCAGTAAGATTGTGACATTTCTCAAGTCCTTCTCTAAATGCTAGTTGCCACACTCTTATCTACTTATAGGTTGTTCAGATAAATTTTTTAAGTAAAAAAATATTTATTTGGAGAGTTAAAATGTTTGAAAACGTATTAAAAAGGAGGAGAAAAGTGATTACGAAAATTGCATAAATAATTTTTTTAAAAGTACTTTTAAAGTTTTGATTAAATAAGTACTAATATATTTATTTTTCAACTGAGCACAATCTGGTTTACTAAAGTTTTCATTATACACAGAGTAAGAGAAAAGACTGATCATAAGGGTCTATTGTACACGGTCTTACCTTCCGTTTCGACCAGAGACTATTCCCATAACCTTTTGGTCACAAGACAATAATTTTATTAGGCTCCGCTTTTAATTGAGCATGATCCAAGACTTCTATATGTATAGAGTATATACATAATAGGTTTGTCCCCCTACCTCATTAGACTTTAGTTCCTGTCAGATTCAAACTCATTACGTATACTTAATTCACACGTCACATATTCTTTTTCTATTTTGAACTAAAGTTATGCATTCGGAAAAAATAAAAAACTTATTTGAATATAACTTGTTACATATATAACAAAATTATGGAGTCAGTTTTGAAGATGAAAAAAATAGAAAGATAGTTAATCTTTTTATTGTTCTTCGTTCGATTCAATTTCTCTATTAAGACTTAATAAATTAAATGAGTTTACGTGAAAAAAATTTATATTAAAGATAAAGGTTCTGCAAAAAGATGATTTCATACTTACATAAAAAGTTTCAAATTAAAGATAAAGTTTGATAGTTTCATTTCATTGAATTAGGGATCGTTTGGTAGCTAGTAAAAAAGAAGCTGTTGTATTTTTTTTGTATAAGTTATACAATGCTTGATAATTAGTTAGGCGATAAGTTATACCTATAAAAAAATTAATACAACATTCACTTTGCAATTTAAAAATTAAAATTAATATATTATCTTATGCAAATCAAAAATAAAATGCATAATATCCGCATAAATAATACTTATATTCTGAAGGGGCCCTACTATACATTTGTTGTTTGGTGGAACGTTTCCTTTTGTCATTTGTCTTATTATTTCTTCATTTCATCTATTAATGTTGGATTTCTCGTGTTGTAGCTTTGCTCCGTCTATTTTGATATTTACATTGAAATTCTGAATAATTTACATAAATATCATATAAGCACATTAATAGTGAAGACACTTTTTATTAGAATTTTATTTTTCATTTTTAGTATTCAAGATGGTGATGAAGTCAAAATTTTTGTTAAGAATTTTAAATATTTGATATATATGTACAAAATATTATACCTAACGCATCAATTATAAATATTTTATATAATCAGTATAATTTTCTGACAAAAAACATTTAATTGAGTGTCTTTTACCATATATATTGCTCAAGTTTAATTTTTTTTTTTTAAGATAACAGATTCTATCTATTTCATCACAGATAAATAAATAATTCTCTATATTCGAAAATCACATTAGTGGTCAATAAACATGACAAGTTTCCATAACATTAATTAGTTAGAATAGTTCATAAAATTGATTTTTAGTTATAGTTTCCATAATATCAATTAGCTGGTGATTCATTTAGCTTGAAACAGTAACGTTGACTTCAATGGAGACGCTTGGGAGTAGAGAGACTTACAAAATTTTAGGAGAAAGTTTTAGAGTGGGAATGAAATGGATAGTATTAGACAGAAAAGGGTAGATTTAGGAACCAAAACCATGTAGTTTAGGGCCTAGGATACGAGGAAAAGTAAAAAATCTCCTTCATTAAAAATTGTCTGAGGTGGACTACGAGATAGGTCTACAGGTCGTAGACCCATTTACGATTAGTAGGAGACGTTTTTGTCTGGTTACACCCCCAAAAGATCAGAAACCTGAAACTTGGGTCCCCAAACTATGACTCCATCTATAACTCGTAATTCTTTTAACAGGTCATAGATGCCCCTCGTTGATACCTCCAACACTTGGCCAATTTTAAACCTTCAGAATTCAAATAATGGAACCTTTCTATTATCCGTCAATCACACTACTATCCGTAAGCGGTCTCGTCTGGTTGAACTTTATTTTACCTTTTTTAAAATCTCAATCAGGAACCTAATTTACGAATTGTACACGTTTTTATAATCCGTAAGGACTCTTTCAATTTTTCATCAAATCCTTGGCCTAACCACGAACTCATTTATGATCCATAATTCAAACTACTAACCGTAAATGGTACTCGTACATCATTGCACGAGAAATCATACTTACATTTTTAACTAAATTTTAACCTTTTGATGTACGGGGTATTACAACTGTGGATATTTGCTTCATGTCCTTTGCACTCCTATTCAATTTATAGAGGAGGTCAGCATTGCTGAAGAATTGGCCATTCTTAAGGCTTTGGAAAGAGCTTTATAAAGTGGTTGGTCACAGATTTAGATCTTATTATCAAATGCAAAAACATGTACAGCAAATGTTATAAAAGAAGATAATGGTATTTTAATTTGGAAAATAACTATCACTTGCGATAATATATGAAGATTGATGTATTTTATTTTTGAAGATATCAATAGTTTTTATATACCTTCAACATCAAAATTGCTAACTCATAAACTAGCAAAAATTTTCTGTTTTCCTCCTGCTTAGAATTTCTTGGGGTTCTACTTTTTAAAGTTGAATTGTAAATGATGCCTTGGCATCACATGAACATTTGAAACATATTATGAAGTAACATAAATGAAGTTTTTTGCGTGCAAAAGAAAAGTATCTATTATTTTCGCCATTTATTTATATTTGTCAATTTTAAAATTTGCATGTTCCTTAAAAAAAATAATTAATATGAATATTTTATCATAATATCTGTCTTAAATTATGGTTTGACAATAGGGGGCTGTCGGAGGATGATAGAGCAATCGCACCTTGCTCCCTCCTGACATCTATTGGGAGGGAACCTCCTTTCAGAGTGTGATTTATCGTTTTTAACGTGGTTAATTGCTATTAGGCTTTTTAGGAAAGTTCCCCTCTGCCTATGCAGTTAGCTCAACTCGAGGTATAGCTCTTAATGAGAATGTACCCGTTGGCGGGAACTCTTTTTTTAATTTTATTCTTTGGTTAGGCTGGTAATCCATCCATTAAAAATGATCATAAGTAAAAGTAAAAATCTATTTTTAAAATATCGAACAAGTAAAAGTGAATCAAGTGATTACTATCGAACTTGAAAGAAATGTATTCAAGGATCATTCTAAACCTACTACGAAAGATAATTTTTGTTTCTCCGTCTTCTTTATATTTAAATTTTGCGCACTCGAACCAAGGTTCTTTTGGAAATAGTTCTTTTACCTTCACGAGATAGCGATAAGGTCTACGTATATTTTTATCTTTTTTGAACCTCATTTATAAAATTGTGATGGATATGTTGTAGTTGTAGTAGTATCAAAGATAGTTTTTGTTACTATTTTTCTTCTTAATTTTATTTTATTTTCTTTTGTGAAAGAATGGAATTTCTCAAAACCCCAAAGCCTCCAATAGTGTGCCTATATACAAGTATAAACCTTATCGTTTATTCTTATCTCACTCACACAAGAACCAAACCCCTCCTTTGTTCTCTCCATAGAGAACTTGCTATCTTTCCACTTATCAAATTCTTCATAGTTGAGAAGCGGAGTTGTTGTTCTTGTTGCCGCCATGGATTCTGAAGAAGCGACGTCGTTTCCTCCTGCTGTCTCTTCTCCAGGTTCTTCTATCATCGACAACTCTTCTTCTTCTGTTTCTTCTAATCGTACTGAAATTGAAAATGTCCCCAAAATTAATGTGGAAAACACTGACTCCGATATTAATAGTAATAGCAATAGTGAGAGTAAAAGTGTTAGTGGTGTTTCAGGTGATGTAACAATTGTGAGTGGTCAACAAGAATTGCCAGATGAGGGAACCCTAGAAAAATCAATTGGTGAAGAGAAGTTGAATGATTCCTCAGTGGGTTCTGCGGATGTTTCGATGCTGAAGTCAGAGAAGCCTGTTTCTGAGGTTTCTATGAATGAGGATGTTGAAAAGGTTGAGGTTTTGGGGGGAGGAAAGGGTGAAGGGGTTGGTGGTTCTGTTCCTGTTATTGGGAATACGTTACCTGATTCTAGTGCCTCTGATGCCACCAAATCTCTGGGGATGGGAATCGAGGGTTCTGAAGGGAATACTGAAGGATTCGACTCAGCTGACAAGTCGAATTCGATTGAGCAGGTGAAAGATAGTAGTGGTGAGGTTGCAGTAGGTGCAGAATTGAAAGAGGGTGAGGATAGGTCCATTCAGGAGGAGGTGAAGGATGAAAAGATAGAATTCAAAGAGGGTGGGGATAGGTCCATTCAGGAGGAGGTGAAGGAGACTCTGGAGAATGAAAAAAATGAAGCTTTAACTAGTGTTGCTTCATCTGATTTGAAGGAGGTGGAGGAACCTACTTCAATTATTGAAGAGAGTTCTATTGCTTCATCCAATTTGAAGGAGGCTGAGGAACCTACCTCAGCCGTTGAAGAGAGAGCTATACATAGTGATGATGCTGAAAAATCCAATAAGGCGGTTGTTGAACAACCATCAGAGTCTTTGTTGGCTGAAACAGATGGTGAGAAATTTACTTCCCAAGGAGATGCAGTTGTGGATGCTATTGAAGTCAATGTCTCAGGGACAGGGGTTGCTGTTGTTGGAGATGTGAAAGAGAGCAAGGAAGTGGAAGAACATGTTGAAGCTACTACTGATGAGAATGTGACATCAGTAAATGGTGTTGGTGAGACCAAACAACTTATTGAAGAAGTGGCTAATATGACTGTTGATGAAGTAGATGCACAGAGCTCTAAGCCTGTGGTGGATGGTATTGTTGCAGCTGCAGAATCAAAGCCTGTGGATAACATTGTTGGTGCTGGAAACGTTCAGACTGGCAATGTGGTAGCTGTTACTGAGAAAATCAAAGAAGCTGATCCTGAAACTGTTGATAAAAGGGTGGACATCCAGGGTGTTAATTTGGAACCTGAGAAGGCAGTGGCTGGAACTATATATGCCAATGGTGACCATTCCGGAGAAAGCATCGAGGGAGATGTAGTGGAAGCTGAAGTCCCTGGTCAAACATCTGCCTTATCAAGGTCGATCACTGGCTCAGAGCAAGATGGAGAAGCTAAAGATCATATAGATGAAGAAGCTGACCTTGAAGGCTCAGTTTCAGATGGAGAGACAGGTGGTATGATTTTTGAAAGCTCTGAAGATGCCAAACAGTTTATTGAGGATATGGAAAGGGAATCTGGTGGTGGCTTCTATGCTGGTGCTGAGGCTTCGCAGGATATTGATGGTCAGATTGTCACCGACTCAGATGAGGAGGCTGATACTGATGAAGAAGGAGATGGGAAGGAGTTGTTTGATTCAGCTGCCTTGGCTGCCCTTTTAAAAGCAGCAACAGGTAGTGATTCTGATGGTGGCAACATAACAATCACGTCTCAAGATGGATCAAGACTATTCTCTGTTGAACGTCCTGCTGGTCTTGGGTCATCACTCCGGTCACTGCGGCCAGCTCCCCGACCAAGCCAACCCAATCTTTTTACTCATTCCAGTCTTCAGAACACTGGAGAATCTGAAAACAACTTGAGTGAAGAAGAGAAGAAGAAACTGGAGAAACTACAGCATATTAGGGTCAAGTTTTTGAGGCTTATTCAGAGGTTGGGGCTTACTTCTGATGAGCCCATAGCTGCACAAGTTTTGTACCGGATGACACTTATTGCACGAAGGCAAAACAGTCCACTTTTTAGCATTGAGGCCGCCAAGATGAGAGCTGTCCAGCTTGAAGCAGAAGGGAAAGATGATTTGGACTTCTCTGTGAATATCCTGGTTATTGGCAAATCTGGGGTTGGTAAGAGCGCTACCATAAACTCAATCTTTGGAGAAGAAAAAACATCAATTAATGCCTTTGGACCTGCTACCACCAGTGTGAAAGAGATTAGTGGTGTTGTAGATGGTGTTAAGATTCGGGTATTTGATACACCTGGTCTCAAGGCCTCTGTGATGGAACAGGGTTTTAATCGCAGTGTCTTGTCTTCAGTAAAGAAATTGACTAAGAAGAATCCCCCTGATATTTTCCTCTATGTTGATCGGCTGGATGCCCAAACTAGAGATCTGAATGATCTTCCCATGCTGAAGACTATCACAAGTTGTCTTGGCTCTTCAATATGGCGAAGTGCCATAGTCACCCTCACACATGGAGCTTCGGCACCTCCAGATGGACCTTCTGGATCCCCTTTAAGTTATGAGGTGTTTGTTACGCAAAGATCTCATGTGGTTCAGCAGTCGATTGGGCAAGCAGTAGGTGATTTACGAATGATGAGTCCAAGTTTGATGAATCCTGTTTCTCTGGTAGAAAATCATCCATCTTGTAGGAGGAATAGGGAAGGACATAAGATACTACCTAATGGCCAGAGCTGGAGGCCTCAATTACTGCTATTGAGCTACTCAATGAAGATCTTATCTGAAGCAAGCGCCCTTTCAAAGCCTGAAGATCCATTTGATCACCGTAAGCTCTTTGGTTTCCGCACACGCTCACCACCCCTTCCCTACATGCTTTCCTCAATGTTGCAGTCACGTCCGCATCCAAAGCTTTCTGCTGAGCAGGGTGGTGATAATGGTGATTCAGACATTGATTTGGATGATTTGTCAGACTCTGACCAAGAGGAAGAAGACGAGTATGACCAGCTTCCTCCCTTTAAGCCTCTTTTGAAGGCTCAGCTCGCTAAGCTCAGCAAAGAACAGAGGAAGGCGTATTTTGAGGAGTATGACTATAGGGTCAAGCTCCTTCAGAAGAAACAGTTGAGAGAAGAGTTGAGAAGAATGAAAGAAATGAAAAGTAAGGGAAAACAGGCGGCAATTGACTATGGTTATGCAGAGGAAGAAGCTGATGCAGGTGCAGCAGCTCCTGTAGCAGTTCCCCTACCTGACATGGTCCTCCCACCTTCTTTTGATAGTGATAATCCTGCCTACAGGTACCGCTTTTTGGAGCCCACATCACAGTTCCTTGCGAGGCCTGTTCTGGACACGCATGGCTGGGATCATGATTGTGGCTATGATGGTGTTAATGTGGAACAGAGTTTAGCCATTGCAAGTCGTTTCCCTGCTGCAGTTACAGTGCAGATCACCAAAGACAAGAAGGATTTCAGTATCAATTTGGACTCTTCTATTTCTGCTAAGCACGGTGAAAATGGATCAACCATGGCTGGCTTTGATATTCAAAGCATAGGAAAGCAACTTGCCTACATTGTCCGAGGAGAAACCAAATTCAAAAACTTGAAGAAGAACAAGACTGCCTGCGGGATTTCTGTTACATTTCTAGGTGAAAATATGGTTACTGGACTTAAAGTTGAAGATCAAATAATCTTAGGCAAGCAATACGCTCTAGTTGGCAGCGCTGGCACTGTTCGATCTCAGAGTGACACAGCTTATGGTGCAAACTTTGAACTGCAGAGGAGAGAGGCAGACTTCCCAATTGGTCAGGTACAGTCTACATTGTCTATGTCTGTCATAAAGTGGAGAGGTGATTTGGCTCTAGGTTTCAACAGTATGGCGCAATTTGCTGTGGGACGTAATTCGAAGGTAGCTGTTCGAGCAGGAATCAATAACAAGCTCAGTGGGCAAGTAACTGTGAAGACAAGCAGTTCAGACCATCTCTCTTTTGCACTCACTGCTATAATTCCAACTGCTATTGCCATCTACAGGAAGCTTTGGCCGGAAGCTGGCGAGAAGTACTCAATCTACTAAATTTCGTTTTAATATGAGCATTGCATTTTTGGTTCGTTAGACCTTATATCAAGGCATATTATCTTTGTCATTTTATTGAATAATGCTTCTGTTAATTTTCCATCTATTTAGGATTCCTACTGTTATGAGTTAAAAGTCAATTTTGAGTGACTGAATGTACTTTTTGCCAGATGAAATCAAGAGGTTCGTCTTGCTTTAAATGCGAATGTTTCTCATTTAATATACTTGTATTCAACAACATACATCTTACATAGAAGGGTCCACAGGGATATGACAGTTTCCTTGGTTCTTTTGATATTCTTTTTTATTTTTCATTCTGTATCCGGTACCTATATTCGAGCTCGATTAATTCAGATTCGCGTCGCATAAAGTCCATTCAGAGGGAGTTTTCTATCCAAGATTTTTTCATGTTCAAGGCTCAAATCTGTGACCTCTTGTTAAGGAATGAGCAACTCCATCTATTACAACACATCTGCGCAACTCTTTTGATATTTATTGTTTCACAACTTGATATTAATTGAACCAATTGACACTATTGGAGTCTTCTCGACCTGTCAGATACTGGAAGTCTCGTAGATCTGACTTATTCTTGGGCCAGGACATGTTCAATGGATTGTGTCAAAGAACTAGAACTATTTGTTTGAAAAATTTCCAAGTTGAATTTGCAAATTCTTATTATTAACTTTTTGTTTGAATAAAGTGTTGTGTTGCCTGACCAACGGTCTGTTGGAAACAATTTCTTACTTGGGTAAGTGTTTGTTTGAGTTGTTTACGTTTTCTTTTTGTGGGATTACGTTGTTTGTTGAGTAAGTGCTTGTTTGAGTTGTTTATGTTTTGGTGCAAAATGTCCAAACCAAACAGAATACCACCATTAAGCAAGCATTTATTACATGCAAATAAAATACTACAGTATATATTTAAGTAATAAAGTAATAATATACACTATCAATGTAATAATTATTTTACATTATCATTATAGTTTTACTTTACCATTTTTACCATTAAAAATTTCATATTTTAACTTTGTAGGTATCCATAGAAGCAATCAATCATTTTCTGGTACGAGTAGATAGCATTATGCGACGTCCCGCCTGCAGTGTGCTCCAAAACTGCGCAGGAACGACGCCAACAGTGCTTGTACTCTTAACTTCAGATTTAAGGCCGTAACAACTAGCTATCTGTGTATTAACAGCAAAATTGGAGAAATAACTAACGATCATGACGGATCTTGGGTCCTTTTTTATGTTCTTGCTGCTGCTTTATGTCACATGAAAAAAATTTACAGTGTGAAACAACTATTCCAACTAAACATTTAAAGTGAAACACAAAACATTTTATGATTGTAATTTATGCCAAGAGTGCCTTCATTTTGATCAAGCTATATGGATCATTTTCAACGTATGTTTACTTCCTCTGTCTCATATTATATGGGTACATTCCATTTTACACTGTTATTAAGAAATCATTAATGCATTAGTGAATTTTCATTTTGTCCGTTATGTATATCAATATACATTAAATTAAGTGAGAAAAATCATTAATACACTAATTAATAGTGGGTAAAATAAATAAATAATAATTAATTCTATCTTAATTTAATAAGTGTGCATATAATATGAGATGGAGGTAGTATATTTACTCTTAGCTATTAGAAGATAAGGTGAAAAGATCTCTTGTTATCACTTACAAATTGAATGGCAATGACCTTTATGTCCAATAAAAGAAAAAAATAAAACTAAACATAAATTTGTAAAGCGCTACAAAACTAACTCCATCCTCGTAATGTTTATTAGATACACCCTAAAAACTCTTTATTCTTGTTTTTTGTGTCAAGTATTTGATCAAAACTTAATACTTCAAAGCAATGATATATTTTTTTTTAGTTTGTTTAAAAAAGAATGATTTTTTTTATAACAATTTAATTTAATTGTCCATGTGAGATGTTAAAACCACAATATTCTTTAATATTTTGATACATTTGAAATAACTTCAATTTAGGATCACAAATTATTTTTCAATTTTTTAAAACTTTCAGTTCGGTAAGTTGGCACACTCTGAAATCCATCGTGATTTTGGGTATTGCAGGCGATTCAGAGTTGAGGAGGTAAGATGGGCTATTAGTAGGATGAAGAAGGGGAAGGCAATTGGGCCCGACGAGATTTCAGTAGACTTTTGGAAGAACATGGTCAAGGATGGCATAGAGTGGTTGACTAGACTGTTCAATGCTATTTTGAAGACTGCCAAGATGTTTGATGAATGGAGGAGGAGTACAATAGTTCCATTTTTGTACAAGAATAAAGGAGATATTCAAAATTGTAACAATTATAGGGGTATCAAGTTGTTAAGCCACACTATGAAGGTCTGGGAGAGAGTTGTGGAGATGAGGGTGCGAAAAGTAGTATCTATCTTGGAGAACCAGTTTGGATTCTTGCCGAGGCAGTCGCTTACTGAAGCAATCCATCTTGTTCGGAGGTTAGTGGAGAAATATAGGGAAAGAAAGAATGACCTTCATATGGTGTTCATTGATCTCGAGAAGGCGTATGACAAAGTCCCAAAGGATGTCTTATGGAGGTGTTTAAAGGTGAAAGGTGTCCCGGTGACATATATCAGGGCGATTAAGGACATGTACGATAGAGCCAAAACTCAAGTTAGAACGATGGGAGGAGACTCAGAGTATTTTCCTGTTGAGATGGGACTCCATCAAGGATCTGCGTTGAACCCTCTTGTTTGCCTTGGTGATGGATGAGCTGACACGATCTATCCAGAAAGAGGTACCATGGTGTATATTTTTTAGAAAATGACGAGACTCGGACCAAAGTTAATGAAAGGTTGGAGGCTTGGAGACACGCCTTGGAGTCCAAAGGATTTAAATTGAGCAAGACCAAAACTGAATTCTTGAAGTGCAAATTCAGTGTTAAAAGGGATGAAGCAAACCTTGATGTGAGACTTGTCATTGAACCTATCCCAAAAAGGAAAACTTTAAGTACCTGGGGTCCATCATCCAGAGTAGTGACGATATCGACGATGATGTCTCACATCATATTGGGGTAGCATGAACTAAATAGAGGATTGCCTTTGGAGTATTGTGTGACAAGAAGATACCACCTAAACTCAAAGGTAAATTTTACAGATTGTAGATTAAACCATCTTTTACTGGATATGTTGTTATTGTCAAGTCAGTCTATACTACCCTTTCTGAAAAGGAGGGATTATAATATGGTTTGTTCCTGAATTTAAGTTTGGTGATTTAGAATACTTATTTAATACAGTACATTAAGGAAATGCATTATATTAAGGAATTTGAGATATGGCTTAAGATATAGGATGGAATTACTACCGAACAAACATAATTCAAGTTATTAAACCCCGCGGCCCATTAAGCCCAATGGGCTACACCTCAGTAAAGAAATGTAAACTGGTCATTGCGCCGGAGCAATAGTACCGTCATTCAGGGAAACGGACTGCTCATTATCTGCGGTGGCGCCGCCTTCAAACACCTTCGCGATCCTCTCGACGGGAATAATCGGGAAATAACGCGCCGCCGCGTAGCCTCTCTCCGACGCACAGGTCACCGCTTGATTGTATTTCTCGCTCCAATAAGCAGCCGTCGGCACCAAAATCTGAGCTACTTGAGGGAACAAAGGAAGCTTGTTAAGAGATCGCCATGCCGAAACTGCATTCTTCTCCGCCATTGGCTCGTATTTTGCGTATAGTTCCTTGGCTACGGGTTCGTACTTTGTGTAGAGTGTTTTAGCTACGTGACTCGCCGTGTCCACTAAGCCATCGTGCTGTACCTCGCCGGCGAGATCTCGAGCTAATTCTGGAGCCTTCTGAGCTATTAACAGAGCTTTGGATGATGCCTGCTTCAGTGGAGAAGGAACATGGCTGCCAACTTCTTTCATCAAGTCTGCTACCTGCATAGATTCAATCTTTCAAATCCTTTCCACTGAAATTCATTCCTCATGATTTCAAAATTTACAATGTTTAATCAATTTTAGTGAATTTATCGATGCTCTGTCTCAGAGAAGTCATTTTTATGGCTCTATCGACCCTAGATACTCTCTATTCCAGGAAACTTTCAGCTGAAAAATATAGTACGGTGTAGACAGTATGGGTAAAATTCATTTTGGAGAAAGAAGGTGAACCTTTAGGTCGATGAACTTGAGAAGATTGATAGGAACGTCGTGAAACTTCTCGTAAACTGGTCCGATGACGGTTTTAACAGTGGCTTCTACGGCCTGTACACCAGGTTTCAACGGGCCAGAGTTCTCTTTGCCGTATTCATACAAAGTTGAGAAGCAAACAATCACATAGAGCGCTGCAACTTGAACGAAATCCAGGTATTTGAGTTTCTTCTCATCTTCTGCTACCTTCAATTATATACAATCAGGTACAAATTACAAATTAAAAAGTGCTGAATGCTTATAGGTTGAGAAAACACATCTCGACCGATTCAGGCAAAAAAGAAATTATAATCGACAAATTATACAACTAATGCTCTACCTATGTTGCAGGCATATATTAATCCGTTTACGGTATCGCCTTTGTTCATAAGGATTCATGTAGAAAATGAGTTGCTTTGATAGCTAACTACCTAGTAAAAATCTAAGAAATCAACCCGTCAAAATCAACATCTCATTCCTCAATTAATATGGAGATAATTGAACACCTCAAAATAACGAGATAACAATTCATTCCAGCAATTAATTGAACAACTTAGATCTAAATAAATGGACCGTGAATAATATAATATGAACTTACATCCCACACTAAAACGATGCTATTTCCTCTAGATGTCCAGTAACAAACAATTGAAATTACAATTCATTCAACTCTAATACGATGAAAAACGCAGAAGGCGTTATGCACTTACAGGATCCGTATTAGTAGGTGGCGTTGTGCTTACAGGATCCGCACTGTTAGGTGGCGTCGTGCTTACTGGATCAGTACTAGAACGTGGCGTCGTGACGGCGTCAGTAGGCGGCGTTACAGATGCGTCGGCCATGGTGCAGAAAAGTGGAATGGGAGTGATGGAGAAAAGTCAAGCCCTCTTTAATGGAGTTATACAAGGAAGGTTTTCGAAACGGTAGGCGGTAGTAAGTCTCCTTTTATAGCGGAGCGGACACGTAACAATCGTTTGCGGAGAACTCGATGAAATTTTGGTCACTTTTTAAAAAAATGTGGTGTTCACAAGCATCTTTCAACCCATGACAATAAATTTATTCATTTAAATTAAGTTGACATGAAAATGAATATTAACATTTTCCTTTGTCATCGAAAGTGTTGCTCTCTTCATTTCATTTTTGGAGCAACTCTTTTATTTAGCATGATAGTAAAAAATAAAATTTTAAAATTTATGATTTAAAATAATCTATAAATATTTATATGATTAAGAATTATTTTATACGTCGATTCATCTTGTATAAAAGTAGTAGAGGCGATAAGTCATTTTCATTAGGATAAAAAAAATTAAATTATTTTTAATTATAATAAAGTGATATCTTTTTAGATAGACTAAAAAGAAGACGTCATATAAAATGTAATAAAGGATGTATATAATATATTAATAATATTCTCTTTATTCTATTTTATGTGACAGTGTTTGATTTGATATAATGTTTAGGAAAAAATAAAACTTTTAAAATTTGTTAATCTAAAATAATCCTTAAATATGTGTATGATTATAAACTATTTAAAAATATTTTCAATTATAGTAAGCTGACATTTTCTTAATGACAGACTAAAAAGGAATGGTACTTTATAAATTGAAACAAAGATAATAATAAAATACCTAATAAACAGTGATTTGATGTTAAGAAATAATGTCACATTAAATTTGATATAATACTATTCACACATGTAATATGCTCCCCTCGTATTATTTTGTGGTACTCTTTCACTTGATATAATATTTAATAATTTTTTATTTTTAAAATTTATGATCTAAAATAATAATTAAGGCAAAACTATGGTATTAAATTAGAGATGACCAAAATAAAGTAAATAAATATTCCAAGTGTATTCACGGGCATAAATATAAAGAAAGAATTAAAATAATATGTTTCTTTGCTACTTCCTCTGATTTCAGGAAGGAGATCATGAAACATATGATTTAAATTATTTTTAATATATATGCATTCATAAATGTACTTACTTAAAATATAAAAAAATAATTTTTTAATTAATTTTTTTAATTCTTTAACCCATTTTATTAGTATATTTCTATTTTATTTTATATGACATGTTTTGATTTAGCATAATATTTTAGAATTTTTTTTAAAATATATGATCTAAAATAATTTTTAAATAGTTACATAATTAAAATTTATTTTATTAAAAATAAAATAAATTAAAATTAAATTATTTTTAATTAAAATAAAAGAACATTCTTTTTAGAGGAATGAACTGTCCCGTAAATCGGAGTGAAAGGAGTAATAATTGTTATCGGTCGCATCTTGAATGCATGTCACTTTATCAGTAAGTAGGCTATTCTCACGTGATTGGCTAGCTGTTCCAACATCTTGACAGAATCTCGAATATAACCTGTTTATTTTAATTTTTGATTATCAATTGAAAGAATAGAATAGGATTAGAATTTAACAGGATCGGATTCCGGGTACTTACGCAATAGATCATCAATAACTCAAGAATCCCTAACTGATATTTTATCAAACACTTGGCGGGTGTGTA
>JAPFFP010000113.1:18502150-18514196 GCA_026153255.1 Solanum medicagineum | reverse complement strand
ATTGTGTGTGGGGGGGGGGGGGGGGGGGGGGGGGGATTACATGGCAATAATAGTGTTATATCAAAGTTATAAGATAAACTGTACTGGACACATATTTCATTGTGATTCAATTGATCTAGTAACGTAGTGAAAATTCAAACTCTTCTATCAAATATTAGTCAAGTATCATGTAATTAGATACACTCAAATAAGAAATTTTCTCATAACTGTAACACTACCAGAGTTCTTCCACTTTTTTTAGACTTTTGAATTTGGGGGATTTGAACTTTTAGCTTCATCCTTGTTTGATTTGACTGCTCCCTCTTTCTTCATGGCTAGAAGATCGTGGATATGTTTGGATCTATTTTCATGAAAAGATTTATTATCAGAGTTATAAATACCATTTCAGATAGATTTTTCTTAATCTAATTGAGTGAGTCCAATACTAAAGGATGGATGATTATTCATATGTATTTGTAGATGAACTGAAAAATACGAAATTGCCAATGATCTTCAGTGAAAAAGAATGAGTATGAAGTTGAAATGAGGAAGATGAAGCTAACCTATTTTTTTCTGAAATTTGAAATTGAAGAATAGAGGAAGATAAAATCATTTGAAATTGGAGAGAACTTGGAAGTAACTGATTCAAGTTGAGCCTTGATTTAGGAGAAAAATTAGGGTTGTTGAGAAAGAGGTGGGAACGTGAAGGAGTGTATCGGATATGTATAGAGAGAAATAGGGAGAAAAAGGATTTTGAAAATTTTTAGAATTAGTGGAAAATATTTTAGAATGAGTTAAAATAAGGTGTGTACTTTGGTAAAAATTCCTATCTAGTGTATATATATACTTACTATATAGAAAAGTCAATCCTAGGATGACCAGGGACATTTTCGTAATAATGTTGTCATGCAAGGTAATATTATCTTTATACTAGACTAATTTTTTTTACCACACCATAATTTCTCTTTCATTTCACTTCTAGACCATTCTCTTCAAGATTATCAAAATTATCAAGAGAGAATGATAAGACTCAAATCTATAGTTTGAGAAAGAATATGATTTTTTGGCTTCTTCTTTTCCTAACGTCATCACCGAAATTCATGTAAGTAAATCTTTGAAATCTACTACACTGATTTGTATATATGTGTATTTACAATTAGGATTCTAGGGTTTCTAGCTATGTTCGTATTTTCCCGTTTCGATTACAAATGATATAGTTATTCATTCATTCATGGGTCGATAATCAATTCTTTGTTAATAGATTTGTTAATTTGTGTCGTAGAATACATGGGAGTGTGAGGGTAGGGGAAATATTATATTTTTTTGGTTGTTTTTTGAAACACTTGTTCCAACATATCCAGTTGGTAGACACTTAGTTGGTAATCAGTCTTGTAATTTTATTTTTGATTTGTAGCAAGATTTAGTGATGTATGCATATGTGATTTTTCTGTCGAAAGATTTTGATATTCAATTGATGTTTGTAGAAATGTCTTTGCTAAAAATATTTACTAAATTATAAGGGAGTAATTTTTTATTTAAATATATAATCAAATTTGTACTTTATTTAATTTAAAATGAATTAATTTAAATATTAAATTTAATTTAAATTTAAAGTTGTTGAGTAAAGTTTTGATAATAAAAAAACAAAAAAAGGTATATTTAAATTCTAATATTATTTTACAAAAACAAAAAAAGGTATATTTAAATTCTAATATTATTTTACATTAAAATTAATTTAATCAAAAATTTTAATTAATTATAATAGATTACTTTTAGCATTCTAAGTAATGAATATGTGACAGCAATATTTAACCATCCAAACAAAGTGTACATAAATGAAGGCAACTGCAAAGTGCAAACTGCATAATTGAACCGGAGATTTTAACAATGAACGAGCTGAAGAGGGTTCTAAAGGAAGCATTTGGCGAGTCATCAGACAGCGAAGGTGAAGAAGAACAACAATTTCTCCATGATCATTCTGCAGATAATCAGGTCAATGGAAAAGCCCTATCTGGGTCAGTGCTTGGGGAAAGTCATAGCTGGGAAAGAATCAGTGAAATTGATGGTCTTTGGCTGTTCAAAAACTTTTTATCTCTTGATCAACAATCAAAGTTGTTATCATCAATCGAACAAGGTAATAGTCCTCGGTGTGTTGCTCATATTCATCCTGTTTTAAAGCAGATTTAGGGTGGATTTTGTGGTTCAATTTTCAGCTCAAAGTATGAATATATATGAAACTAAAGTAAATTGTATGCGTATATTTCGATTACTCCTGAATCCATTATTCTAGTTCATGATTTCTCCCTAGTTCTCCACCCTCTGCAGAGGAAGATCTATAATTTTTTAATAACTCATTTACTACTCTTCTAGACTTGGTGTACGGGCCTTACATCTACACAGGCTGGAGCAACAAGCCTGTTAAGGGTTTTGAGAAACCGAGTTCTTTACCCTAGAGGCCTAGACCCTGTATTTGTGTTTGTATGGGGGAAAAATTGGACTTAATAAAGGAGCGAATCACGTTTTGGCACGTTGCAAGACCAAATACAATGGGGCCTCTATGGGCGATTGGGAACGGCTCTCCCCTGTATGTCTCAAGGAAGCCTTGAATGCGGTTGGGACTGACTCACAACCAGACACCCGAAAGAAGCCTCGCCTCAGGGAAACTGCCTTACAGCTGGAATGCTGTCATAACAAGTCGTGGAAGCACACCAATCAATCTGGAACCATGTGCCCACCTGCGCCACCAAATAAGAACATAGGCAAGTGCTATTAAATAGCCTTTTCAGTATCCAAGTGTATCGTCGTTTCACATTGAGGTGAAAATTCAGTTTTTGGCCTATAAAAAGAGATTTACAAGGAATAGAAAGCATCATAAGCCAGATATCACAAAACCCCAAGAAGCTTTAATTATTTGATGCTCTCCTCCATTTTAGCATCTTGTGTAGAAGAGGTCTTAGAATATCATTTCACATTAGAATGTAGGCATGTGCTATGAAATAGTCTTTTCAATATCTAATAGTGCCGTCATTTCCCATTGTAGTGACAATTCAATTTTGGGGCCTAAATGGAGGCTTTGCAGTGAAAAGAAGGCATCAGAAATTACATATCATAAAACCTCAAGAAGCTTTAGTTATTTGATAATTTTCCCCCGTTTTAGCATCTCCCGTGAAAGAGGTCTTAGAACCTCCCCTATTTGCAAAATTTATTTCCTTCTTTGTAAGTTATCTACTTGTAAAATATCATGACCCTTGGTGTTTTAGCCAAAAGAGGATGAACTTGATCGGCTTTGACTTACTTGTCTTTAATCCCCTTTTACAAATTCAATTGTTAGATGGAATGGCAGTTTCTCCGGAACACAATATTTAAAAATTCGCTTATTATGTATAAATAAGTTTATTCAGAACCTAACAAACTTGTCTTTTTCTAGAATTCAAAACCCGTAGACCCAAAATCCTCTTAATTTACTCATACACAGACACATATACACGCAAACTTTAAAGATTCTTTAAACTATATATACACATGTATATTGTGAGAAATATTGAAGAAAAATATTACTGAATTGTTGTCTACATTATTACATTGAGACCCTATTTATAGATACTATATTAGACTCTTTTTCCAACTAGGATATTATAATACAATCCTTTTCCAACTAGGATACTATAATATAATTCTTTTCCAAGCAGGATTCTACATACTATTGTTATTCCTCTTCCTATTCTAATTATGATTGTATTTACCTATTCCTATTCTAACACTCCCCCTCAAGCTAGTGCATACACGTCATATATACCTAGCTTGTTACAAATGTAATTAATACGAAGATCGATGAAGAGCTTGGTGAGATATCTGCAAGTTGATCACTCGACACAAAATCGATAATCAATCTCAGCGTGCTTAGTCTTCTCATGAAATACTAGATTTGATGCACAATGTCCATAAAACACAATGTGATAAGTTCTTCAATTACAGTGTTGAACTTCCGAAACCAAACTCAGATGACTGATTCATACCACAAAGGGACTTACACAAACGACATACAAGGCTACCAAACGACATTCAAGGCTACCAAACTCCCCCGGAGCAACAAAATCAGGTGGTTGCTCCATATAGATTTCTTCCTCGAGATGATCACGGAGAAAAGCATTCTTAATGCTCAACTGATCAAAAGGTCAATGGAGAATGACAATATGGATCATCTCGAAATTACTCTAAGAAAGTCACTTTAAAACTGGTCGAAACCTACTCTTGCACCAAATTATTAAATTTGATGGATGAAAGTGGTCACAAATTGAGAAATAAAATTATATGGGTACGGTCGGAATGATGACACGACCCTACTGAGAAAAGAATTATATGGATAGGCTCGGAATGATGGCACGAGGTAGGATCATATTGACGGCATGACCCTACGACACAAGAGAATTGTATGGATAGGGTCGGAATGATGGCACGACCCTACGCAAACTAGATTTGATGAGTCACCGAAAAGACGAATGGAACTACGCAAATCAATCTGAATCACCAAAAAGACACAGTGCTATGCAACTTAGATATGAGAAAGTAGTTCAAAAAATTCACGGTATTACACAAATTGAATATGAGAAGTAGTGCGGAAAGATGCACGTTGCTACACAATCAAATATGAGAAAGTAGTCACCGGAAAGATAGCACGGTGTTACACATAATAAATATGAAAAGTAATCACCGAAAAGATGATATGGTGCTACACAAACACTTGACAGATGTGGGTTTGACACAAAACAACCCTAGAAAGTCACTAAAAATTGACACACAATGACCTAATCCTTTTTTTTTTTTTTGCTCATATAATCATTGGTCAGACTGGCGGCATATATGGGTCATAGCCGCCCGCTGGCAGCGAAAACTCTTTGATTTTCTACTAGGACCGTAGAAATATTGAAGAAAAATATTACTGAATTGTTGTCTACATTATTATATTTAGACCCTATTTATAGATACTATATTAGACTCCTTTTCCAACTAGGATACTATAATACAATCCTTTTCAAATCAGGATACTATAATACAATCCTTTTCGAAGCAGGATTCTGCATACTATTGTTATTCCTATTCCTATTCTAATTAGGATTGTATTTACCTATTCCTATTCTAACATATATTCAAGAATTTTTCAACTATATGCATAGAATGTTGTCTTGCCTTGTGAGGGTTTAAGGTTTATCACAGGACTAGTTGTGCCATTATAGTTGTATTCTTATTTCCTTTTGATCATCACATTGTTTTGTTACTGTTATTACTTTTTTCTTGTAGAATTTACAGTGCTGTTCATTTTTGCCGCTATGCTATCTATTTTTTTCCTTCTTTTACTTGGGGCGGATATATTTGAGCTGGGGGTCTTTCAGAAATAATCTCTCTATCTCTATAAGGTAGTGGTGTACATTCTACCCTCTCCCGGCTGTTGAAGGTTACATCTGCTGCTGCCTTGGCTGGTATGTTGCCCGTAACATTTTATTTTAAAACAGCTGCAATAACCTTATGTTTCAATGATGGCTCAATTCTTTGGAGAGAACAATTTTAGCCATCCTGAGAGAGCCCCTTATCACGGTTTCCCTGTAAATATACTGCTGCACTTGTTATCAGTGATATTATAATGCTTTCATATGACGAAGGCGTGAAAAATGTATTTGATCAGACAAAGTTCTTATTTTGCTTCTTGATTGTTGTGGATGCAGAAGGATGGTTTACTGAGTCTTCAGGCAATCAGGTCTTGTTGGATCCCCAAACTTTCAGACCGTTCTTGTATAATAAACTCATTCCCTTTAGTCGTTAAGTTTGATTCAAAAACTTACTCATGTGTCATTTGGCTGAAGAATATATTGCTTGAATATTACTATATTATGTTAAATCTTCACTTTTCATACTTATGCCCTTGAATTGTGTAGACAATGACTCTTGTATGTTTCATTTGAAATAAGATGATTGCCGTAGTTTCTATGTCAAAATGTAACTTTGTATTTAGTGTCCCTAAAGACTATGACTGCAACTTGAGGCAGAATATGTACTTATGACACTTTCCTCTGAATATAGTGCACGGAATAATCTTGATGTTTACATTCATTTGTCCGCAGTTGATAATTTTATGTTTTTAGTATTCAATTTGGGGAGACTTATCAAAAGGAGGACTGGAATACTAACAGGTTTTGGATAAAGAAGGTAAGTATTTTATATCCAAAAATGCTGGACGCTCAAGTATCTATTAGAAACAGAAAAACAAGATTCTGGAAGCAAAAATCAGTACAGTGGTGATTTATAGGTTATTTCGACAGTGTGCATCAAACCAATATCCTTCTTTCGAACTTCGAAAACCTTTACTCTCCATTCTCCTTGTAATAGTTCTTCAAAATAATCTCATTTTCTTTTAGTCAATAAAGGGGAAAAATTCAACTTTGATATGACCTGTAGTAGTTAATTGGCCTTGGAATGAGAGGACTGCGAAGCATATCTGGCATGTATCTGAACTATGAAAGGGTTGCTCTTCGCTTCTCTCTAAATAGTATGGAGCAGAAGGTTCCATTTAACGTTTTCTTTATCTGTTTAAGTGAGCTAGTTTAATGTGTTTTTAAGCAACTACAAATTTTTGAATTTCTAGTAATGGGGTTGCCTGTTTGACTCTTCTAACCTAGTCTCATTTGTCAATGCACTTGATTCCATGTATTTTCTTCTCTTGCAGGCTATGAGATTTGGTGACCTACCAGAGTGGGCAGTTGAGCTCTCCAGCTCTATCCATGAGGTGATTCTTTCTGGTATTTATGCTGCGGAGTTGGAAAGCTGCGAGAAGGGCAAAGAAACATGCATCTTTCCACAAGACCTGTTATGGAGGGAACCTCTATTTGATCAACTTATAGCTAACATGTATCAACCAGGTGAGGTGCGACTTCCATTCACAGAACTGTTTTTCAGTGTCAAGTGTCTTACCATAAATAAATTACACTGCTATGTATAGCTAGTACAATCATCAAGTTGTTGATGCAGTATAAGATGCTCACGAAAAGGATCAGCATCCTAATTTTTGTAGACAAATTTAGGTAATTGGCATAAAATCCCTAAAATCCTTACTACTACGTGTAGTCTATCAAATGCATGCTTAACGGTTAAGAAACTGAAACAGGATTTCTGGCGAAGGATCATAGCTTATTATAAAGATTCTCGTAGCAATGGATTAAGTGTGAGAGGAATTGAGCAATATCTCTAGTAGAGGAAGGCTTTACTGTAATAGTGGTTTGAAATACTGGGATTTGGTAGATGTGCACATAGCGGAATTAGGATTTTTATCAAAGGTTCGAAATATAAAAAATAAACATATAAACAGAACAAGAGGATTCAACATCTAGTAGCTCTACCTGTGCACTGAGGTCTTCGACATCAAACAAGTTTGACCTGTTCCTAGGCAAAGTATAATAGACTGAAGCTGAGATTCTAAGGAATGGACTGTGAAGCTGAGACTCAATGGAGTCATTTGGTTGGGAACAACTTATCCCAAGATTAGTTATCCTGTGATTAGCTATAAGTTATCCCTCCATGTATATGAGATAACTTATCCCATTACTATAGTATAAATGGTGGGATAAGTTATCCCAAACTTGGCAACCAAATCGGATAAAAGAATTTTATCTCTTCATTATTTTTATCTCATAACTATTTATTTTATCCCTCACACCAAACGACCCCTTAAGGATTGGATATGCCTCTGTTGTGGATTTGTGTCACAATTTATTATGAAATGTGAGTAGCCTGTCCTCTCTTTGAGAGAAAAGGCGCTTCTGGTTCTGTTGGCACTAGATTGTATTAACATCTAGACTAAGCTTCTATTAGCATCAAGTTTCCTCTCAATCTTTCCGAAGAGCAATATTTTTCTTTTTCGGGGCAAAAGAGATACCAGTCCATGGTTCTTATTTTCCTTAAACTCCTTATTAGTGCTTTTCGCAAATTTTAGGTTGATAAACTTCGCTGATTTAGCATCAGTAGTTAAAAGTTGAGAGGTACATTCGTGGTGTAATAAATTTTCATTATATTACAGGGAATCTGTCCACATGTTGATCTAATGCGGTTTGAAGATGGAATTGCTATCGTTTCTCTAGAGTCATCCTGCGTTATGCATTTTTCTAGAGTCGAGAACAAAACATGCAAAACCCAAGATCCACCACATAAAGTGCCTGTGCTTTTGAGACCAGGATGTCTCATTTTGATGTGGGGAGAAGCACGCTACCTTTGGGAACACGAGATTAATCGAAAGCCTGGCTTCCAAATATGGGAAAACCAAGAGATTGATCAGAAGAGGAGGATATCAGTAACACTGAGGAAACTCTGTCGCACTGACTAGATATTACTGATCAAAATAGCATTTTGGTCATCGTCATTTACTTGCAGAAGTACCCTGTTCTATAATATTGTTCCAACAGCCGTACAAATATCTCACTGCTTAAGCGAGAGACGCGTAGACTCGTATCATTCGTCTTGAAGATTGAAGCTTATGATATGATGATGAACATGCATGTGGGCTTTTACAAGTCAACCTCGAGTAAGGGAACAGGTCTCTTGACAGAATGACGAGGTAAGAACAGATAGAATAAGTAGTGAACACATATCTGCAGATAATAATCAAGACACACCTGTTCCTTTCTGAAGAAATTTTGTTTCTCTTTTAGTTTTTGGGTTTCTAAAACATCATTCAGTATAATCCTATTATTAGTATTATTTGCTGCTTCATTTACTTTCATGTAAGTGACAAATTGGTGAATTGGATTGGATTTGAATTTGGATGTTAAATATGGAGTAAGCTAAAATGAATTGGATTATAATTCATCCATATAAAATATGGGTAAATATGCATAAGAATGGTTTCAACTCATTTTATTCTCTTGAAGTCAAAAGAGATTAAACCAAAGCTAGTCGTTAATGTTTAATCTCATTCAATCAAATTTTACTCCCAAAATAATTATTTTTGAAAAAATTACCTTTAAATTTTTTTTAATAAAAATTCGAATTTTTGGTGTATCGAAGTTTTGAGACACTAACACATAATCGAAAAACTGAACTTTTAAAAAAAGAGACATTTACACTGAATCGAAAAATCAAATTAGTTTAATTCGATTCAATTCGATTTTTTGATATTTATGCCCCACCTCAATAAAAAATAAAAAATTTTAACTTTTTTGCCTTCCCTTTCCTATCGACATCGAATCAAAAAATCAAATTAGTTTGATTTAATTTGACTTTTGCTTTTTTGATATTTATATCCAATCCAATAAAAAGTTTTGGAAAACTTTTTTTGCCTCCTCCGTTCCAATACCAAATTGAAAAATCAAATCAATTTGAGTTGATTTTTAATTTTTTTATATTTATGTCCGCTTTAATAAAAATTTTAAAAAAATTAATTTTTTTACTTTTTCTTTCCTTTCCTTCACTCCAACATTGAATTAATTTGATTTAATTTTAATTTTTTTAATATTTATATTCTTCTCAATAAAAAATTAAAAAAATTAATTTTATACCCCTTTCCTACAGTGGAGTCAAAAAATCAAATAAATCTGATTTAATTTGATTTGTTGATGTTTACACCTACTCCAATTAAAAAAAAAATAATTTCTTTTATCCCCATCTCACCCCCACATCACGTCAAAATTTCAAATTAATTTAATTTAATCTGATTCTGATTTTTTGGAATTGAAGCAATTTTCTTTCCACCGCTCCGACATAGAACCAAAAAATCAAATTAATTTAATTTAATTTTTTAATTTTTCAGTATTCATATTCGTCCCAATAAAAAATTTAAAAAAAAAAATTTTTACCCCAACCCGACACTGATTAATTTTTCAGTTAAATATAATTTAATTTTCGATATTTATATACGTCTCAATAAAAAATTAAAAAAAAATCTTTCCTCCTAACACTGAACTGAAAAATCAATTTAATTTAATTTAATTTAAATTTTCAATTTTTATGTCCACCTCAATAAAAATCATAAAAATTGAATCTTTTTACGAAAAAAAAGAATCATAAAAAAATATTTTTTCAAAGCAATTAAAAGTTTTTTTTATTATGAGTTAAGGCTATAGGAATACTTATATTTTATACATTTTCACTATATTTATAGGAACTCTTAAAATAAAATCAACCCATATTTATCCGCTTAAAGAAAATTATGAATGCCACAACCAGAAAGATGGCAACAGTACATGAAATATATAACATTAATACAAGTAAATTACAGTACAAGAGCAACACAGCCAAACTATAAAAACAAGTGTGAAATATATTTTTGTTCCTAGTGGAATACAAGCTTAAGATTTGCTAAACTCAAAAGCACAGCCCATCCAAAACAAGGTTTAACCAAATCCCCAGCAATAGGATTCACATTTTTAAAAGCCTTAACACAAGCAATCATCACTCCAAACAAAGCCACACATAATACCAACCCAATCCTAGTAGCTCCTGCTTTAAACACAACTGGATCCCAAGCCAAACTCAGACCCAATTGACTTAAATACAAAAGCATAGCCATAGGCTTACGATGAAACCCACCTTCAGCCCAAACAAGCCAAGCTGAAAGGCCCATAAGAAAAGAAGAACCCAAACAGGCCAAGTGTAAAGCCCATAAACGTGGGAACCAAAAAGGCTTCTCCATTGAAGCGTACTGGTAACTTGACCCGAACAGAGAAATATCTACAAGGGTTAATAACAGCGGGATCGTTAAAGCGATTGATAATGATTTGAGCCCTCGTTTTGCTATCCGTTTTCTTGTTGATTTGTCGATGTTTTTGTTCATTTTTGAATCGTTTGCAGATTTGGTGTATTCTTCATTTTGTTGATCTTGTTGGTGTGATTGTGTACTGATTCGGTGTTTCAGCTGATCTTCAGAAGCCATGATCTCCGATTTGAGCTTTTTTTTTCTTTTTTACGTTTAGGAAAGTGAAGAGAGAGAGGGAAGGAGGAATTTCAGGTAATGGAATGATTCTGAAACAAGATGGATCCGCTATTTATATCTATCATCTTATTTTAATCTATGTATTACACATTCCGTTTCATTTTAATGATGCTTTTAAATAATTTAATTTAATTATTAGTGAAATAATTTTCAATTATATAAATATTTTAAATTTTAAATTTTTTTCTTAAATATCGTGTTAAAAATGAAAGGAGGGGAAAGTAAATTTTTAGATAAGGTGTATTATTGTTTAGACCTTTTTACTCGTCTCAATCTCAACAAGTTATTACAAATATTTAATTGAAGATTTCCAAAATATTCATTTTATAATTATACAAATATTTAGATTTTTTTATTTTTTTTAAATATCATGCTATAAAATAAAAAAATATTACATAAATTAAAATAAATAATTAAACTTTAATACCAACCTCAAATATAGTTTAGAAATCAAAAGAAAAAAGTGATAAGAACGTACTTACCTGTGAGTTCCGTCTTTTGTACGAGAAGATAGTTAATCAGGAAGAAAAGAGACATGTGGCCGAAAGAGGGGACGAAGAGTGTAAAGAAGTAGTACACGTGGGGAGAAGTGACTGACAATACTGATAGCTATTAGTTTCTTCGTATTTTACGTGATTTTTTTTTTCATTTTAAAAAGAATATTATCTTATTTAAATCAAAAATAATTTATCTTTAAAATTTTTGTTAGTGAAATAATTCTCAAAAAATTGATTTGAAACTATAAATTTTAAATTTTTTCTTTTTTCCTAACATACTACCAAATCAAAAGATGCCATCTAAAATTAGACGAAAAAAAGTAATTTCTCCGGTGTCAATAGAAAACACTTGTGTTCAAAAAGGACACCATGGCGTGCCTATCATCTTCATTTTGGATTTTGAATCAAAGGTTTTCTGATAATACTATTTCTAGTAGTTGTTTCCATCAATCTCGAATGGAGCCAAAGATTGACTATTTTTTGGCTTTGGAATATGATGGAATAAAGCAAAATGTCTCTTGAAACTATCTGCGCTTCTTTCATTTGTGAAGTAGCAGTTAGTCAATGCAACTTTCGACGCTTCTCATGGGTCATCTGG
>JAPFFP010000113.1:18475649-18490025 GCA_026153255.1 Solanum medicagineum | reverse complement strand
AAAACAAGATAAAGTAGCAACAAATTTATAATTCATATAGTTAACTTGAAATATTATTTTTCAAGAGAAATTCAAATATATTTTTGATGATTTATGTCATGTAAAAGATGTTTTCATGCTTGTTTTCTTCAAGCAATAATTGGAGGTGAAAGTTATTAACAAAGATAAACATAATTTTTTAAGCACAATAAGTGTACCATCGGAGCACATCATCACTTAACATAATTTTAAGCTTTTAAGTGTCTTCTACTTTGATTTTTTTTTCATTTTATTTTTCATTAGTTTGCACCAAAAAAATTATTTTAAAAACATTGAATGAAACTGAATTGAACTTGAAAAAATTAAACTGTATTGAAATATTTCGATTTGGTATATAATGCACACTTTTTTAAAATCAAAAATCAAAGAATCAAATTGAAATTTGTTAAACTGAACCGGAGAACCGAACGCGCACCTAGGTCAGGCTTTTCGAAATTTATTTAAATGTGTACGGGTGTATACATTATTAAGCTCAGATATGGACTAATTATAGCATGGTGTTGTATATCTTTGATATTGAGGTTTAATTGATTGTGTCGCATCTGTATTGTCATCCTTGCCCATAGCTGCTATGTTGCCTGGTCTGAACAATCTCCTTATAAATACAAGGAGTGTGGACGGGAAGATCTCAGGGTGGGAGCGGTTTTTTGGGAATTCAACAACTTTTGAGCTGACCTTGTATTTGTAATGAGAAGCTTATTGAATAGAAGAAATGTTCGTTGGGAATTCAATAACAAAGTAGTCTCTTGGTCCAAGGTCGAAAGGGATGCTTGCTCGAATGGGGTTCGTTTCCCTTGGGCAACTATTAAAAAGTTTGTAATCCTTTTATTTTTTTGGAAATCAGCAGGAAGTAATAAACTTTTAAATCTTGGATTGTTTTGACAAGTGTATGCACGCTCATCAAATTGTTGGCTAATAAGTGGTATTTTGGTTGTTATTTGTTTATTTTAATAGAACGTGTTTATTAACTAGATTTTTTTTGGTTTCTCGAGTTATCTCCAGCCTGATAGGCCAAGGACTAATCCTTCACAGATTGAACTCCATTTAAGGGTTCGCCGCTGGCCAATTAGTTGTTGCATGCACAATACAATACGGGAATCGAACCCCTAAATATTTGCTTAAGCGACCTAATGAGCTAATCATTAGGCTAACCAAGCTTGGTTTATTGACTAGATTCAATCGGGTAAGCTAAATAGGATATAAATTGGGAATTTTGACAACCTTCAAAATAGAAAATGTTGGTTCCCCTCCTTCTAAGCTCTGTTTCTTGTTTGAAGATGTTGGTTCCCCTCCTTGCTAAGCTGTGTTTCTTGGTAACTCATGTTGCACCTAATTTCTAACTGCAAAACAACTTCACTACCTAATCATTTTTATATATTTATTAAGGCTACTAATCTCTTGAATGGTAACAGTTTCAGGATTACAACTCAATGACTCTGACTCCCTACTATTTGCTCAAAATTTAAAATTGTATAAAGCATTAAACGAGCTCTAACATGGTGGTATAGACCATCTCTTTTGCTACCTATTTAATAATTCTACTCAATGGCATCGTATTTATAGACTAGAGAGTATGTGACACCTCATGAGTGCTAATTTGGTTAGTGTTAAGCTAGGAGGGTTTTCTTTTGAATAGCTAATCCATCTCCAATTAGCAGACTGACGTATCTAATTTTGACATAATTTTTATTTTTTTTCCTTGGACGTAAATTTAAATGCTTATATGAAACATAAAAGATACTTTTAATAATTTTTACGATTTAAAATATTAGGAAACTGCATATCAAATATTTCGTTTTCCTGAAATTTTATATTTGAATTATCAAGTATGAGAATTTTCTACATGGCGTATCACCAAATGTTTAGAATCACACTTGCACTATCAATTGTTTAATTTTTCTGCCTGAAATATCGAAAAAGTGAACAACTAATAGTTTAGATTGTTATTGATAAACATTTAGTTATAATTTATTTAGAAAAACTCACACTCCCACTAGTTTAAATATAATGATAGCTCTCTAAACAAAAAGTTTGAAGCCAAATTCGATAGAGACCTCAAAAGGACAAATTCGAAAAATATAAATTTAACACGCAAAGTACCAACATATATTGTATTAAACAGAAATAATACAGCCGTAGCACCACTATCACTTTATTGGAAGCAACTGTAAAAGAAAACACTATATATAAACACATGATTTTCATATAAAAACCCAGGATTATTCGATCCAAAAACACTACTAATTATTCAAAACAGCAAATTAATCAAAACAAATTACATTACTAATTAACATCAATTTGATCGTAATTAATTAATTAATTAATTAACTCCGGCAACGAGTAATTGCAGTGCATCCACGTGTGTACGGATTAGCTTCAGCACCTGCCTTGCAGTTATAATACGAAGCACCTCTTCTAGAGCACGGCACACTGTTACTCTGCAGCGCACCATAGCTTATGTAATCAGTAGTTGCTAATATGCGCCGGTTGCTCTCCGAATCCATTTCGAATTCACCGGCCGCCATACACTCCGCCATCGAACCTTCACAGCTGTCGGCGGATTTCATCGGAATCCAACGGCTAACCTCGAAGTCGCCGCCGGTAGCTTCGACGGAGATAATCATCACTGCGATTAATAATGAAGAGATGATGAAAATGGAGAAGAACGAATTCGCCATTGCCGATTGATTTTTCAATGCTAATCGGTGCGCTATCTTCGTTCTCTCTTACTCATATATATAGTGAGAGATATATAGAGAAAAATAATGACTTATAATTTTATTTTTTTGTTGTAAGTTGTAACTACTACTGCTACTATATTCACATTCGTCTTTTGGTTAGAAATAAATTATACTTTCTCGGGCATATCTATGTGTTGGATTTCGGGTGCTCGAGCATCTATTGACTTCGAAAAACTTTTTATATATCTATATAGAAGATATAAAAAAAGATATAACTATAAGGTTAAGCACCCACTAAATAAGAAGTTTTGTGGGTGCAATGGTTCTTGATGCTTTCTTTAAGGTTCAAAATGAGTTGCTAGATGTGGGTTTGAATCTTATTCACAATTAAGTTTTTTTCTTTGAGCATCCACAGTCTAAGAATCCTAAATCTGCCACTGCTTCCTCCATTAACTATTTCACTTATCAAGGTCAAAATACATGAATTTTGATCATTATTTTAAGATATATTTATTTTATTATATTAATATAAGAAGGATCACAATTTATAACATTTTCCTTATAATTTTCAACCATCTAAATTTTAAATTTTGAATATTAAATTTATCTACTTCAGTTAGCTTTAAAGTTTAGTCATATTGATCTTGAAAAGCACAATGATGACAAGTAAAAGTAAATAGCGAAGCATTAAATTATTTCCCCTGTTCATCTTTACTTGTCTCATATTGACTTGACATAAGGATTAACAAGTGGTAAATGATAGATGTAATTTTACTAAATCGCTCTTTGAATATAATAAATATAATATCTTAAAAAATGTAATAGGAAAATAACTATAATTAATGATAAGAATAAATTAGGAACTTAGTTTAAAATTATCTCTTGATTTCATAAAATGAACAAGTATTGTTGGGTATTTTAAAATAGTATTTGGGATAAATAAAGATAGACGGAGAAAGTAATAACTTATATTATTACTAATATGAAGTATACAAATAATTTAATTATATTATTAAATCAAACGTAAGATTGAATAGTGCTGCCTTTTATATTTAGCTCAACGACAAAATGGCGGGATTGAGGATACTCTGGATTTTAAAGTATTTGTTACACTTTTTGTAAAATGGTGTCCATGTTGCCCGTATTTACCAAAATACCATTCTCAAAATGTAAATGCATGTCCAAAATATATTTGACTCTATGTATTTTTCATCGAAAATGTTTTGTTGGGAAAAAAATATCATGGGAAGTTGGTAGCAGCGAAGTCAAAAAATTTGTTTAAGAATATTCAAAATCTAACATATACAAATTAAAAAAAAAACTTTTTACCTATATATTTTGTATATGTTAGACCGATCATAATTCACCACATGTGATAATGTCGGTAAAAGTGGGGGTGAAGATAGGAGTGTAGGGTGGTAGAGGTGACAGCGTAGGGATAGAATAAAGATGAGACGGACACCATCAACATACGTAAAATGTTATTAGTAAATTTTTTAAAAAAAAAAAAATTCCTCATTTTAAAATACTAATTTTCCTTAAATTATTTGTACATGTCCTCCCCTCTACCCACCGTCTTTTAAATAGTTTTGTGAGTTGAAATACTTGTACCAAAGGGTGATAAAGATAGAAGAAAAAATGACCTTTGATGAAATTTGAACCCCACGTCCAAGTTGTATTGTAACATGCTTTGACATGGAATAAGTAATATAGTGATGAAAGAATCGTGTTTGGTGTTTAGAAATAATTTTTTTTAATAGGAAGCGATTTCTCTTCATTGAGTATATTGTCGTAATAAGAATCATTTTTTTTTAATAGATTTTATGTGGTAATTTAAATTCATTGGAATATTATTAAGTGAAAATAAAAGAATATAGTGTGGGGAAAAAATTATGTGGGAAGGATTTTAGTGTAAAGTTGAGTTAGTGGCAAAATAGTTAATGATTGTGATCCTCAAAGGATTCACCGTCGTAATTATAATCCAAACGTGTTGCTAATTATAATAAGGAATCCAAGATTAAGGTTATATGAAAGAAAATAATTTATCCACATTTGGTGTTTGCACCAACTTAATCATGAACACATAATTTATTATATTGATATATTGGTAACGTTTATATACACATCTTCGTTATTTCATCGAACATTTGAGTATATTCCACCAATACAGTTATCGAATAACTATGTTTATCCAAGTGAAATCGCCTAATATTTCCTACAAAATAACACAAAATTAATTTATCAGCTCACAATAGTTAAATATCCACTGCTACATGAATCATCTGTTCCTTCTTCGATTCTTCTTCTATATAAATGAATATTATTTCATTTTGTATTTAAAGTTATTTTCATTATAATCTGAAAAATAACATATGATGAAATTTCATGGAAATTATATTATTAGAAGTATATCTGATCATGTTGATTTAGTATAACAGTTTAGTTGTCCTAATCTAAGACCCAATCATCATAATATATAAATTATAATGATACTGAAGTAAGCAAATTATGCATTATTGTGGTTGGAGAAGAAATAATATTAATTTCAATGGATATAATAAGAACTAGTTTCCTTTATTTACCAGTTCAAACGCGTTACTCATTGCTGTTGGAAAGTTCAAGTCATCTTCAAAAATAGATGAATCTTTCAAAACCTACCATAGAAAATGATGTCAATTTTTCTATATTATTATTATATTAATATTATAATAAGCAACTTAATTGTGGTTTTTTTGTTATCTAATCTTCTTCGATGGTCTTTTCATACCTCTGTTGTTAGCAAATCATGTCGTATTTATCTTTTGTCATACTCGCAGCTCCAGCGCAAAATAATAGAGCATACAATAACCCCTCCAACTTTGTTATGATTATAGTACTATTTTTTACGTAGGTTAAAAATATGTCAAAATGTTATTTCAAGCAAAAATAAGAAATTGACATCAGGTAGGAGTGTGTAAAAAATGTACCGGCCGATAAATCGATAAAAAAAATATTATTGATTTATTGTTATCGAGTTATTGGGTTAACCGATTAATGGTTTTACGAAAAAAAATTATCGAGTTATCGGTTGGATTTTTAATTTTTAGTATTTGGTTATTGGGTAAACCGATAACCCATTGAGACTATATTAATTTACTACTTTATCCCTATTTATGAAATATTAATAATTTAACATCACATAATACTAAATTGATACTCGTAAGTCATGTATATACTTGGTTTCCTATGCATAACACTTCTGTTGGAAAATAAATTAGAACGTGAGCTCAAATATTGCATATTATTAAGTTTAGGTGCTCAATTGACTTGTTTGTTTTATTGTATGTCATTGTATTTCATCAAACTGTTAGAAAATTCATATATTTATTTTATGAGTATTTTCTTATTGGGTAAATCAAAAATTGGACTGTTAAGGACCAAAAATCGATAAATAAAAAATAGTTAAAAATATCTTGATTTGATATTGATTTAACATATATAAAAACCAAAAATCAATAAACTGAATCGATTATATATAAAACCAAATCGAATCGAACCGACTAATGCACACCCAAAAGATCAGGATTTTCTTTAAGCTGAATCCTAGGAGAAATACTTGAAAGAAAGTATGTCTAGGGCCTCGTACAATAATAAACCATCACATTTATTCTTGAGATTTAAACTAGAATATTGATAAAATTTTCATAATCCAATAGAAATTACATAAATATTTGAGTACACGAGAGCTTTTTTTGTTTAAAAAAATTGCATCAAGAAGAGTGACCGACTGACCGTGCAGGCAAAGGAGACACTCAGATTTTCGAAGAAATAGAATAATAAAATGTGCAATCATCTTGGTCTTTTTGAGCGGTGTGATTTAATAGAATTCAATAATTTTTATTTAAATTTATATTTATCTTAAAAAATTACTATTCAATTATAATTAACTCGAACAAAATTAAAATTTCGAACTCATAAGCTTCAAATCCTGCATTCGCCTTGCCTTTCACTTTATATTGTAGTTTAATATGCAGAAGTCTTCCCGGCAGAGTTATTATTTTTTATTGAAGTAGGTTTAATATCTTCTTGTTGGAACCATTCCAACTTAAATATATTTTTCTTTTCTCGTTTTGATTAAAAAAATAACTTAGTTAATATTGAAAACAGATCGATCCATTAACAAATTATGAACCAAATCTCAGTTTGAACGTCTGCAATGAAATAATAAATAATAGGAGTAGTACTATTCCTCAAAGAAGTCAACTACCATAGCAAAAATTAGTTCCCCGGCCCGTAAAAACGTCTCTTAATTTTCCTTTGACATCAGAAATTTCGTTAAGAATATTTAAGTTTAATATGTGTGTCTTATATCAATAATCTTTGACCTATATATTAAGACTGCAATAATTTTTCGGCAAAGGACCATCCTTCAGCATACATAGGCCTCTGCTTGTACACAAAAGTGCTTACTAAAGCTACATATCAGTTTCGTGTCATAAAAATGTGACATGCAGTGGTAATTGGTGTATATTGAATTAAAATCATGAATCCACCTCTACCTACGAAGATAGACGAATAACTATTAGTTCCATTGTTTGGGTTTCTATTTTCTGCGTAATTTCATTTCCTCTGATATTCATCTGGCAAATGTCAATTTATATAACAGTATATGTTTGTAAAAAATGGAACATAAAACAGATAAAAGCTCGACAAGAATCAATTAGCGCCTTTTATATTTCACGAAAGGAGACTGACCAGGTAGTGAAAAGCTTTTAGCACACAGCAAGTGGAACTTGTATTATCTTTCTAGCTTGCTTAATATTGCTTCCATTGGAGGCAGTTCCTTTAAAATTTGAGCCCAGTCAGGCATCCCCTGCAGAGTTGGTCAAAATTATAATCTAAGAATCAACCTGTAAGGATAGTAAAGAAGAGAATTGCAGCACTTTTTTAAAAAAAGCACTGACCTTTCCTGATCGTCGAACACGACCATCTAGACGAAGTATAATGTATACATCTTCACCAGGAGTAACACCTTCAGACTTCTGTTGATCCTTTATCCACCTGAAATAGATTTGAGGTCAAACAATACATCTGGTACAAGGGGAAAAAATTCAGTCGATCGAACTGTGTGATGGGATGTCTTTAAATAAAAGTGGCACAAACATAAATGCACATGAACATGATGCGATGAGTAGTTTCCAGTGTATTAGGAACAGGTTGATACCTTTCCCACTCTGCAGGTGAAACGACCTCTGCCTTGAACCGGATTTCTGACCTCAATTTTGATTTTGCAATTATTGACTGAGTTCTTTGGTCAAAATCTTCCTACAGTAGCAATGGAGAAAAATAAGAAAATCTGAACAAGATACATGCATTCATGCCCCATTAAGATTGTCTTATGTTTGTTGAGCACAAGAAATGACTTCCAATAGTCCTGTACCATGTACAAAATTATTTTGTACTTTGAACAAATTAAAAGCAGAATCATGAACTTGACGTGCATACTATAGCAACATGTTTTTTAAAAATGATCATTAAGTGCTACTAAAATCATCAATCTTACCCCTATGGATGGGAGGGAAGCGACTGCCTTTTTTGAAAGACCAAAACCTTTCTTCTCTATTTTTGTTTCCCGACCTTCACCCCAAATAACAGGAACCAGAAGGACTCCGCGTTTAAGAAGCTCAGTGCGGAATCTCTCAGCATTTTTCATTGCCAGAGAGACTGTTTCCTTTTTCCCAGCCAAAATAACCTAACAATAAGCCAAATGGTCAAACTCCAAATAAGAGGAGCCAATATGTTGGAGTCACGAATTTTAGAAAAAGAAGTAGAGAGACACAGAGAGAGAAAACAATACGTAACGGGATATGTTTTTGCGCATGAAACAAAGGCATTTGTTGCAAACCTAGCAAACGATGGAACCAACTTTTCTGTGTTTAATCATCCTTCCGACTATGTAAATGTGATGGAAATGGTTGCTTCTAATGAGGGAGGTAAACCATATCTTATGATCCCTTAGGCAGAATACATGGCAACGTGAACTAGACAAGTGACCCCGGTAAAAGTTATACAAGTCTTCTCATTCTTAAAGGGAAAATTGAAGAACTCCTGACGTTTTCCGCTCAACTTCTGGAAATCGAAAACAGGAAGAGTAAAAGGAAGTTGTCTCACTAACAGGCCTCACGCTGTCTCTTAGCTGGACCAGTTCAACAATCCTATCAGTTGAAAGGCGCAAAGGCAGCCTTGATAGTGTTTCATCACGCGATATTTGTGCAAGCTGTTCCTCCTCCTTTTTGTTGTCCCAAAACAACAATGCCACAAGAACAACAATACCTGCAGAGTGCTGGTTCAAGAGCTTAATCATTTTTTGAGAAACAATTCTTTTCATTAAGAATAATTAGTAAATACAGCAAGCAAATGTTTTCAGAAGTGAACTAAATAATTCGTAGCAAAGATAGTTGTTATTTACCAACGACATTTATAGCAGCATTTCCTGCAGTTGTCCCAAAATCAGGAGCACCATCTCCACCCTGAATTGCACGGATTAACCTGGGTATAGTGAAAAATGTAGAAATTCCAGCAGCAGCAATGAACGCCACATAGAAGAATCTTCTGACACCCCTAAATGGTGCTTGTACCTCACTGATGAGCTTAAGGTCTCTACGGAAACTGTACCCTATGTCTTCCCCTCCTAACCTAGCCTGCGAGGAAATAGGAGACTATACAATTCAGAAACAATGACGTAAAGCTAGAGCACTGTTAAGTTCTGAAGATTCTGTCACATAATCAATGTGGTAAGGAACTGAATTTAATTCAAACAACCAAGCATGACGAGAACTAAAGAATTATATCCATCAGTGGGAAACAAACCTCTTCCTGTAGTTCCTTAAATTCAGGCAATGCTCTGAAGGAAGCCAAATCCGGATCATTAAGGATTGTGCCAAACTTTAGATTATACTCTTTCAAAGCAGTGCGTAAACAGTCAGCAGCTTTTTTGCCTTCCCCCCTTAGTAAATAAAGAAAATAAATAAACAAATAGAGAAATAATAAAAGAGTAAAGAAGAATAAATAAGTGAAGCTCCTCTGTGAGGCTCATTAAAGTTTCAACATTGTTCTTAGTGATCCTTCCTATGAAACAATTAAGCTAAGAACCGTGATTAAGAAACTTTAGTTGCCTTTACTTGCAGTTCACAAAGCTAAAACTGTGGTTGAGAAACTTTAAGTCCTTCGCTTGCATTTACTCAAGAAGAAAGTCACAAATATGTTTTTTCCCTCAATGTCTCAACATGGTTTCAAACAAATAACTGTTTATCTTTATCCAGCTTAGTCAATTTAACCATGAAAGAGGCGAAGGAGAAATATACCTGTAGGCATGGCAGCATGCTTTGTTATAAAATGCAGCTTGAGCCTCCACGGGGTTGGGATTTAAGGTAAGTGCTGTGTCAAACAGCACAAGAGCATCTTTCACCTGAAAAGATCAAATTTAATGAACAATACGTTGCATGTTGCCCATATTGCAGATTGAAATCATGACCAACTGGCAAGAGGTTTTGTACACAAACCAAAATGCAGATTACTATAAAACATAGTTAAGTAGGAAATAACACGAAAAGCCAACTGAACAGATTTTAAAATTGGCAATTTCACAAAAGAAAAATTGCTGATTAAAAGGAAAAAAGAAAATTTGATCAAATAATTGACGAGACATTAACAAATTGATAATTTTTTCCAGCAATAAAGCTACTAGATGCTATCCTTATGCTTGCTATGCAGGATCAAATAGAGATACACAAGAAACTATAACTCAAGACTTACAAGCTGTTGATGTGTACAAGATTATAAATAGAAAAACTCATTAAGTAGGAAAATCTTTGACTCATCAATCTTTTGGTACATGTTTAGTTTTAGACAGTGCGCACTTGATGCTGTGAAAAATAAAATAAAGATGAACGCAGAGAACTCTTTGCAGCAAAGCCATAAAGGTACAGAAAATGCCGTGACTATTTACTAGCTAAAATAACAGAATGACAGTTCATAACCTCATGGTGCACGTGTGTTCTTGATTTCATTATATGAGATCGTGCGATACACTTTACAGCATAAACAAGCATGCTTAACGTGCTGCCACAGTAAACTGTGTCAGAACTCCAGCAATATTTTTTGAGGAAGAGACATCAAAGCTTACTGTAATTTTCTTTCCAATTGTAGTCCTTCCTAGTCCACCCATCTCAATTTATGTGACACATTTTCCCATTTGATGTCGGATTTAAAATCTTAGCATTATTATTAAGCTCGAATCATAAATATTTTGAAATCTAGTTGTTGTTGCAGATAAAATCTGAATGTACCCTCCAATTTTTCAAGTCACTGACAAAGCTTGAAATAGCTGACATTAACATCAATCATATAATTGCTAATTCTTGACTCCAAAATCCAAAATTGTCATATAAAATGAGGACGAAGAATACTTAAATTCTTTGATATGCACTGGTGACATGAAATTGGCAAAGCTGTAGAAAACAAATTGATCATCTGCAGTCCTACTACTAATGTTCGAAACTAGTTAAAGATAATTCATGCAACGGCAATGATAAATTAACAACATTCAAAATAGTGATCATTTGCAAATGAAACAGAAAGTCCACTCTCGACCATTTTCCAACAAAGCATGACTAAGGTGGGTGTCAAGTGTAGGGGCAGAGCCACCCCTTTAGCTACTGGTTCAACAATACCCAGTAGCTTTGGCTCAAAACTCGTATTTGTGTTCAAAAATTCACTTGCTATGTATAAATAATATACTCACAAACTAAAATCTTTACTCAATACTGTAAAATTTTGAAATTACATGACGAACTCATAAACATGCTCGAGTAAAAGTAAAATGCTACACTGATTACGGACTCTTGGAGAACACCTAAGGAAACTTAGCTAACAAATACAAGAGAATAATATGACTGCAGATGATCAAGTAATGAGGACATTAAAACTCGAAATCAAAACCTCTATTATTATTTATCAAAATAAATTACATGAATTTAGATATTTAACATTTAGAGAGGAATCCCTTTAATTTACTAATTATTTGATGTCTACAACTAATGACGGAGCTACAATTGAAGTATATCTGTGTATTTAAAATCCTAATCCATCTCTGTCTAAATCAACAAATGACAATACAATCACAATATATCCAATGTAGTCTGGGGAGTATAGAGTTTACGCGGACTTTATCCTATCTCAGAGTTAGAGAGACTATTTATGAGAAAAACAATGCAATCAACAAAAATGAGATAGCAAGTTAGCAACCATAAAATAATGAAATAACTCCTGCTGCCATGAAATTGAAACGGAATTAGGAAAATACCCGTCCTTTAGAGAAGAGGTCGAGGCCCGTATTGACGCAAGACTCTGCAGTGGGAGTGGGTTCACTGACTTGGGGCGACGATGATGATGATGGCGGAGTAGAAGAAGAAGAAGAAGAACAAAAGACGACTGAAATACGATTTTTTGGGGAATAATTTAGGGATAATTGTCTAGTAATTGAGAATTTGGAAGATGATGAAGAAAAGAAGCAGAAATGGAGGTAATGGGAGGAGGGAAGAGTTGCAGTGGCCATGTCAAGATTTATCCATTCGCACCAAGGCCTTTCGCTTCTTGTGGTTTTCATAAAAAGGCTTTAAAATATTTGTAGTGCTTTTTTCATTTACATGTCATTAAAAAAAATATTTGACTGTTTTATCTTTTTTTTTTATATGTGTCAAATTATGATTTTTCTTTATTAAATATTCCTGTGTTGTAAATAAGGTGTTCATTTTATACATAAGTAATTTTTTTATTTGTTTAATTTGGAATTTGCAATACTTCTTAAGAACTAATGATGGATATAAGTATTTTATCATAATATATATATATTGATTGATATTTAATATCAAGTATCAAAAAATAATTTTAAAAAAATAAGTAATTATCTATTTCATGTTAACTAAATTTGACAATGTACGTATTATAAGAAAAATATACAAGGACATAATATAAATCATATTTTTAACTATTGTGCTAATGAAATCATAAATATAAGTTTGCAATTAGCGTAATTTATCTCATAAAATATATAACAATTTTATAAGTAAAAGGACAAATATAAAATCGATTTTGAATTTTAGATAATTTAAATATTCTAAATAGTTAAAAAGCCTCAAAAATGCCCCTAAAGTATTGAGAATCTTAAAAACACATCTGTATTTGACTAACTGAATTCAAATACATCCCTTATTTGCTACATGACGTAGAAAGTAGTATCAAACTCTTGTAAAAGTATGAGAATCTTAATAAAAAGTCGAGGAAAGTGTTGAAAATTCCCTAAACTTGATGAGAATTTATGGGGTGTACTTCACTCTTGTTGCAAGATGGAAGTGTATTTAAATTTAGACAGTCCAATTAATGTATTTGTAAGACTTTCAATAATTCAAAAATAAAACTAATAATTTATGCTAAATTTAAAAATATTTTAAATATTTTCTAATATATTTTTATTATAACATTTAACAGTTCTATCACTTGACCACACATATTTTTTTGGTTTAGATATCCTATAATTGGGCCATAAACCTAGCGTTACATGCCCCAATTTAGAAGACCAAATGTCATAAAGCCCAATGGAGAAAGCCTTTTTAAAACTTTTTGTTCTCTCTCCTCTTCGCCATCCGCAGCACATTCTAGGACCGTCAGGTTTAGCCATTGCTACTCTTCTCTGCATTTGATTGATCTGTTTACTCTTTACCTTTTTCTTTCGATCTGCATTTTTAGGTTTTGTTATTCAATTTTTTAAAGTTTATTTCGTATATATGGAGAATTATTGGTGTCTACACTGGTTAGTTTTGTATTGATTAGTATAAAAATTGCATTTGCAGGTGATTTCTGCAGAATCGAAGTCTTCGTCTTCAATATCTCTTTGCCATGTGAGTACTGTTGATCTATTGATAGTGAATCTGTTCTCTCTTAATTAGTGTTGATTTTAGTTCTACTTTTGATGTGATTTATGTCTCTTTTTTTTTTTTTAACAATATCAAATTACTTTAATAGCAGTGACTTAGAAATAGGATATCGCTGTTTAAGAACTCTACCAATTAAAAAATAACAAGCTCATGATCTTTAGTTCACCTTCCAAGTGTTTGAGTGAACCAACTTGAGGTTGGTTGTTGATTGGAACTATAAGTTGAGAGAAGTGAAGTTTATGGCAATCCAATAATGTAATAATATTTTGTGTTTTTTTCCCATTGACCAAAGCAATAGTTTGATTATACTGATTTGTTGTTAGTTTTCCAATTTGCAAATAGTACCAGGTTAATGCATTTAGTTAAGGCACTCACTTGTCTAGTAACCTAATATTGCTAACTCCTAAGTGGATGGATGAATTATGTCCTCTCTGTAAAGCACTGTCTTGGCTGGAAATGGTTGGATTGGAGAGTGACCTAGATCCAAACCTATACTGTTGTATTTGGAGTTTGTTACTAGTTTTAGGACTTCACCGTAGCCTTCAACAATTAGAATCTTAACTTAATTATAGTTATCAGCTTAAATGTCGTCGACTGTATGTCTAAACTGCTAACACAGGCCCAACTTTGTTGTATAACTAACCCAGTTTTATCTGTAAATGTTTAAAATGAAATCTTTTCCA
>JAPFFP010000113.1:18464891-18475332 GCA_026153255.1 Solanum medicagineum | reverse complement strand
TGTAATAAGTAATGGTTATATTTTTTCTTTACCATAAATAATTTATAAAAAGAATAAAATAAGGAGAAAATAATTTAGAAGGAGAAAAAAGAAAGTGCAAGAAAAAGAAGAAAAAATGGAAGAAAAGAAAAAACAAGAAGTAGGAAAAAAGAGGAAGAAAGAAAGAGCAAGGTAAAAAAAAAGACAGAGCCAATTTTTTTTTAAAAAAAAAGAAAGAAAAAAATAAAATAAAATGTATAACTTTTAAGCTAAAAAGAAAAAAGTTGGGAGAGACCAACTTTTTACTTTTGACTTATTTTAAGTTATTTTTAACTTATTTTAAGCTAGTTTAAGATTTGCCAAACACTTTCAAAAGCTAAAAAGAGCTTAAAAGCTGGTCAGCTTAAAAGCAGGTTTGACCAGCTTTTAAGCTAAGCCAAACGGGCTCTTAGTAATAGATATAGACAATAGTGATGATACAAATGCAAAATGGGCCCTTGACAAACTATGATAGCTCAAACAAGTATAATTAGGATGAAGCTTACAAGTAGAGCAATTACCTTTTCGAGTGGCAATGGAAGGACTCCGTGTAGACCTTGTCCCCAACGGGCTAGGATTGCTGGTGGCGGGCGTGAATCATCTGGGTGCGTACAACAATGATAGGTCAATAGTGGTGGAGGTGTAGAGAAGGAAGATAGAGTTATAGGAGATACATCGAAGGATAGACTATGGCAGGATTCCCGAAAGAAGTCACTGAAAGAATGAAACTAAACAATTTAAAGCCTTAGCCAATCGACTTGCTAATAGGAGGCTACAAGGACAATCATGGAAAAAAAATTATTTAGAGTCAAGGAAGGGCAACAGCTTGGGTTGCCATGTTTTGAGAACTATCAGCTAATGTAACAGTGGAAAGGGACGGAGAGTAAGTAATATTAGACAATAAAGATTTGTGACCAGAAATATGATTAAATCTGCCTGAGTCCATGATCCAAGGGCCTAGTGTGGTGGACTGTGAAATACAAGCAATAGGATTAACAAGATTACCAATCTAAGCACCATAAGCTATTGATGTAGATGACTGCTCACTCGCCTGATACTGAAGAAAGTCAGTGTATTCTACCTCAGACACAGAGAACAGTTGATTGATGCTGGAGCCCATAGATTTATTATATCGGATCTGAGAGACATGAAAATAGATCTATTAATTAGTGTTCAAAAAATAAAGTAAATTTTGGAAAAACAAAACCTGAAGAATAAATTTGGAAAAACTGCTTGTTGTCTTGTGGAAGAAGTTATTGGAACAAAAAAGAAATCTATCAAAAAAGTGGCTAAAAAACACCAGCGCGAGAATTTCAATCATAATGGTGATACTGGTATATGCACAATACTCTTGGAGATTGTCAGAATCACTGAACAATGCAGGTTTTACTGGCAAAATGCGTAGCAATTTTGTTCTCTTATTTTATTGTTGTTTCTCACTAAAAAGAGCTCTGATACCATGTGAGAGGACAAGAGTTTGAAAGAGAACACAACTTGATTATTTGCACAAGCTATTGGGTTTAAATAACTAAGTATACATGTATGAAAAAAGGAAAGAAATCAATACGTAATTATAATAAGAAAAAATGTAGGAGTAAATCAAGCTACCTTGTATGTTTATACATATGCTATAGAATATTCCTATGATTTTTTAAGACCAATATTATTACTCCTTGTTACAAACTAGGAGTAAAGACTCTAATTAGTGACAAGTGACAACTCAGTCACTATTGAATTTGTTCTGTTAAGATACGCGAAAATAGATCAAATGCAAATTGATTAATCCACAATTCCCTAATACCACTTCTCTACTTGTATCTTTAATTTTTTATGGGTAAGAAACTTGTTGAATATGCTTCATACTTTAAGTCTTGGTGTATTTTATGATTTACAGGCTGGGAATTTTAATATTCACCATAAAAAATGTACTTTCAGCATTTTTTTTCCTTCCAGATGTGAGCTTTTGCTAATATTGTCATCTCTTAGAAGATAAATTAGATTTTTCTTGTTCAGGTCGGACGAGGAAGTTGTTGACCAAAAGGCGACACTGGAAGTAAGCTGCAAGCCTAAGTGTGTAAGGCAACTAAAGGAGTATCAGGTGATGCCCAATGCAATGAAATAACCTTTCAGTTATTTCAATGGCTTTTGGTTCTTATATAATTGTTTGAACTATTTTATCTCTTTCTTTTGGTTGTTCCACACTTCTACTGATTAAAGTAATTATCAGGATGAGCTATAGCATTTTTTTTTTGGGTAAAGTAATTAAATGATATTAGAAAGCATCAAGAAGATGCAAAGTTACAAAAGCACAGTGTGCAAGAAAGCTGCTCCAAACAGGAAAAGATGGAGCTAGCTTGGCAAAAACTTGAGAAACAATCAAAAGGGAACCTACTACCCAACTATATTAGAGATAGGGAACTAACAAACTCCATTAAGTTATCTACATTGTTAAAAAAGTGCCAGCTAAGTAAACTAACTAGACATTTGGCTTTAAGAATGCAGAAAGAGGTAGAAATTTCATTATAACGTCTCTTGTTTCTCTCCTTCCATAGGCTCCAAAACAAGACTGCTGGGATCGTTCTCCAGATCTTTCTAATGGATTTGTTAGCTCTCCACAATATCCAACTGGCATAAGCATCCTTGATGTTGTAGGGCATCACTCGTTGTAGGCTAAGCATAGAGTTGAAAAAGTACCATAGGCTAGCTGCTGCAGGGCGGAGCCACAAAAGGTGATTAACACATTCATTGGTCTGCTTGCACATGACACCCCTGTTGATGTGGCTTACACCTCTTTTCCTGAGGTTGTCTTGTGTAAGGCATACTTCCTTCAAGGCAGTCCAGGTGAAACAAGAAACTCTGAGAAGTTTCCTAGTTTTCCAGACATGTTCCCAAGGCCAACTTAGTAGAATACCATTCTGGGATCTCATATTTTGTAGCATTCTTCCTCAGTGAGGTCTTCTCCATAGAATTACCCCAAAGAATCCTGTCTTGATCTTCAACAACCAGTGTAGTGTTTTGTAGAGTTTCCAAGAGGTAAAGGAAGTAATTGATCTCCCAATCCTGGAAGTTTCAATTGAAGATAGGGGTCCAATATTAGTTGTCTTTGTATTGGCTATAGCATGGTTTATGTTAATGGAAGGCTATTTTTTTAAAATAATTTTTCGCATTATCATGTACTGTTTCGTAGATGGGTATAGCAGTTGAATCTTCTTTTAGTTTGAGAATTCGGGGCATTCTAGTGTGATAAGTGCCTTCAAATGGAACAGAATGGTATGTTTCTTAGTTCTTACCAACCAATGCATCTGATGTTGTACAACAATTGAAGGTTCCATAACAAATGTTCAATGAAAATTTTTAGAAAATGATAGATTTTTTCTTAAAACAAGAAAAAAATTAGAATGGATGTAGTCCTATATTGACAAGGACGATTCTTTTCATAATATATTAATTCCTAAACTCTTTCTTCTGTATTGAGGATCATCGGAATAAGTGAGAATACTATTTCGACAAAAAGATACTATGTACTAGCATTTCGATCAAGATATCTAAACAAAGCATTAGTTCATTTTTGAGTTCTTGAATCAAGTAGAGCAAAATGATGAATTTACTTCGTCACCCTTTTGGGTTGCTTTTTCGAATCAATGTTGAATACATTTCTTTATCTTTTTTCTACCAGGAACCTCTTCATGAATGAGTGCTCTTGAAGTAGTTGGTCTAGCCTTGGACCATCGTTTATTGGAGAAATCAACATTTTATTATAAACCCCCTCTTCTTGAAGGATCATCTACTAAGCTATTTGTTTTATCTATACTCGGAGCAAAAGCTAACATAGATGTTCTGGTAGAATCCTTTTTCCCAAATTTTGTTCACTATCTTAGAACTATAAATTGACTCAACCATAAAGGAGCCAAATAGAATAACCCCGTTGATCTTCAGAACAATTGCATTTAATCTGTTCTTAACATTACAGTATCACATCTGTTCTTAACCTTGTAATAAAGGTGATATTCCTTTACTAACCTCCGTGGGATGTGTGTGTCATTTTCTTCAAGACATACCTGTATATGTGTTTTTTCCGCGTCCGGCAGAGGGGAGCTAGGGGGGACTTTATAAGGTTGTGGAAATATAGCTCCTTATATTAAAGGTGATATTCTTTCACTAACCTCCATGGGATATGTGTAATACTTTCATCAAGACGTACATGTATATTTTGCATTTTTGTTGTGTCCGGCAGAGGGGAGCTTTGGGCCGGGGGTGGGGGTGGGGTGGGGTGGGGGGGATTAAGAATGATAGATATTTAGTCCATGTGGTGTATTATTTTCTATATGGAGAACACATTTAAGTGTTGGGGACTTTGCCTAGTTAGGAGTTTTGTTATTTGTCGGGTGCACATCGTTCCCACTGCTGTATGATGGTTAACTGTTGACCTGCTTTATTTCTCTATCTGACAATTCGTTTGGGCAAAATGCATTTTGTCATTCGTTGGGTCAAACAAATTTATAGCTTGCAATATTTTGTTTGTTTCGCTACCCTAAACCCATAGCTTCAATCTACTTTCTGTTTGCTATAACCTCCTTCTTCCTCCTTATTCTATTTCTTTTTTTGGGGGGTGGGGGTGGGCGTGGGGGGGTCTTAATGCTTTTTTCAGTTGCCTGAATTTTTGCGAATGGTTTGGTTCAAAATTGTAGTGGTTTTCTCACTTCTTGGCTTTCATGTTGGAATCTGCATCCTACAGGCATGTACTAAAAGGATAGAAGGCGATGAAACAGGGAATAAGCATTGCACTGGACAGTATTTTGATTATTGGCGCTGCATTGACAAATGCGTAAGCTTCCTTGTTGGTCTGCTTAGCATTTTCGTATAGGGGTTTTTTGGGGTGGGGTTAAGCAGCTTAGGGCCTGACAATGCTCCATGTGCTGCCTCTTGTTTCTTTTCTCTGTTTTTCTGCGTTTTAGTTTTCTTTTAGTTTTCTAATCTTTTTGTTGAACTGTTTACACAGGTTGCTGCAAAATTATTTGACCACCTCAAGTAGCAAGGATATAAGTAGTTGATCCATTGCAATTTTATCTTGCTTTTCCGTTGTTGTACAAGCCATTACCATATCATTCCTTCCTGTGCGGCAGACTTGCAATCCCTTCAATCAACTTGGTTGCTGCATGGAAAATTTTGAACTTTGCACATCTTAAAAAATGATTAATAAATTATACTCGAGGGTTAAATTTTTGGACCCTTATATTTGTTCGACTGATCAGAATCTCTCAGATGTTATTCCCTCTTTCTGTCCTATCCGTATGGTAATATGTGCACCCTGCCTGATGGTTTCGTGGGGTAAAATGTCGTTGGTGCCCACTGAATCCTGTGCCTGTGTGGGCAATCCATAAGTCAGTCATTTATTTAAGTGCAGTTCTTTGTAGTTTTGAATGTTATAATGGTCTATATTCATAACTTATGCCTTAAAATTTGCATTCGACCTTTAAGCGTTGAGAGGTATTAATAAATGAGTTGGTTTGTACAGAACAAATGTGCAAATGCAGTCAGCTGCCATTCTTAGCTGCTTGCCGTACCCACTATATTTGTGGGTTTTCAAACGCATTTTTCTCACTACGGCTGTGTGTTCATTCTTATTTGGTCGATGGAGAGGTTAAGTATACGGTGGAGGATGATCGACTGGATGTTCACTACGTTGTGGGTTCCGAAAACTCAGTAACTTTTGCGATCTTGTATTTGTGTTGAAAAATTTATGAAATATTCAACAATTATTAGTTGGTGTTGGTTCACTGGTCGAAATATACACAACTATACACAGAGACATTTAATAAAGTTCAGAAACTTAATAGTAGGAGCTATAGTTATAGTAAGCTTAAGTGACAATTGTGGTCAATTTAAAGTGTACGTCTCTGTTTGACCTTATTCATTTTTCATACTTAAATCTCAGTTTTGTCGTTTATATTTTCTATAATTGGACCATAAACGCAGGTATAACATGTACACCTAATAAAGGTTAGGTTCGCAATAATTTTTTTAAGAATGTACTTAATTAATTGCGTTGACAAAAGCTAAAAACTCATGCCTGATAGGTGACATAACTTTTTGCCTATCAAACATAAGTTCTAGCTTTTTATTCAAGACAAATAACTTGTTCAATTAGCCATAAATTCTATCTTATAGACAATAGTTATAACTTATACTTAACGGACAATAAAAGTTCTTCCTAGTAATTTTTTCTAATTTAAAATTATTATTTAAAAAAATTTAACAAATATTTGACATCGAGAATTTTTAGAGAGGATTTTTCGCATATAGCCACTCAAAAATATCTTAATTATTCTCCATAACTATAGTTTGCATAATTACATTTTGTAACTATAGTTAAAACAATATTTATATAATTCGCGCAATATTTATATACATTTGTATAATTCGCTATATAATTCATAGTTTTTGTATAGCATTTATATATTTCGCTATATAATTCGTGCACAACATTTGTACAGTTCGCTATATAATTTGTAGTATTTGTATATTTTGCTATACAATTTAACTTGTGCACAACTTTTGTTAATTGAGCGAATTATACAAAACTCAAACTATAATTATCACAAATTATTTATCTCAATTAATTCAAACTATAGCTACATTAGTTAATTAACTAATATATATCACTTTTCCACTTTACAGTACACCTTGCCTCATTTTGCTGGGCAAAGCTAGAAGACCAATTCAAAAAGCCCAATAGAACAGGCTTTTCAATTAAGTCCTTCAGTTTTGTTTCCTCTTCGCCCCATTCGCACCTCATTCTAAGAAAAGTCAGGTACCTCCTCTTCTACGCATTTGATCTGCTTTCTGTTTATTTGTTCTTCCGATCTGCGTATTTTGTTCGTTTATCTCGTACAAATGGGAGAATTATGGATTTTTTCTTCTTTTCTAGTGTAAACATTGCATTTGCAGGTTGATTTTGTATTGATTAGTGTAAAAAGTGCATTTGCAGGTTATTTTGTATTGATTAGGGTAAAAATTGCATTTGCGGATCAATTTTGAATTATTAGTGTGAAAATTGCATTTGCAGATTAATTTCGAGTTGATTAGGATAAAAATTGAATTTGCAGGTTAATTTTGAATTGATTAGTGTGAATATTGCATTTGCAGATTAATTTTGTATTGATTAGTATAAAAATTGCATATGCAGGCCAATTTTATATTGAATAGTGTAAGAATTGCATTTGCAGGTTAATTTGTAGAATCAAAGTCTTCGTCTCCAATATCTCTTTGCCATGTGAGTACTGTTGATTAATTAATAATGAAACTATTCTCTCTTCATTAGTAATTTAATTGTAGGTTTACTTTTGATGGGATTCATGTGTCTCATTTCGTTTCTACAATTGATTTACTCTAATAGGATATCACTGTGTATGAGTAATTCATTGAATCTTACAATAGATGATGGTGTTCTCCACACCATATATGTGGGTGTAACTTTTAATTATAAACTATGCCTATAAGTTGTTAAAAATTGAGATTCCTGAAATAACTTATAGAAAATTTTGATCTGGAACAGTTAAAAAAAATAACAGGCTCAGCATCTTTATTTTGTCAAACAGTGAAGTGTTTGACTAAACCATCTTGGGATTGGTTAATTGGACCTAGAAATGAAGTTGTTGGAAATACTATCATTTCTTTTTTGTGATTTTTACCGTTGTTTATATAATGAAGAAAAACCAAAAGTTCAATTATGCTTGCAGCTATGAAAAAGAAAAGAAAATAGTTTGATTATACTCAAAATGTTGTTAGCTGTCTAATGTGCAAAGAATTACCATTTTAAACACATTTGTTTAAAACACATTAACTAGTGAGCTAATATTCCTAAGTAGACGGATGACTTATGTATCTCTTGAGAAGCAGTACGTCATTTCTGGAAATACCTTCTTGGGGTTTGATTGGAGTGTGAGTGCGAGTGTCCTAGAACCTGTTATATTTGGATTTGGTTACTAAACTTTCAACATCAGTGTCATGGAACTAAAATCTTCAACCATGTTAGCTTGCTATCTTCTGTTTCCAATTGTTGCATAAAACATTTCAAATTTCATTCTCTACATCTTAGATATTTATCTTTAAAAATGAAAATACATAGAAGTTTTTTATAATATGGACAGACTTCAAGTGTGCCATTGATTCCAAAGCATCTATCTGTGTGCTTATGTGCATATTAGGTGATAGTATATGGCGTCATGCTGAAAAAATGCACACTTACTGAAACTTGAACAAGTTCTACTTGATTTCATGTGTTAAACAGAAGTGCTTTGACACAATTCTTATCATTTCTCTGATGCAACAGCTAATCATTTAACCTTATCTTTCATTGGTGCAACTTCTTGTGTCAAAGAATACTTACTTATACTCAACTGCATGTTTTTCTACCCATTAGTTCTGGATTTGTTTACAATTCTATCCAGCCCGTAGTGGATAGTATTATAGTGTTTTTTGTGTGAAGCAAAGTTTTCGAGTGGACATTCCATGTTGAAACCTTCCGTAAGTGTATTAATGATGCTTTGTCAAAGGCTCAACTTCTTTGTTTTTTTTTTTTTTCCTTTAAAATTGTTTTATGCACAATTATTTGTTTTTGATATAACCTATTCTTCTCTATTCGTGCAGTGTATTTGTAGATATAACAAGATGGCGAAAAACACTATTGTCCATTTATTAGTTAGCTTACATTAAGTTTAACAAAAGAGCAGTGAATTGAGATGTTTGTGATTAGTGTTGGTGCTCTTCATAAGCTTGTATTCCTTGCAGATAATTGGGGGAGAGTCATCTTGCTATTTTTCCTAATAACTATTATGTTAGAAGCATCTGATATTATTCTTAGATGATAGTCATCCCATTGACTTACAAATATTAAGCTCATGTTACAAACACGGAAATAGACTGAATGACAAGTGACAGTTCAGTGATTATTGGGTCTGTTAGTCTTGGTGTATTGTTTTGATTTACATGCAGGATTCCACCCCGGACAACGTGTGAGCTTATGCTAATATTGCCGTCTTTGAAGGTACATTGCTGATGGTTTCCTTTGTTCAGGTCGGATGAGGAAGTTGTTGACCAAAAGGCGACAATGGAAATAACTTGCAAGCCTAAATGTGTAAGGCAACTAAAGGAATATCAGGTGATTCCCACTATAACAAAACAGCGTTTCAGTTATATCAAAGGGGTTTTCTTGTTCTTATATAATTATTGGGGTGAGCTGTAGCCTGACTTGATTGTTTATGTTAGTGGAAGGCTAATGGGTATTATTGTTAATATTATCATGTATGATCTCCACAAGAACTCAGAGCGACACAAAAATGTCTTGGACAATGTCATGTTAGACCTGAAAATTGTAAATTTGGAAAACATCAAATAGTATCAAGGACATATGACCTAACATAGATGTATCACTTAAACTTCAGCTACTCTAATAACCAAATGAACTAATATAGTAAGCCAGGAGAATTTTGTATGTTACTCTAATGGGATGAATCAACATGTGACCAAGGGACTAAATCTCTGGTTGTTTGGTCTTTCTTAGTAGCCACAAAGGCATGTTTATGGGCCCCCAAGTATTCCCCTCCACCTCCTCTCATATTGTCTCTCCAGATTTCGACTGGTTAGCGGAATGCTAGTGTTTGTATCCTCTTTCTTGTTTCCCTGTGAAGCATGCTTTTATCAAAGAGGTAAACTTTCAATCAGTTTGAACTTTAACCCTGTTCATTTTTCTGTATCATAGCTGTTTATCGTGTCCATTGTTCTTTGTATTGCTAAATTTGTATGCTCTTTCTTGTTTCCCTGTGTAGCATGCTTTTATCAAAGAGGCAAACTTTTGATCGTTTTGAACTTTAACCCTATTCATTTTTCTGTATCATAGCTGTCTATTGGGTCCATTGTTCTTTGTATTGCTAAATTTGTATGCTCTTTCTTGTTTCCCTGTGTAGCATGCTTTTATCAAAGAGGCGAATTTTCATTCGTTTTGAACTTTATCCCTGTTCATTTTTCTATATCATAGCTGTCTATCGTGACACGTCCCGCCTAAATTCTGCTCCAAAACGGTTCTAGGTCCGTGACAATCGGGTCCATTGCCAATTTTTTATGAAGAACTGTGTGCTGTAGAATTTTCATCCAAGACTCAAGAGTTCTAATTTCGATGCCATTAGACCTTTTCCAAGTTAGTTTTGGGCTTTCAACTTCTTGTTGTTCATCTACTCCCTCTGCCTAAATCTTTGTAACCAACTTATTTAATTATGTAAAGGATATTGTAGAGAAAAATAAAGGACACAAATAATTTATGATGTAGAGAAAAATAAAGAACACAAATAATTTACGAGGTTCGGCAAGTGGTGCCTACATCCTCGGGCTAAAAGCTCTCTCAACTGTGTTGTGAGAGGTATGGCAT
>JAPFFP010000113.1:18440390-18463751 GCA_026153255.1 Solanum medicagineum | reverse complement strand
TACAATTAGAAGTTAATCAAGTTTGAATTTATACTTATTTGAAGAATGGCTCGAGTCTTGGGTTAAAAAAAGATTGGGGTGTTACAATTTGATAGCATAATTAAACTTTTTCTTGACCAGTTTGATTTAGGTGATGTGGACCTCTAATGAAAGGCGACAAGAAAAAAATGATTTGGCAAAACTGCAAAACTCGATTGTTAAAAATAATAGCACAACTGGAATTTTTTTGTCATGGCAGAGCTTCAATTGAGCCCAACTATTAACATTTATATAAAAATAACCTTTTTTTTGAGTTTGATGGCATATTAAAGCTTTTTCACTTAATATTAATAAGAGCCAACTCTTAACGAGTTAAGTGGAGTCAAATCTACCTTTCAACACAAATATTTGCACATATATAATTCATGAGTAAGATCAAACTATATTTTATCAGAACAATAAAACTTCATTTTCTTCAACAAACAACACCTATAGTCTTTAAAATTTGTCGACATGCAACAATACTTAAGGTCATAAAATTAAAATGTTATGTTAAATATTAATAAACTATTTCTTTTATTTATTTTTGAGATGAGAATTTGATCCTTCATGAGGAACTTGAACCTGTAAGTTGCCACATTATTATTGAGCACCATATCCTTTTTTTCTTCTTTTATTAGTTGTTGCATAGATTGTACCACATATTTGTCCCATTGTTTGTGAACATGTACCTGACCTAGGGCGATTTGATAGTCGGTTAGAGTTATGCAGATATAATTAATGTAAGGTTTAATTATGAGGAAATTTATGTATTATTTTATGCAAGAATCAATTATTCATGTATCAAGTCATACATATATCAGTTATTCCATCTTCTATTTTGTATAAAATACTACATAGATTCCCTCATAAATTTGTATGTCCATTAGTTATGCGAGTTTTTAAAAAGCAAAGCAAACAGAATATTGATTTTATACATGAGTAATTCACCTCCTAACAGCTACCAAATGTGATATTACATAAACATGATTTAGTACCTGTGTAACTCACTTCCAAATCAACTTACACAAATAACTGACGAGATTCATTATTTACCTCGGTAGCTAGTGTACATACATTATTCACATTATACATAGATTATATACACATTATACATCCGTCAGCAATTGATAGACAACTAAAAAGTGGAACAACTGATTTTGAATACAGGGAAGATCTTTGTTTTTTATTTTTAAATTTTTGGAGGTTTAAGAATGGGTCCAAGACCCCAAGAACATGATAGTTCTAATGGGATCTTCCATGTTTGAACTCTTTCTTCTTTGATTTTGATTTTGTTTGGAAGTTTGTTTTGATTTTGGGAGCTTCTCTCTGGCTATTCTCTTTGATTTGTGAATCAAAGATTTATCATCTTCAGGGAAATGCTGAGGCTTCATTGTATATCTTGGTATGTTGAAATATTTACTTAATTCTCTTTGAAGATATTGAAGCTTCTTATAAATTGAGGACAAAGTGCAAGCAAATTTATAGAAGAAAATTCCACTGAAATATGAAAAGCATTATCATATTACAGGAGGAATATATGATAGATAAGTCCACTTATTTAGAATATATTCGTTTTGTTTGTTGAGGTGGAATGGTGGATGGTGTATATATCAGCTTTTTCTCCTATCACTAGTCATATTAGTTTTCACTTTTCAAAATTATATTATATATATAGGATTAGATATTTATTTTATTGTTACTGAAAAATCACTATTTTTTAACTAATTATTTCTGTAAATATTTTGATTGATCTCAATGAGAAAAGAAAAAACAAGAGTGATTACATACAAAAAAAAAAATAGGAAGCTCTGGAATATTTCAATGAGAATCTATTTACACCATGTGTTTTTCTAATAAGCTGATGGAAAAATCATGTTTTATAATAAGGATTTTTCATTGATTTATGATGGAAAAAGTCTTTATTTCTAGTAGTATATGTAGTCGATATATCCTTAAGCAAAAAAAAAGTATGTGTAGAATATATTTTATGTTGAGATCCGTTCAGACAAGCCAAAAGTTTAGGTCAATAGTAACAATAATAACAATATATCCGGTGAAATTTTACAAAATAGTGTATGAAGGTAGAGTGTATATAGATCTTACTACTACCCCGTGAAGATGGAGAGGTTGTTTCCAAAAGATCCTCGGGTGACATGCATCAAATCCAAGTACAAGAAGAAAATAACAAATATAGCATAGCAACTAATAAGTAGAGCAAAGTAAATGTTAACAGAAAAACAATAATAGTAGCAAAAAATGTGATAATTAAAAAGCAACAACAACCCAACTACGAACTAAGGCTCAACTAGTCCTATGACAGATCCTAAACTGTCACAAGGCAAGACAACGTTTTTCTCTTACTAGCCTTCTATCCTAATACGTGATCTCCACTCTTCCTTATCAAAGTCCTGTTCTCAGTAATATGAAGTTGAATCATGTCCTGTCTAATCACCTCTCTCCGATACTTTTTCGTTCTACCCCTACTTCTCTGTGTACCCCCTAAATCCAACTCTCCTACCTCCTAACTAGGGCATAGGAACATCTTCTCTGTACATGCTCAAATCATTTCAGTCTCGCTTCCATCATATTGTCTGCCGCAAAGGTCACTCCAACTTCTCCCAAATAACTTCATTCGTAATCTTGTCACTCCTACTATGACCATATATCCATCTCAACATCCTTATTTTCAAAACATTCATCGTATGAATATGTGCTTTCTTAATTGTCCAGCATTCTACCACATAATGGTCTAACAACCATTTTGTAAAACTTACCTTTCATTGTAGGTGATACCTTCTTATCACATAGTACTTCAGAGTCAAGCCTCCATTTCATCCATCCTACCCTAATGAGATGTGTGACATCATTTTTAATTTCTGTGCTACTTTAAATTACAAATTCAAGATATTTAAAGCTTAGCTCAATGGTAAACAGGAATTGAATTCTTGCTAACTCCAGTTCCTCTGGCCTTTTTAACTTTCAGCATTTTTAAAATTAGTATTTTCTTAGTAAAAATTTTATCTCCGTGACTGACTGTTTGTGAAAAAATAGTATAGTTCAAAAAATAAATTATGATGATACACTTGTCCAGTTGCTTAGAATATTGGATTCCAGATAACACATTGGAGGCACAAGAATATAATTTCCATTTGGTGCTGTTGTGGATTAGATGCCACTAGATCTGAGTACCAGATAAGAGCATAATCCTTTTTCTTTTTTAGGGGGTGGGGTTGTGTTCTTGTTCTTTTCATTTGTAGAGTAAATTAATTAAAAGACCATTATAACACTTAGCTAGGGATGTAACTATTGTATTTCAAATTAGTTTCATCAGTTATATCAAAACTAGTTACAAGCGTTCGTGCTTACACGGATCCAATATATATTATTCTTTTATTTTGATTTATGTGATGTTGATAGGTTTTTTATATACATATTTTTTAATTTTTTTGTTGCTAATTATTAGACTTTATAGTATCTACATTTTATGTTATTCTCTCTGTCATAATTTATATGGCATTGATGAAATTTGAAGAATTAAAATTTTAAATTGACAATTATTATGGCCTATAGTACTTTTACATCATTTCGAGTAATATATAAAAGTTTTTAATTTTTTATGTTATATATATTTTTTTAATACGGTTTCTTTTTGACACAAATATAATGGTTGAAAAATATTAAAATGATTATTTTATTTTATCTTTTCAGTTTAAAAAGAAAGATCTAATTTATAATTTTGTGTTTGTTTTCTCCTAATTCTAATATTTACATGACCTAACATAACTGATTAGGATAATATAGCAAAATCTGAAGCATTTGAGAAAATAATTTATTAGGGAAAACATTGTAAAATCATAATTGAAACAGTTGAACAAATATAATCAACCTGCTGAAGCAGACATGTCAATGAACAGATGTCTTGGAAATATTAAATTAAGAAACTCGTAAAATATTTTTATGGGTCTTATATAATAAGAGGAAGAAGCAGACGGCTTAACTAGACATATTGACAGAGAACTGTATGCTTTCTTAATAAGTAATATATGATTATTGACTTTTATTCTTATTTACAAAGTCAGTTTTATCATTAAATAACTCAACCCACTTATATCCAAATATATAATTATTGACCTATCTATGCTTATTTACAAAGTTTTATCATTAAATAACTCAACTCCAAAAGTTAACTTATTAGGGAAGGATTGCTTAAATTCATATAATCAAACACTCAGTCCATCCCCTCAACTAATATGGGATCGTAATCCACTCTAACACCTTCTTCACATCCAGGTCTAAACGGAACATGGGGTGGAAGTTTAAATGGAGAAAGACTTGGCTTCAATACCAGTAAATGGTAGTTGGGTCTAACTCAACCCCAAAAGCAAGCTTGAATTGCCCAAGCCCATATAAGCAAACCACTCTTCCATTCCTCAATTAATGTGACATTGTAACCCACTCTACCAGTTGGTCTATTTACTAGTAAAGGGAAAAGAAATGAGATTTGAGTGTACAAACATCAAAATGATTACTGAATTTAAGTTATATATACTGTCAGTGTAAAATAATGTTATCACGGCAGTATAGCATGTAATTATTTTATAAATGACTTGAATGTACCATAAATATATATATACACACACAACTAGTAAATCACATAGACATTGATCACTGTTTATTGTATTGCAAGACAACAACTTCAGACAGCAAACACAACATACCAAGACAGAAATGCTTCTGGAAAAACATATATATGGTCATCCATTATCTCATGATTTTTTTCATTTTTGCATCTTCTCCAAGCCCTTCACCCAAGCTGGCCTTGCCAATATATCAGCACACCATGCACTCACATGAGAGCGCGAATCAAACAGTGCCTTAACTTTTGTACTCATCAAATAGTATATATTTGGTATATGATGCAAATCAACTAGTGTAAAAGAGTCGCCACCTAAGTATTTTGACTCTGTCAATTGAGTTTCGTAGATGTCAAGAACCTTAGACAATTGTTCTTCACTTTCCTTTACAATAGCATCATCAGTACTCATACCAATCATTGGTTTTATGCTTAGCTCCCATGTTAGTTTTGAAGCTGGTGGTTCAAATTTTTGGCCTTCTAATTCCATCCATACCAACATAATGGGCATTTTCTTTGGATCTTGTAGTATTAGTTGGTAGCCATTGTTAGCATAAACATGAGCTATGTATTGAGTGATTGCCCTTGATTCTGCATTACAAGTTCACAATTTATTGCATCAAATGATAATACAAAAGATCAGGTCACTTTTAAGCAGTGGCGGAATCAAGAATTTATGTAAGGGGATTCAAGATATACTGGATATCAAAGTCAAGAATGAACCTATGAACCTCTTTACAATTACACAAATATTTTTCCTAGTCAAAGGGTCAGTTTGAATACAACCAAAAAAAGATGGTGGTATTTGTACCTATTTGTGTAGTATAATTATTCGACAAAAGGGATTCAACCGAACCCCTTACCTGTTACTACCTCTGCCCCTGCTTAGAAGGTACTAATAGGTAAAATTGTATATTATAAGCATTAGCTAGTAAACTAGCGAGTAGAATTACTATCATGCAAGAACATGATAGTATAAGATATCTTTATAATGTCCGTGTATATATAACTTAAATCCTTTCAAATTTATCACTTTGGTGCTGATATATATAAATTGTAAGAACAGCAAAAATACTTTACCAAAGAGCTTCAAGTCCTCATCTTCAAATCCTGGTAGTTGACCAAAAGGCTGCATCAGTTAAGGAAATGTGATATCAAGATACGATATGAATCCATGAACATAAGACATTTCTTTATAAATGGTCAACTACAATATGCAGAGGTCAACCGATGTATGTATTTTTGACATGAAACATAAATATATATGTGCTTACATTGAGGGAAAGGAAAGGGTGTTTCTTGTGTTCACCAGTGGCCATATCAACAAAGACAAACTCAAAATCCAAATCCTTCTCAATGAGGCAAGCAACAACTCTCATGGTTGCAGTTGACATGGGGTTACCGTGGACTTTGATAGTCATAATTTCAAGAATTTATGATAGATTGCTCCAAGTTGATGAAATGAAGTTATATAAGGGGGTATATATATAAGGCAAAATTTCTTGATCTCTTTCTTTAAATATATCAATATATCCAAAAAGTCTCTGATCATAAACAAACAAGTAATACCATGATCTTAAGATGGGGAAAGAATAATTTAATTATCTAATTAGGTACTTAATGACCTCACAATTATCCTTAAATTGTTGACCTAACTAATTTGTTTTATGGTTATGTTATAACCCTTTTACCTGCTGTATCTTCCTTCCAAGGAAGTAATTGGGTAATCAAATCTGCTTCTGTCAGGTTGCATGTTCTCTTTGATATTATATACTTATCATCTGAAATAGTCACGCTAGATGCCAAGATTTAAAGCAAAATAAAAATGCTAAACTAGTTTATGAGAGAAAATTAGTACAGTTAAGTGTATTTTAAAGTTGAGTAAACAAACTGGATAGTACACACTGACTACTTCAAACTATATCACATAGGAGTTTTATAATATACAAATTAGTCAAGGGAGGTGTCGAAACTTCAACACTTAAAAAAGTTTTTTAACAATCAGAAAATAAAGTTGAATAAACTAACTGGCAATCAGTACTGTTCAAACCAAAAACATCTGAGGGATTCCTATAGGGACCAGGCACAGTACACAGCTTGAAATAAGCGAAAAACTGGATGCAAGATGAATTGACGCGCATAAATGTATTTGAAATTCGACATGAATGTCTCTTCCTTCTCACTTGAATAGAGTAATGAAGGGAAGATGTCAACTGCACCTAATCTAGCTAAAATCAATATTGGATCCTCCATTGCTAAAAAATTCCATCTACTGGGAAGTAAAACTTCCAGATTCCTGGTTTTTCTGTCATTTGGAGTCCACAACAAAGCATTGAAACCAACAGAACAATGCATAAAACTAAGCCAGAATGACTCGAAATGCCAAGAGGATGTTGACCTGCTGCTTCTTATTGCCCCTTATAGGAAATTAGATAGTAGAATGTCTTGGTGTTGATCACAAGCCAAATTTACTTGATTTTACTGTTTATGCAACTCAAGGCCCTTAGACCAAGCTGGTCTAGACCAGATAACTGCACACCAAGCTCTTACATAAGGACAAGAACAAAACACAACCTTGGATTTAGTTCCCATTGAGTAGTGTCTAACCGGAACATGATGCAAATCTGCCCGGGTGAAACTGTCTCCTCCCAAGTTTGTTTTCATTCTCCGCTAGAGCTGCATTGTCCGTCACCATTGGGATGCAACAGGATCAAATTTTGTTGATTCAAACTCCATCCACAGGCGTGATGGCCATTTTATTGACCTTTGCCGTGTGTAGGCAATGTACCGGGTAGGATCCATCATAAGCCTACTTAAAGAGCATAGGAAGTCAGCACTAAAAATCTCACGAATCCAATGAGGCTCCAAGACAAATAAAGTGACCTGATTACATTCATACATTTTGCAGTAGTCATGGGTGAAATTTGTGGTGAAAAAGGATAAACCAGACTTCTATATTATACTCTCTTTGGAAATATAGAGCAAGCACAAAGTACAACAATAAAGTTATCTCTGGAAACCTTGCTATTACCTTGGTATATAACGTGAGCCTTAGACTAAATCTGAGAGAAATATGCACACAAAATGATGGCCTCATCTTTGTCATTCACATGTACCTCCTTCCTGCACTAGAAAAGGTCAGCCTGGGAAAGAACTCACTTAGTATTTGTTAAGCAATGCAAGAAAGTTTAGTAAAAAGGTGCAGCTTTTACCAACTTGAAGACATTGGCATATGCACATACACAACAATGGTTTGAAGAATAATTTACAAGGCCACTTTTCTCCGGACTAGGAGGGACTAAAACTAATCTAGCTTTGTCCGCTTCTTTTTCTTTATATTAAAGTATGGAGTTACTCCACTTCTACCAAAAAGGTGTTCTAGGCTTTTCAATCACAATAGTTTAGGTTGGGAACCAAGAGCCATCTTACTCAACATGGTACCGAACAAAGAGTACTATTCCAACCGAAGAAAAACAACAAATATTGACAAAGAAAATATTTGAGCTGCCACTACCAAGGTTGATGTATGCGGATAACATTTCCTACATCAAGTTCAACGTCTTTACAGATTCTTGAGCTAAAAATGATAGTTAACTTCCTTCTACCGGTACTCTTCATTTCTTGAGGATTGCTCAGGCTCTCAGAACCCTGCAAAGAAAAATAAAATTGTAGATAGCATTCACTCAACACCACAGATCTACTCTGGTTAACCAATGAAACCATCAACACCAGCAGACTAGGAGTAAACAGTTAATAAAATTTTTGAGGCCACTTTTCATTCTTAAAAATCCCATACGACGATGGTATGGAACTTCTTTCGTTCCTATCTAGACCTACGTGCTCGATAAATGAGTACTGATTAGTATTTGTTGAGTTCACTTTTTTCCCTTCTTCTTATGTATTTTAACACAGCAGGTAAGACATATATTTCAATTTATTCAATCTGCATTAGATAATCCTCCAGTACAAACCATGTGCATGGATTGTAAGCAACAGTTAATGCCAAATCCTTGGTTAGATATATGGATCATGAGCATATTCTGACCTTAAATTTGCAAGCTTCTTTGTGAATTAAAAAATTTAAGTATCAAAATATCAATGATCTAAATATATACTCCCTCGTCCCAAAAGGATTTTTACCTCTTCCTATTGGACTAATTAAATTAAATTCACTTCCCTTGGAAGAAAAGATAAACCCCCTTCTTCTTTTTTCCTTTTTGAGAGTGATACTTCATAGTATGTCCATATGATTTTGAAATTTGAAATACCCCTACTTTCCCCTTCAGTGTTCAAAAGAAAAATAGGTTAACGTCTTAGAAGATTTAACCTGCAAAATTAGACAATACATGTTTTCCATGTGTCACCGTAGTGATGATGCCTACAATAAATATGAATATTGGATCCCAAGAGTTATGATCTTTGAAAACTACTGGTTTACATGCTGAAGAAAATAAGACTAGTGTCGTGATCAAAGTGAAAATATCCAGCTAAAGCACTGAGCAATTGCTGGAAAGCATAATTACAGTTTCCATAAAAAACTTGGTTCGTTTCTATAATGGAACCAAGTTTTTACAGTTTTCATTAAAAACTGGAAAGCTGTTGGGTGAAGTTTCTTTCTATAAAAAGTTCCATAGTTTCTTCACCCAACAGCTCCCACCTATAATGGAAAGTAAAAGTTCTCCACCGGCAACATCCATGGTCCTAGGTCACTCTACCTGACTTTCTGTGCCATGCAACATGCTGAATTCTAAAAGTTGCCAATTTATATGAGAAAGGTAACTGTCCCAAGTACCACGTAAAAGTTGAAGTCATCAAACCAAGTACCACCAATTTCTAACTAAGAGACTAGCGAGACCAAGAAAAGCACGCTCATGACCTTCAAAAATTTGAAAGGAGCATTGTATCCTCAATAAAATAGACATACTCATAATTATCCTTCTGTAAAGCGTACAACAGTTAGTTCAAGTACCTTTTCATCTCCATGTAAAGCACAAAAACAAACAGTTAGCTTGGCCTCTAAAGAACTTGACAAAATTCTCACATCAATGGAGCTTTCTGCACCTGAATTACAGCAGAGGAGAATGTCAGAAACAAGCAAGAGGACAGAAGATATACAGCTTGGCCTTTTACCACTTGAAACATCATGTGTTTGTGACTTCTCCAAGAAATATGTATCTCTGTCCTTCTCACATTGCATCACATGCTGCAACCTTCTAGATAGCCTGCATGACTTATCATTACAAGTAAGAAGATGAAATTTGAAGAATATTTTCTGTTTCTTCTGTTCCTAGAAAACATGCAGAATATGTTCATAACTGTCTAGTTCCACAACTAACCCGAACTGCTTAGGCCTTGCAATAGATAGCCTCTCATTTGCAGATACAGCTCCTAATGCTAGATGAAATTGGTCAGCCATGGTCCTCTGAGGTATAGCAGACTTCAGAATCTGAGGAACTTTCTGAAACAAACATGAAGGCTGAGAGAACTACCAATGGTAACTGATCGCTATGATTAAACAGTAAAAGACTAACTACATATTACATCCTCATCACTAGATGGATCGCTATCTAGTTCCTCAGGTTGGTCACTATTGCTCATGTTTCTGTCACCGAGCAGCAATAAGTTTCTCTTCCGTAAGAGCCATGATCCTTGTCGTTTTTTTTGCAGCTGCTGGATAAATCATGATTCTTACATTTCAAACATAATTAAAATAGTAAAAATGGTAATATAGAACTGCTACTAAGATGTCTGAGAAAAGAGATCTGGAGAAGAAGAAAGCTAACCATTTTAGGATTGCCTCGTGGTAAGGAACTTGTATGCTGAAAGTGATCCAGAAACTCAGCCATGGAATGCTCATTTGGATCATGTACAACTGCTACTTCGGATGAGACCATATTCTCCTCGAACTGTTGTATTTCATTTCCTCCATCATTCTCCAATAATTCATCCAGTGAATCTATATTTTTATTTTGCATGTCTAATTCTACATTTAGGGGAAGAACAGATAAGGGTGTGCTGGTTTCACAATTATCATAGACAACCAAAGCAAAATCATTCTTCTGTGGCCGGGATTGGAACAAAAATTTGGGCTTAGCTTTGCCCGAGCTTCCTGCACTTGATAGCAAAAATCATTACAAAATTACAGCTTGAAAACCCAATCACAGATCTCAAGCAACATTAAATATTGAGATGAATCCATTTCTATTCTACTTTACTTGGAGTCCATGAGCTCTTGTCCCTGAGAAGCACCACTATTACACACATTATGCTAGTTTTTTTTTTTTTTTTTTTGGATGTGTGGGGGGGGGGGGGGTGGGGGGGAGGGGGAATTAATTCTTATGCTAGTTAGTGACAGTCTAGTCCAAGACGACAAAACCAACTATGATGAACAATGCCTGATTAAGATCCTTCTCATCACTGGAGTTGACAGCATCTTTAGCATCAAGCAAACAATAGAATTAGGGGGATGAGCTCCGCAGAAATACGTATACCTTTAGATGATCTGTTCAATTTTGATGAGGTACCATACAACAACGAACACCCAGCATCTTTATTCAAGAAAACTCCGGATCTGCAATCTGCACTTACTTTAGGCATTGTACTTTGAGCATCTCTTTCTACAACTCCATCAGTAGAAGGCCTCATCTGCTAGAATTTTTAACCTCCAAAAAAATCCATTTAGTATTGATTGAACACAATATTAAGTAATTCAGTTGTAATGAAATCGATTTTGTAGACATAGAGATCTGCAGTCATACCTCATCATCAGAAATAATTTCCTCTTCTGAATTACAAGTTGATGTGATACTAGTACCGTGACAAACTTCGTCATCGAAGCAGCAGGACAATGCCATCCAATGATCATTTTTGTTGATGAAGCCACCATCCTGACTCTTAAGAAAAGGAACTTCAACATCATCTTCTTTGCATAAGCCTGTCTGCCTCTGCTGACAAGAATGCAACAGGAACTGTAAGAGGGAAGTCATCATTTGCACCTTTTTCTGTTTATCACTTTAGTGTATCTCCACTTAGTAATTGATCCCTCAGCGGATGGGATACACATTGTGACAGTACAGGCATTCCCCGTCAGTTACTAAGTTATGTGTTGTGATAAAGTTCCCATCGGTAGCTGAAAGGAAAAAGAAGCTACATATAAGGTATAGGATAGATACTCTTAATGGTGTGAGCCCTTTGGAGAAAACTGCGCGATTTTGGCTCAAAGCAGACAATATCACCTCATGCTAAGAGTTTCTTAGGTTACTTTAGCCTGACACTTTGTTCCTTAAACTGACGATTCCAGAGAAATGGGAGAAGTGGAGAGCCAGTTTTTCTTGAACTCCCCATCAAAAAGTCAATTTCCATATTGATTCCTACCCACATGACCCATTAAAGTGAACTAGGAACTCTTTGAGACATAGTTAGCACAAAAAAAAAAAAGAAGAGAGGAAATGGCAAGGACCTAAGGAACAATAGAAAGAAGAAATGAAGGAAGCTAGTGTGAGAAATCAAGGAGGTGAATTCAAACCAATACCAGCTGATGAGGATTCATTGTATCGGTTGAATGATGGAGTCTTTTGACATCTGCAGAAGATTAACATGGATAATTTCCCAAATGTCATTATCCTTCTCTCTTTGAATATTTTTCAGGGTGTGTTGATAAAGAGAACGAAAATTCAAGTGGAGAAGTTTTATTGGGAATACCTGTGAGCAGTTCAAGCTGGGAAAGGATCCCTATACCTCCCTGACAAACAAGAAACATCAAACTTTTTAGCATTATAAAGTATTCATTAGCAAATTCATATACAAAATAAAGGGAAAAAAGCAAGTTTACCAATAACTAGAAAGCTTGTGCTGTAAACATGCCTGTCTTTGTGAATAAACACTGAACAATCTATCTCACAACTATAATTTAATGCCTAATGATAAGCCAAAACATAAACCTTAACCTCCATGCATTTTAAAATTTGTTTTTCATCGAATAGTAAGCAAGACAAATATGTCAAAGCATTATAAAAAGAAGCAGAATTTTAACAATCAATCAGCCAAATAGAATAGTTAGGATTAGCTATATGACTCCTCTATATCAATTCTGCTCACTTCGAGCCCATTTTCACTATAATAGTAAAAAAATTGCTTAAATTCACGAGGCATTACCTTGTTTCCTGAGAATCCACTAAGACAATCGTCATTTGTCATCCATTTATCATCATCCATATCTTCCTCTTCTGACAATTTCAAACAAGGCAAAAGCAGATTCAATTAAACACACAAAGAAAGTTAGGTTTATTATCAGGAAGCTTTCTTTCAAGGAGGAGAAATGTACCGGATAAACTCTGGTCAGAGTCCTGCATTTCCTACATTATAACTGGGGCAAGTCAGTTCAGCTTTACAGAAAACATCGATATTAATTCAAAATTAACACAAAAAAATCGCCTGAACAATTGCAGGTAAACTAAAACTACAAACATCGACGAGAGAATCCCAAACTTTAAGCTAGACAATGGAAATTGTTCGTAAAATCTGGAATGCCTGAAGATATACCTTACTGGCAGCTGCACCTTTCTCTTCCATAGCTGCAGAGACGCAATTTTGCGGAGCTAATTGGGGCAGACAGGCGGGAAGCTTAGAGCTGAACTGTATATATATAATTGTACTATTGGTAATTTATTTTGTTAAAAAGCCGACTAGTGAAGAAATTTTATTGAATATAAAAGTATAATCAAATTGGACATTTACATTCTACCTGTATTAGAAAAGGCTTGATTTTAACATGTATATTTTTTCGTTTTAATTTCGATCGAGGGCTTTTCCATTTTTAAGTGCTTCATTATAACTACGTATCTTGTTGATTTGTCTTTCAATGAACACATCATTGTTTAAGTATCGCCAAAGTATGACTTGCTAGTCCATAAGTTAGTACAACAAAGTAAGTGTTGCTCAGATGACACAATTATGCAAGGTCACAATTCACTTAATATGATCATCTAAGGTGAACGAGAATTGGGGATAGGTTTAATGCTAAATTTTCGCCAACGACCGAGATATTTAGTAGACTCTCTCCCTCTTTGCGGAGGTTAGAACCCCTACAATACAAGTGAGCAAAAAAGAAAAGAGGCCTTGATGAACCTTCATAATTAGTAAACAAGTACAAGCTTTCAAGTTTATACTTCCTTGCTCTATGCTTATCACATTTCTCCGAGCACTCATCCCAAATAAGGCTCCTTAACGTTATCTTTTAATTTTTTTTGTATCATCTTTATTTTCTTCAAAATTTAATGTAGATTTAAATAGGTTCTTTGATTTTATCTTTCGTTGAACAAGTTTGATTTGGATGTATTAATATTTTCTTCTTGTTTTATTTGAATTTGTTGTTGATGTCTAATTTTTCTTATGCTTTGGAAGCCTCTCTTAAAACTTCAAGATAATTTAATAACACATCGATCAAATGAGTAGTTAAAATTAAAAATAATGAAGACACCCCGAAATGAAGACGATGAGAAAGAAACTTGTACTTGGGCCTAAAAAGTGGCTTTAGTGGCCCAAGAAAAAAGCTTACACAGCACGCCTGCTCCCCTTTTATAGCCCAAATATATAAACCCGCTCAAATTTGAAATCTCCTAAATCTGCCAAATCCCCCTTTTTTAGCAGAACACTGACGCCATTACAGAGGTGAAGCACGAACGCTCTTCAAATTCGCTCTACGAGAAGCTCCATTTCCAGCTGATGGAGAGGAAAACCCTAAATAGAACAAGCACAAGGCAGAGAAGCAACAAAAAAAGCAAAAAGAGGACGAATAAGGGTTCACTTTCGAGGCATTTGACTGTTGGGATTGCTAAACCTCCGCTTCCTAATCAACAGCAGCTGCAATCCTCATTTTCTAATGTTACTTTGCCGAATCCTTCTCGATTCCAGAAGCTTCTGGATTCTGATGACCTTCCGCCAGCTCAGTCTCAGTTCTCTTCAGGTTTGCCGTTGAATCTCGATGCTAATGTTGATGTTGCCGATGTTGCTGAAAAGGATTTCATTCTCAGTCAAGATTTCTTCTGGTAAATCTTTTGTCCATTTGTTTATTTGATTAGAAATAAATGGGTTTGAATGGAATAATATGTAGAGTAGGCACTGAGATTCGAACTGGTTTCGATTGTGCACTTTTTTGGTATTGATCCTAGTTAGGGATTGATTAAGTTGTAGTTTATTGATTGCTTACTACCCTATTTTACGTTGGCTATGTTTTGATTGTATCCTCTATTTTTTATTTTCATTTAATTATTTTTTTGGATGCAGTACTCCGGACTACATAACTCCAGATGCACCTGCACTTTGTAATGGGCTTGATGGTGATAAGGTAATTTCTTTACCAGAGTGTTAAAATTGTGACTTTTTCTTTTTAATATACGAAGGCTGTAGTTTCAGTATGTCATACTGTGTGTTTCCCCCCTTTTTTCTAGGATGATTATACACCTTGTCCCAAATCACCTGAGAAGCTTCAAAGTGTATCAAGAAAGCGGCCACGACTAGGTATGACATACTCTCGTACTTTGTTGTCCATTTCACTTCATTGATCATATGTGGAATCATCACTGGCTCTGTCAAGTTTTTAACTTTCAGCATGCAAAATCTCTTCTTTTTTTCTTGTTTTTTTTCTACTATGAGGCATGACAAACGCGTTGAGTAAGCTAAGGTGATTAGGAATCTAAGAATGAAGCATAGATGAATTACACCCATGTATTAACATATAAATGACAAACTAATAGCCCATTCTGATATAGCAGAATATTAGAACAGAATACAATCTTTGAGAGTTTAAGAGACAGTAATGTACAGTATGAATATCCCTCACATTAGCATAATTTTTTGACTTTTGAGCAGCTGAAGCTTGAAGCCTCTTTTTCAGTCATTCTCCTTGTTACTGCTGGACACGTTTGAATCTGGACATCTTATCTCTGTCTCTCTCTCTTTCCACTTTAGCATGTTTTGAAGTTTGTTATATGCACAATTATCTTCCATAATTAATCGCAAGATTGTAAATTGACTTTCTTATGGTCTCCTTTCATGATGTCCATCTTTTCAGCTGTTACATCGGTAAGGCCTTTTAGTTCCGATCTCTCTGGACAGCAGCAGCTAGCAAATATCCCTGTAGATACTTTTGGGACTGATGAAATGAAGTCAGAGAAGATAATTGAGTCAGAAAAGGGTCCCAGTTATGTGTCACAATCTGCTATAGCTTTAAGATATCGAGTCATGCCTCCTCCTTGCATTAGAAACCCTTATCTCGGGGATGCTTCTGAGATAGATAGTGATCCTTTTGGAAATCAGAGATCCAAGTACCCAGGTACTGGTCACTGACTTTGAAGAATTGGTTGATTCTATTTTCTTTATAATTGTTTTGTGCTTCAAAAGAAGATAAGAGTGTGATCTCCTGTGCTTAATGGCGGAATCATTATGTTGTTTTCTGTTTAATTCTTAATGGTACTCTTTCTTCGATCTGTAGGTTTTAACCCTGCAATTTTTGGTCATGATGGTCTGTCACGGTATCGGACTGATTTCCATGAAATTGAGGTATCTAGACTCCTACTATTACTTTCTTAAATTTTTTCCGGACCTATCTAAGATCCTTTTATTCTTTCAGCAAATTGGTAGCGGGAACTTCAGCCGTGTTTTCAAAGTCTTTAAGAGAATCGATGGATGTATGTATGCAGTGAAACAGAGCACTAAACAGCTACGTCAAGACACAGATAGGTGATATTTCCTTTCTTTTAACACTCTAGCCTATATGATATGACACTACAGATCTGTGTATTTCTCTTGATAAATCTTATAACTAAAAGAATCATTTCCTAAGTTATTTTCTGATGTCCTGTTGGCCACATAATTGGTAGCATCTAATAGAGGTGGAAGTTTGGGGTGAGGTCAGAGTGGTGTTGCTTGGGATTTGCATGATATATGAATTAAGAATGCAATAAAAAATGTCCTACGTCCATAATGTTTGTGTACTGGTTCTTACATTTGGCATAATGTATTTTCTCCAAGATTAACTTTTCCTATAGTTTTGACCACAAATTTTTGCGAAATGTCTTCACAAGGTGAATATCTTATGTCATAACAAACATGATGTTTGTATTCAATATAGTTCAGTCATATTTATGCAGTTTAATTGTGTTGTTCGTCCAGGAGAAAGGCTTTGATGGAAGTGCAAGCTTTAGCTGCTTTAGGTAGTTTGCTGATCTACTTCTGTTGCCAATATTATCATTTGAACTACCCCCAGAGATTACTCATTCAACATGTTTTCTTATTTATACTTACAGGACCTCATGAGAACGTAGTTGGCTATTATTCATCTTGGTTTGAGAATGAACACCTTTACATCCAAATGGAGCTTTGTGACCACAGCTTATCCAACAAAAGATATGCTAAACTATTTTCGGAGGTAGAAGTTTTGGAAGCAATGTATCAGGTGCGGTTCTTGTTGGAATATTTAAGAGCTATTTTTGTGTCATGTACTGTGTATATGATTGTCTTATAAGACTATGGGAAAAGGTTACTCCCTCCATCTATCTTTTACTTGTCCATGTTTGACTTGTGATCCAAATAACTTCTCTTAGTTGGTAGGGAAGCTGTTTTATCTCATCTATTCTGGGATTTTACACTATCCTCTAGCTTGAGATACAACCTGAACTGTACGTCTGTATTTCAATTTTGAGAGGCCGAAGATCTGTATAGTAAAATGTTTTAAGCTTTTGGTCATGGTCTGGGTGGCTGAGTGATCTTTTTGAAATGCTTTGAGTTCACCATTTGTCTAATGATCTATCTCATTTTGCTTTTGATTTTCCTTTGCTTGTTGTTATTAGTGTATCTGGGTATTTTATTTGTGGTGTGCGAAGGCTGAAGAAATATTGTTGTTCACATCGAGGTCAAAATATTGATACTTGAGATGCTTCCTGATATGCAGGTAGCCAAGGCATTGCAGTATATACATCAGAAAGGGGTAGCTCATTTAGATGTAAAGCCAGATAATATTTATGCGAAAAGTGGTGTCTATAAGCTTGGTGATTTTGGATGTGCAACTCTTCTTGATAAGAGCCAACCAATTGAAGAGGGCGATGCACGTTATATGCCGCAAGAATTACTTAATGAGAACTATGATCATCTTGACAAAGTTGATATATTCTCCTTGGGCGCTGCAATATATGAACTTATTAGAGGGTCTCCACTGCCAGAATCAGGGCCTCATTTTCTAAACCTCAGGGAGGGGAAATTGCCTCTTCTTCCGGGCCACTCCTTGCAATTTCAGAATCTACTCAAGGTACTAAGTTCCCTTAATATCTTAGCTAATCTGTGTATGATATTTGCCCAGTTCTTCCTATTTCATATTATTTGATCATCTTTCATCTGTACAGCAGCATGCTTTCTGAACTTATCAATTGTGCACAACATACCATATATTCTAATTCAAGTATATTTCAAAATAATTAAGCTGCAATTAGACAAAAGATTTGTTTCGTTGTCCGAGTCTAAGTATGATAAAGCCAATCCATACTAATTAATCTATATAGGCAAATGCTGATTCTTTATGTTCAAATTGTGAATGTTCTCAGGCAATGATGGATCCAGATCCAACACGCCGTCCTTCTGCGAAAGCCCTTGTGGACAATCCAATCTTTGAAAGATGGCAAAGAAATGCTAACAAGTAGATATCCATGTAAATCACTATTTTCTCGGATTTGTCGAGAGCTATTTTTGCCAAGACCCAGAATTCAAAGTTGCAATTTCTCATGCAGCATTCTGGTGTTGACCTATCGCCATTTCTATTAATAGACATATAGCCTCATATTATAAATGGAGGTGAGGAAAAAGGCCCAAATCCTCCAAACAGGCTATGATGCATCTAATTTTCCCATTTTTGATGGTGCTACTTTTGCCAACTATATGGTATCAATAGGAATATTGTATCCTAATTGACCTGCAAACTGTGGTTTGTATGTCATTATTGATTTGCTTGCCCTATTGATCAGATAAGAGCCTAACCACATAGTGAAAGTAGCCTTTGGATTGGCAGGATTCTTGAACACAAGACATTTTCATTGAACTCACTGTTGTGATCCAAATTAGTTGAAAATAGATGAATCAAATTAAAGATTTTCGAGTTGTAGCAGTATACTAGATCTAGCTTAAAAGGATTTTTCTCAACATTGAGCGTGCTTGTTGTGATGGTCTTACTTTTACAACTGAATTAGGAAACCGAGTTTGAACTAGGGTTGATAATTGGGCGGGTTGGGTTAATTTTAAGTGGATTATAATGTGTCAAAATAACAAATGAGTAAAGACCCAATCCAACCCAAAATTGCTTGGGCCAAAATGGGTTGGGTCAAAACTGGTGGAGTAATGGATTATAGAGCGAGTAAAAATTCGATCCTACCCAACTTTATTTAAGATTTATTTATTTTATTTGTTTTTTGTCACTATTTTAGTAATCAATTAAATTATATATTTTTATTCTGGCTATATAAAACATATCAAATTTAAAAAATAGTATTTTAAAAATATTTTGACAAGATCTCTTGAGCTAATTCAGGTTGCATATTAATCCAATTTTAAATGAGTTAAAATGGGTTCGATTAAGATGGGTTGAGCAGGTTGGATTTAATTTTGTCACCTCTACTTTTGATCTCAATAAATATATTTATCATTTTGTATAAGTGCCGCTCGAATAAAAAGCTTTGTTTGATTTGTTGTAATATTTTTATAATTTATAAATTACCACCGTTTTTTTTTTGAAACTTCTTCTAAAAGTTATAACAAAAATGAATCGATATGCTGGAATGTTGTCTTGTTTGTTTAGTCGGAATATTCTCTTGGAACTAGAATGTTTTTTTTAAAAAAAAAATTCGTAGAGAAATAGGTAAATTGTTGTTATTTAGTTCGATTATATTTAGACATATTCAATTAGCTTGCATCAATTAGAAGATAGAAAAAGTGACAACAGAGCAACAAGATGTAGGAAAAAGGCATCCAAAATTATAGAATAACAAGATGCAAAAACATTGGTATCCAAAATTATACAACTAAAGCTTAAAACAATTTTAAGGGGTGAAAATATTTATCGAGAACAGTGTGTAAAATGAATAATTTTTTTTTTAAAATTAGAAATTTCAAGCTTAAGTCATGAGAATAGAATAATTTCTGGAATAAAGTGCTTCCTAATCTCAAATGAACCTCATGTGGAACTTTTTTTTTGAAAAATAAAGTTGATTTATTGGAGGTGCAAAATATTTTAGATATTCAATGAAAATTTCTATCAAATAGAGTAATATACCTTTAATATTTTTTGTATCTAAAAAAGTATGTAGATATTCTAGAGACATAAATATTTCTAGTAAATATATCATATATTCCCTCCATCCTATTTTATGTGACATAATTTAACTGGACACGAAGTTTAAGAAAAAAGAAAATATTTTTGAAATTTGTGATCTAAAATATCTGTAGATATTTGTGCGATTGAAAATTGTTTCATTAAGATAAAAAAAAATTTAACTTAAAATTTATTTCTAATTCAAGTAAAGTGATTATTTTTAGAATAAACTAAAAAAGAAGATGTCACATAGAATATATGAGGGGATGAAGTAATAAGCAACATCCTAAAGCAAACTCGTAGTAGAAAACAAAATAAAACTCTGGAAATTGCCAATCAAAAAGAACACCAGCATATTCTTCTCGTTATATGATGTGTAAAAAATTTCTTTATTTTTCTAGTCATTAATATATGTGCCTCATGATCACTTGGAGAAGACTTTCTATGTTGATTTGAATTTCTATATTTTTTATTACTAATTAGTTTCTCCTTTTTTTCTAGCTAAATTAAGAAGGGGTCAAACAAAAACAAATTTTTATTCTTTTATAAAAAAATAAATTAGAAGATGAGTAGTAGTGACCATATATTGGCAGAAAAGATGAACATAGAAACAAGCCTAGATGAGGCTCCTTTGCAGCAACTTAGTGAAAAGAAACTTAGTAAATATCGATCCACATTTCAACTCATTTTTTGCCAGCTATAATATATACCATTCATTAAAGTGAGTTAGTTATGTTTTAAAAATTTTAGTTACGTTATTGACCATGAGTTACCAACAATACATATGTTAAGATTCGAGAAAACAGGACATGTGTGAGTTTGAGAAATTAGAGCGATGCATTAAACGGGCTAGTCATTGGTATGTTTTCTTGGCTATTATGGCATTTTAGGCACGCTAGTTATGCTAACGAACAGTAATAAGGTGTTCTTCTTCGCACCTATAAATGAGACACATTTTTCATCCATTTTGAATAAGTCAATTTTGGTAGCAACTTCATAGTTTTTGGTGTAATAAGGAGTGTTGGTAGTTTTGGGGAACACTTGTGCGAAAAACTGCTAATTGATTGAGTTTTGAGGTTTTTAATCTCGAACTCAATCATTCATTGGCATTTCGTTGGTGTCTCCCACGCAGGTCGATGGTAATCAATCAGTAGTAACTTGCCTGATTTGATCAGCTTCTGCAAAACAAAGGAAAGGTTAAAAAGAAGAAAAATCTTTCATAAAAAAAAAAAAAGAGATGGAGAACAACATTGAGGAAAGCCAAAATGAGGTTCCCAAGGAGCTACAGCTCAAGGAAAAGAAGCCTTCTACCCACAAATTGAAATGACACGACTCCTTGGATGTCGAAGCAAGGAAGCTGCCCAGTGCCCATACGGTGGGCTACCTAGCTCCTTTCTGGTCTATTATGATTATGAAGGGGGCAAAGTGACCTTGCTGTCATGATACACTGAGATTTAGCCCCTTTAGGCTTTAATTAGTAAAAAAAAGCTGGATTTATATTGTTTCTGCTAATTTAAGTTACATCTCATCTTAAAGTTTAAACGATATGTTTCTGTGGTTGAACAGGTGATGGGAATGACCGTGATGTTGAAACTTGCATTCCAGAGCGTAGGAGTTGTGTACGGAGATATTGGAACGTCACCGTTGTACGTGTTTTCATCCATCTTTACCAGTGGAGTAAAGCACCAAGAAGATATACTTGGTGCTCTCTGTCTCGTATTGTACACGATCACCGTGATCCCTGTCATTAAGTATGTCTTCATCGTACTCCGAGCTAATGACAATGGAGATGGTAAGTAGTTTTTTCACTACACACATTGATTATTAGTTTGTTGTTTTAACTCATAATTCTGTTTTAAATTTCAGGGGGTACGTTCGCCTTGTATTCATTGATATGCCGATATGCCAAGGTGGGATTACTTCCAAATACAACGGCAGAAGACACTGAAGTGTCGACTTATAAACTTGATGCATCTGATAGACGTTCATGTCGGGCATCCGCTCTTAAGTCTCTGCTAGAAAACAGTACATTTGCCAAGTTCTTTCTGCTAATTGCAACAATGCTTGGTACTTCCATGGTTATTGGGGATGGTGTCCTGACGCCCTGTATTTCAGGCACGTCGTTAATCTTGAAACGATATGAATTAGAACACAGGGCTAGTTTTTATGATACTAATAAGCTCTTTTTTTGATGTGACCAGTTTTGTCTTCTATTGGAGGAATCTATTATGCTGCTCCAGAAGCCATGACTGAAAGTAAAATTTTGCATCTATCAGTGAAAATTGCAACTTGTTTAATTCTTGATTTACTAATCTTTTGGGTTGGAAATTTTGACGAGCCCAAAGCACCCACTATAGAGGACCTAGAATGTACTATACACACTACACCAACTCTTTGACGCTGGTTGACCTTTGATTTTATAAATCCTTAGTGCACAATAATCCTTAGACGGCATTGCCGAACATATATCATTCAGGCGGTATAATCGACCATATATCACTCAGGCGGCAGAGCCGACCATATAATAAAAATAACACCAGTGCACTAAGAACTTAAAAAACAGAACTTAACCGGAAACTTAAGAGAAGAGCACACTTTTATTAATACAAAATACAATTACAATATTACTTACTTACCTTACTATTTTTCTCTTCTCTACCTATAAACTCTCTTTCTCTAACTCACACTTTTGGCACTCTTTTCTCACTTCTTCGCTCCTTGCACAAATGGTAGAACTTACCCCTATTTATAGATTCTAGTGGCCAATGAATTGTTGACACATGTCAACACTTTAGCCATTTATCATTCAAAATATCTAGATTCTTCTAATATTAAACATTACAAATATCTAATTTTTTTATGGATACTTCTATACACCTATTAATTCCATATTATTCTAGAGTATTCTATAAAACTCTAAAATACTCCTTACCTCTCTTAATTTCTTGAGAAAATTCTAGACATGTTTAAAAGTACCTAGTGTATTTTTTAACATTTTGTTTTCGTGGGATGCAGTGAGGATGGTTTGGATTGCAGTAGCCATCTTGCTTATTCTGTTCAGTTTTCAAAGATTTGGAACTGAAAAAGTTGGTTACACATTTGCACCTATACTTTGTTTGTGGTTCGTCATGATTGCTGGTATTGGCGTTTACAACTTGGTGACCTATGATCCAGTTATTTTTCGAGCTCTTAATCCTATGTACATAGTATCCTATTTCCAAAGGAACGGAAAGGACGCTTGGATTTCCCTTGGCGGAGTTATTATGTGCATAACAGGTAACAATTTCTGAAATTTACTAGAACAAGTTGAGAAGAGAATAAAATGAGATTTGAACGAAAAAATTGCAGGAGGTGA
>JAPFFP010000113.1:18354203-18404906 GCA_026153255.1 Solanum medicagineum | reverse complement strand
TACTCCATGGACTAGTCCATTTAACGAGTACAGATTCAATTTGAGGGTGAAATCTCACAATTTGGGTGCATATGATAATCCAATATTAACTTATGTCGCATTTAGCTAGCTAGTCTTAAATTAAAGATCACCCATAGGGACGGGGCGGGGCGGGGCGGGTACGGGGCGAGTTTAGAGCTATGTAGGGCGGGATGGGTTTAAAACCATGCGGGGCGGGTTGAAGTAGTTATTTTTTAAACTAATGCGGGGGCGGGGCGGGTTGCGGGTTTAAAAAGCCAAATAGGAATTTGAAGAAATAAATTTTTTTTAATTAGTAAAGATTAAAAATATAAACTTTTTATATTAAACATTGAATTTAATTTTATTTTTTTCTAAAATTTAAATTAGGCATGTTCGGTAAATTGTTAGTTGTTAAAATGTTAATTAGAAACTTTTAATTAACGATTAAGAAACAATTGTTAAATGTCAACTAAAAATAGTTAATTAGTTGTTGAGACGTTAATTAGCGAAAAAATTAAATTCAATTAAATTAAAGAACTTTAAAATTTAAGCGGAGTGGGATTTATGTGCGACGAGTATATGTGGGGCGGGGCGAGGCGGGTTGACAATGAAAAAAAACATCATGCGGGTCAGGGCGGTTTAAAAAATTTGCGGGTTGAGCTCAACCAGCCCCGCACCCGTCCCACACCTGCCCCATTGCCATCCTTAATCACCTATTTAAGGTGTAAAAAGGACCTGGTTGCGCTTCCAGTGTATATGATAGTACTGTCGAAAAAATAAACTTGTTCACATCATACTTAATTTAGTTCATGAAATGGTAGATTAATGTATTAGGAGATACATAAATTGGTGAAAAAGTCTAGATTAGGTCTAGTTAGGTGTATTTATGAACTTAAGGATGTGAAATATTAATTATAATACATGGATGAATTCACTTATAAATAGTCATGTAATTTAGTTATTTTGTGAGAGGCCATGTTAAATAGAAAATTATCTTTCCTCCATTTCTCTTCTACTATGTTTTTAGTATTATTTGTGTTGTCTTTGCTATCATAAATTTTCAACAAGTATGTCTCCATATCTATTAATTATGATCCTTTCTTCTTTCTCCTTAATTATCCTAAAATTGTTTGACGATGCCAACTTTATCCATTTTAATTTGTAAACTCCCTTATCATTGTTAGGGAGTTGATTCATGTTGGTGAAGATTCTCAAATTGTCATCAATAGCAGCTTTCTTGGTAGTACATCTGCTACCACATTTAATTTGCTCCATTGAAGCAACGCTGATCTAGATAATTACTAGTAGAGGCGGGGGCTGGATGTTGAGGATGGTGATTACGGGTGAGATGAAGATGAGGTGTGTTAGATGGTCAATGCGGTCGGATGTCAATTGTAGAATTTATTTTTCCTACTTTCATTAAGAAAATCATTTTCTTTATTTCTAAGCAATTAATTTTCCAAATATTTTGATCAGCAAAATTGTTATGACCGAAATAATTATGCGGAAGCTAGTAAACTAAATCTCGAATGACCATGAATAAGAAGACAAACAAGAAATATACCAAAAGAGATACAAACATTTAATGTGATTTCATTAATCGACCTACGCCCACAAGAGAAGATGAACAATTCACTATATATATGAGAGTATACAATATTAAGAGAAATAACCTCAAACAATCCACTCGAAAATAAAAATTAGAGACTCACACAAGTGTTGATGTAACACTTGTATCCCATAATTTCTCCATCTACACAAAACTCTCAAAGTCCCCGTGACAACATTATGGATGCTACCAAGATTGAAGAAATGAGCATTTACTTTTGAAGTCATAAACTTCTTCCTTCAAATAAAAGGACTAGCCAAATATGAAGACCTTCTGTTTTCCTTTCCCAAATGAAAAACCCCAATTATGTCAAGAATATAAAGATAAATACTCAATATAAATATGAGAAAATTCAAAAATATTTTAGTCTGTACTGATCACACGCCCTCAATGATGCTTTTGAACTCGATCAATGCTTTGAGATTGCTATGTCATTATCTTCATTTGGTAAATTTATCTATATATCTATATTGAAACTTCTACCATTTAAACACTTATAGTAGTACCTAACTGTTTCATTTCCACACTATCCTCACCAACAACTTTTAAAAGCTCAAACGATCAATCTCTCTTTTCCACCAGCAAGGGTGATCATTCATTGCATTGTTGAGCTAGATTCATCATGGAAATAGAAAGATGGTTAATATGCAGATTGAGATACCATATTATTTCTGAAAGGGACAAAACTTTGACATTTTACCTATAATATGTACTGCTCCCTTCGCCTATTTTCACTCGTTCAGTATTGACTTGAAATCATTTAAGGAGTAACAGATAAAATGACAATTTTCTATATCACTTTTTTCGTTCACTTTCACTTGTTACATTTAGACCTAGCATACTCACATTAAGAACATAATGATTGACATAACTATTTTACCACACCACTATTATTAATTGATGTTCAGTAGGATTATATCTTGAAAAATGATTTGGGAATAAGTAATTAATGCTCCGGTTAAAACATGAAAAAATGAATATAATTAGTACGTAATTGATAAGAATAAATTATGACCTAATTAAGTGATAAATTATCTTTTAATTTTCCAAGCTGGGACGGGTAATACAGACATCTACTCGATTCCGGAACGAAAAGGCTTGGTTGAATGCAAAATTCGGTGTAATTCGCCCATTTTTTAAGAAAAGAAAAGCATTTTTAAACGATTTCACACTTCATCCATTCGCAACGTTAAATTCAATTATGTTAATTAATTTGTAAATTAAGGACTGGATTAACATTATCTCCAACAACTAGGGCTCATATTTATGTTCAAACGGCTCTTTTTAGGTGTTGTCTGGTTGTAAGCTTTATGATAAATAATTATATATAGTATTTCAAACATTTAACTTATATTTTTTTAATAAATATAATATCACCCTAGGTGTATCGTTTTATTCCCTCAACAACTAATTACATCTGATTGGACTAGTAATAGTACCAGGGAACATTGTTTAAGACATGTGGTAACTAATTAAAACTTGTGGAAAAGATTAAACATTTACAAGTAGGAAGGGAGAGAGGAGGGGACCATTTGATCCATAATTCATTAAAGCTAAATGCTTTTAATAAAGGCTAATATATACTAGTAATACTTTTATTTAAATAAGAAATTATGACCTAACTTTGTACTATCTATACAAATTTGCTTGACATTATATCTCCCCACATACTTGTATATATCGTAGAATTTCTGACGATATCATGACAGAATATCAAAACTTGGTTATAAGTTAGCGTTAAACATACGAACTCTAACTTACAAAAAGATAAATAACACGCAGAATGAAAAGCAAAACGTGTTAGTTTGTGCTTGAGAAGGATCGCGTTTTCAGGTTTCCCAAGATGGTTGATAACAACACTACATTAGGGTCATTTGACTCGAGCGAAGAAGGTAGAATTAAAGAGCAAGATAGGTTGTTGCCGATAGCTAATGTGGGGCGGATTATGAAGCATATTCTTCCTCAAAACGCGAAGATTTCAAAAGAGGCGAAGGAAACAATGCAAGAATGTGTGTCCGAGTTCATTAGCTTTGTTACTGGTGAAGCTTCGGATAAATGTCACAAGGAGAAGAGGAAGACGGTGAACGGAGATGATATTTGTTGGGCTTTGGGAAATTTAGGGTTTGATAATTATGTTGAGCCATTGAAGGGGTACTTGCATAGGTATAGAGAGTTAGAAGGTGAAAAAGCTAGCCAAAATAAGGTCGATGTTGGCAACAAGACTGAAGAAAGGGAGAGAAATGAGTTTCTCCCTAGAAGACTTAATCGTTCTTAAAGATATATATGTCAAAAAAGAAAAAAGGTGGGCGTTCAGACTGTTCAATCTATAATCCAAATATTCAGACTAAAAATCCAAGAAGTTCGTATTTTTGGTTTGGATTCAAGTTGGTTCAAATCATGTCCACCTCTATATGTAAGTTTTGATTATCGAATTCCTTTTACTCTTGTTTTCATTTTATGAAAAAAAAAATCCTCCTTTCTTTCTAGCAATCGTTGTATCTTCTAAATAAAGTGTGAGGTAATTAATTTTGTGGAATATGATTTTGAAAAATTTACCTTGTGATGATTCATCTATTTATGTTAGTTGGTTCCTAGATTCAGCTTGAACAATAATAATTAAGTTACTTCAAATATACTTAGAAACTCTCATGTTATACCACAAGTGACTTGCCAAATTGTCACTTCTTTCTTTATTTGCACTTGTATGAATTAATCAGGCTACCTAGCTACATATGGTTTTACTTTGATACCTTTAGACTTTTAGTTGGATTATGTTTAATTTAGGTATCATTTTATGACGAAACAATTTTTTGATTGATGTAATCCATTCAAATTATGGTTTAATTTTTAATACAAATTTAAGTATCTTATTTTGCTTCTGTTGGTAAACAATACTTGGAAATGGTACTATACTCTACACATTAGATAGTAATAATGAGCAAATTTTATGAATAGCCAAGAGAAATAACTTAATTATACTCCTCATCTATAGTTTGCCTATGCCTAATTATGCTCCATAGTTGCAATTTCGTTTGTTATGGGTATTTTCGTTTGTATAGTTCATTTATCAATATACAAATAGGGTAAGTATATACAAATTATGTATATACAGTTATGAATTTTTCATAACTTATACAAATCAAATATATCAACAAATTATATACAAATAACTAACATTTAGAAAATTTTTCATAACTTATACATATCAAATGTATCAACAAATTGTATACAAATAGCTAGAGTAAGCATATAAAAATTCTGAATTTATATAATAAGGAACTTAATTATACAAATTCTAGCAAAATTAATCAAACTTTAGCCAAGTTCAATAATTAATCAAAACTAAAATAGTTATCATTTTGCATAATTTTTTCCTAATAATCTAGTTAAAGTCGTAAACTAATTTCTTTTTTCTCAACAAAATTTTGTGTCATGATGAACCCTATAAGTTATTAGACGTTAGAATACACACATACACACATATCTTCTTCAAACTCGTTGGATTATGTATCCAATTGATGGAGACTCATATATGATATAATGAAAGATTATTTTCATGTTTAAATAGTGTTAAGCCCTTTATTATAATTTAAGCAATTAATTTATTACTTATAAAGTCAAATACTAATTTTAAATCTAATGGATTATGAATAAGGATATCATAAATTGAGCATATGTGTTTATTTTTAATGAATATGATTTTCGCTCAACTGTATCATTTGTCAGTTATTCTCAAACTCGTGTTGTATTAGATCATGTGTTCAATTGATAGAGGCTCCTATATGATATAATAAATAATTAAGTTAAATAGTGTTGAGTTCTTTATTACAATTTAATTTATTAATTGCTTTTTAGCTAAATAGTAGTTTAGCGTATATATACCAAGTGGCCGATTATTAACAAATGATTTAGTTGAGTAAAAAATGCATTTGTTAAAAATTGACATATGTGGATTTATAATACTTGTTTGTAGTTGATGATCGTTGGGAAAGTGGTTGAGCTTTCACAATTATGACAAAATTAATTAAAAATAATTATGATTGAATTGAATAATGTTGGATGATAGCTAAGAATAACAATGAGTGAATTGGAGAATCCTTCCATCACTGAAGAATGATTTTTTTGATGAATAACCCTAGTTGTTAGGCAAAAGAGGGAACTAAAAGGGGAGAAATCTAGAATATTTGGAGGGAAGAAAATTGGTTTTTATTCTAAATCGATTAATTCAAGAATGACTTAAAAAGAAATTTCTTAAGGTTTGAATCAATTTCTTCTTCGATATCAGATATATCATATTAATATTTTTACATTAAGAGATTTTGACAAGGATATTATTGTAAATATAATTTAAAGAGTCATGTATTTGTAATTTCCTTATAAATAGGACACATTCAGGTCCTTGGCATGTAACGAAGGCCTTATTAATTTTTGGCTATATTTTCTCTTATCTTTCTCTCTCAAGGTTAACTTCACTTGGTATCAGCGTCATGACTTCCCAAACAACTTATACTCAAACTTCTTCTCAATTCAAGTCATCTCCTCTCAATCCTCTTTGGGTCTTCCAAATCCTCCTCCAACCATTTCAGACATTAAAGTTTTTGTACCCATTGAGTTGACATATGTTAATTATCTTACTTGGAAGAAAATTTTTCTTACTATTTAAAAGAGTCACAACCTTCTTCCGCTAGTTGATGACTCTGTTCCATGCCCATCATTGACTCATGATGAATATCGTTTGTGGATTCGATGTGACATCATAACTCTAAGTTGGAATAGTGCTACTCTACACCCTCCAATTCTTGACTCACTTCTCAACTATGCTTGCGACACTTCCAAGTAGGCATGGGATGTTCTTGCATCCCTTTACCTAGATCGGGTTTCATCTTCGTCAATTCATCTGAAATCGAAATTTCAGAATTTTAAAAAAGGTCCCTTTTCCATGGAGGATTATCTTCAACAACTGCATTTCCTTGCCTATTCACTTAGAGCAGTTGGAAAACCATGTTACTGATGATGATTTAGTGACTCAAGCTTTGCAGGGACTCCCATCTTCTTATCGTACGTTTGTCTCTGGTTTGAATGCGACATGAACACCTTCCATCCTTCCTAGCTTTGTGTCCATTGTTACTTATTCAAGAAGCACATATTAATGCGACTGACAAAGAAGATTCTACTTCTCACACTGCTTTAATAGCTTCTTGCTCCAGCACCATTACCTTCTCAACCTCAATCTACCACATCGACTCATGCTAATCAATATCCAAAAAGATCCTATAATAGACATGGTCGTGGTAGATCAACTCAAGGTAGAGGTCGACATCAATACCCGCGCTCAATTTTTTCTCCTCAATAGGCTAGTTGTCAACCACCTTTTGGCTCATCCTCTTCCAGTGATGGCATTCTTGGGTGACCCCCTTTCACCTCGACTAAACAATGTAAAATTTGTTTCCACTTTAATCACACTGCTTTGGAGTGTAAAAATCATTTCAATTATTCCTATGTGCCTAATTTACTACCAAAATCCTTTGTTGCTATGAATTTGGAGGAGGTACAACCATCAGTATGGTATCCTGATTCTGGTACTTCTACGCATATGACAAACAATCCCTCACTTTTATCCTCTTCATCTCCTTATAATGGTTTGTCACAGGTAATGGTTGACAATGGTGATCTTCCTCCTATTTTATCTATTGGCACTTCTTTTCTTCCGACATCTTCTAAACCTCTTTGAGTAAATGATGTTTTATATGTTCCTTCTTTTTAGAAAAATATAATGTCCATTCACCGTTTGTGTGTTGATGATAATTGTTTCATTCATTTCACTGACTCTGATTTTTTTGTTAAGGACAAGAAGATCAAGCAAGTCTTTCTCCATTATGAGAATAATGGCTCTCTCTATCCAGTTCGCACATCCTCTCATCGCCCGTCTCATGTTGCTCTCTCTAGTGTCATCTCACCTACATATCTTTGGCACCAACGTTTAGGCCATCCGGGGAAACGTTCTCTTGAAGCTTTAGTTCATAGGGGTTTCATTCATTGTAATTCCTCTTCTACAATTTTGATTGTACTATTTGTCCTCTAGGAAAACAATCTAAGTTACATTTTCCTATTTCTCATAATATTGGAACTGCTCCTTTTCTATTAATTCATTCAGATGTGTGGCAAGCTCCTTTCCCTTCAAACTATGATTTTCGTTATTATATTCTATGTTTGGATGACTACACCAAGTACTCTTGGATTTATGTAATGCACAACAAGTCAGAAGCATTTGATAGATTTAAAGAATTCTATAACATGGTCTCAAACGTTTTTAATTCCTCCATTTCTTATTTTCAATCTAATGGTGGCAAAGAGTATAACAATTCTCTTTTTTGTTCATTTTTTAGCGATCATGGCATTATTCATCGTTTCTCATATCCATACACATCTACTTAGAATGGTCATGCCGAATGCAAGCACGACATATTAATAACATGATCCGATGTCTTCTCTTTCAAGCCTCATTGCCTTATTCGTTTTGGGCAGATGCTTCTCTATTTGGGGTTCAATTAATTAATATTACTCCTCTTCCTATCCTTAATTTTATCTCACCTTATGAAAAATTGTATGATAAATCACCTAATTACAATTTGATTAAGGTCTTTGGGTGTTTATGTTATCTTATGTTACACATTCTTTTGCTCACAAGTTTCAACCACGTTCGATAGCTTGTTTATTTCTTGGTGTATCTCCACATCACAAAGCTTTCAAATATTTGGATCCATCCATAAATCGGATAATTATATCACGTCACGTATATTTTGACGAATCTTATTTTCCATACAATTCTATGTTTCCAACTAAGACTAGTACTGTTGCAGTTTCTTCATCACAAACTACCTCTCCTAAATTTTCTCCAATTCATTTGCCTGATATATGTGGTCCCTATCAATAGATAAGTTTAATTTTACCTCCTTATCAGATACAACTTCTTCCCCTTCTATCTTTGTAACTTCTCCAATGACTCTAACTTCCTTGAGTTCAAATAATCACTTCTTTCCACCAACTAATCACGTTCATGTTGTGCGTAGTTCTCCTATTTTATCTGCACCACCTTCTCTGGGTCCGCAATGAGCCTGGAAAGAGGACAAGGTGGCCCGGCGGTGGCGGGGGACGCCTGGTAGGATTTTATGGATCAAAGAATTGGACAAATGTGATTTTGATAGTTTTTTGTGGGTGTTACCCCACGAATTCTAGCTCTGCAGGGGGCTCCGATGCAACTTTCTTGAAAAATCATACCAGTGGGTCCGCAACAAGCCCGACAAGAGGCCTAGGTAGCCCGGCAACAGTGGGGACGCTTGGTAGGATTTTATGGTCCAAGGAACAGGAAATAGGCAATTTTAAGTAGCTTTCTATGGGTGGTAGCCCACAGATTCTAGCGCTGCAGGGGGCTCCGCATGCAACTTCCCCGAAAAATCAAATGCTTCGGTCTAAAACGAGCCCACAAGAGGCCCAGGTGGCCCGATGGCGGCGAGGGATGCTTGGTAGGATTTTATGAGCCAAGGAATAGGAAACAGACGTATTCAGAAGTTTTCTGTGGGTGTTAGCCCACAGATTCTGCCGCTACAGGGGGCTCTAACGCAACTTTCTTGAAAAATCATATGCGTGAGTCCAAAATGAGCCCGACAAGAGGCCCAGGTGGCCTGGCAGTGGCGAGGGACGCCTTATAGGATTTTATGGGCCAAGAAATAGGAAATAGGCGATTTAAGCAATTTTTAGTAGGTGTTAGCCCGCGGATTCTGGCGCTGCAGGGGACTTACGAGTGGGTTCGCAACGAGCTCGGCAAGATGCCCGGGTGGACCAACGATTGCGGGGGACGCCAGGTAGAATTTTATGGGCCAAGGAACAGGAAACAACGATTTCGTTAGTTTTCTTGGGGTGTTAGCCCACGGATTATAGCGTTGCATGGGGCTCCGATGTAACTTTTCTAAAAAATCATACGGTGGGTCCATAACGAGCGTAACAAGAGGCTCAGGTGGCCTGACGATGGCGGGGGATGCCTGGTAAGCTTTTATGGGCCAAGGAACAATAAACAGGATTTCGACAGTTTTCTGTGGGTGCTAGCCCACAGATTCTAGCTCTGCAGGGGCTGCATCACAACTTTCTTGAAATGTTATACGAGTGGGTCCGCAACGAGTGCGGCAAGAGGCCCAGGAGGCCTGACGGCGGCGGGGGATACCTAGTAGGATTTTATGGGCGATGGAAGAGGAAACAGGTGATTTCAACAGTTTTTTTTGGGTGCTAGCCCCCGGCTTCTGGTGCTGCAGGGGATTCTATCGCAACTTTCTTGAAAAATCATATGAGTGGGTCCGCAATGAGCTCGGCAAAAGACCCAGGTGGCCCGGTGACAATAGGGGATACCTGGTAGGATTTTATGGGCCAAGTAACAACGAATAAGGTTTCTGCAGTTTTCTGTGGGTGTTAGTCCACGGATTCTAGCGCTGCATGAGGCTCTGGCTCAACATTCCCTAAAAATTGTACGACTGGGTTCGTAAAGAGCCCGACAAGAGGCCCAAGTGGCTCAGTAGTGGGGAGGACAACTAGTAGGATTTTATGGGCTAAGGAAATGGAAACAGACAATTTCGGTAGTTTTTTATGAGTGTTAGCCCACAAATTGTGACATTGTAGGGGGCTCAGGTGCAAATTACCTGAAAAATCATTATAATAGGTCTATAACGAGGAGCTCGGCAAGAGGCCTAGGTGGCCCGGTAGCGGCGGGAGATTCCTGGTAGGATTTTATTGGCCAAGGACAGGAAACAAGCGGTTTTGGCAGTTTTCTATAGGTATTAGACAACGGATTCAGGCGCTATAGGGGGCTCCCATGCAACTTTTCTAAAAAATCATATGAGTGGTCTGTAACAAGCCCGGCAAGAGCCCAGGTGGCCCGGAGGCTGCGAGGAACGCCTGATAGGATTTTATGGGCCAATGTATAGGAAATAGGCGATTTCAATAGTTTACTATGGGTGTTAGACCACTGATTCTTGCACTGCAGGGGACTCCAACGGAACTTTCCCGAATAAACATACGAATGGGTGCGCAACAAGCCCAATAGGAGACCTAGGTGGCCCGGTGGCGGCAGGGAAGCTTGGTGGATTTTAAGGGCCAAGGAAATGGAAACATGCAATTTTGGCAGTTTTCTATGGGCATTAGCCTACGGATTCTGGAGTTGCAGGGGGCTTTGGTTCAACTTTCTTGAAAAATCATATAAGCATGGGAAGAGGCCCAAGTGACCTGGCAGCTGTGGGGGATGCCTGGTAGAATTTTATGGGCCAAGGAACATGAAATAGGGGATTCCGATAATTTTCTATGGGTGTCAGCCCACGTATTCTGGCTCTGCAAGGAGCTCCGGCGCAACTATCCTGAAAAATCATAATGAGTGGGTCAAAACGAGTCTGACAAGATGCTCAGGTGGCCCGGTGATGGCGGGGGATGCCTGGTAGGATTTTATGGGCCAAGGAACAGGCGATTTTGGCAGTTCTCTATAGGCGTTAGCCCATGGATTTTGGCACTACAAGGGGCTCTAGCGTAACTTTCTCGAAAAATCATACGAGTGGGTCCGTAACAAGCCCGACCAGAGGCCCTGGTGGCTTGACAGCTGAAGGGAATACCTGGTAGGATTTTATGGGACAAGGAACGAAAAACAGGCGATTTCGGTAGTTTTCTGTGAGTGTTAGTCCACATATTTTGGAGCTTCAAGGATCTCCAGTGAAACTTTCCTAAAAAATCATATGAGTGGGTCTAAACAAGCCTGATAAGATGCCAAGTGGCCCGGCAGCCCGGGGGGAGGGGAAGGGGGGACGCTCGGTAGGATTTTATTATCCAAGGAATAGGAAAGAGGTGATTTTAATAGTTTTATATGGATGTTAGCCTATAGATTCTTGCACTACAAAGGGCTCCGGTGCAACTTTCCCAAAAAATCATACAAGTGGGTCTGTAACGACCTATACAAGAGGCCCTAATGGTCCAGCAGCGGCGGGGGGCACCTGGTAGGATTTCATGGGCCAAGCAACAAGAAACAGGAGATTTTGGCAGTTTTCTGTGGGCGTTAGCCCTTAGATTTTGGCACTACAAGGGGCTCTAGCGTAACTTTCTCGAAAAATCATACGAGTAGGTCCGTAACAAGCCTGACCAGAGGCCCTGGTGGCTTAACAGCTGAGGGGAATGCCTGGTAGGATTTTATGAGACAAGGAACAAAAAACAAGCGATTTCGATAGTTTTCTGTGAGTGTTAGTCCACATATTTTGGAGCTTCAAGGATCTCCAGTGAAACTTTCCTAAAAAATCATATGAGTGGGTCTAAACAAGCCTGATAAGATGCCAAGTGGCCCGGCAGCCCGGGGGGAGGGGAAGGGGGGACGCTCGGTAGGATTTTATTATCCAAGGAATAGGAAAGAGGTGATTTTAATAGTTTTATATGGATGTTAGCCTATAGATTCTTGCACTACAAAGGGCTCCGGTGCAACTTTCCCAAAAAATCATACAAGTGGGTCTGTAACGACCTATACAAGAGGCCCTAATGGTCCAGCAGCGGCGGGGGGCACCTGGTAGGATTTCATGGGCCAAGCAACAAGAAACAGGAGATTTTGGCAGTTTTCTGTGGGCGTTAGCCCATTGATTCTGGCGCTTCAGGGGTTCTGGCTCAACTACCTCGAAAAATCATATGAGGGGGTCTGAAAGGTGTCCAGACGGCGACAGGAGATGCCTGGTAGGACTTTATGGGCTAAGGAAAAGAAAATAGGCGATTTCGAAAGTTTTTTAGGGTTGTTAGCCCATAGATTTTGGCGCTGCACGTGTCTCCGGCTCAACTTTCCCAAAAAATCATACGGATGGGTCTGTAATGAGCCCGACAAGAGGCCCAGGTGTCCCGATGGCAGTGGTGGTTGCTTTGTAGGATTTTATGGGCCAAAGAACAGGAAACAAGTGATTTCAACAGTTTTCTGTGAGTGTTAACCCACGAATTATGGCATTGGAGGAGGCTCCGGCGTAACTTTCTCAAAACATCATACGAGTGGGTCCGAAACAAGCCTGGCACAAGGCCTAGGTGGCCCACTGACGACGGGGGATGCCCGGTAGGATTTTATAGTCAAAGGAACATAAAACAGACGATTTCACCTATTTTTGGTTAGTGTTAGCCCACGAATTCGGGCACTGCAAGGGGCTCCCACGAAACTTTCCCAAATAATCATAGGAATAGGTTCGCAACGAGCCTGGCAAGAGGTCCAGGTGGCCCGGCAGCAGCGGGGGCGCCTGGTTGGATTTCATTGGCCAAGGAACAGGAAGCAATCGATTTCGGTAATTTTCTGTAGGTGTTAGCCCACGGATTATGGCGTTGCAAAGGGCTCCGGCGTAACTTTACCAAAAAATCAAATGAGTAAGTCTTCAACGAGCTCGGAAAGATACCCACATGGATCGGAGACAACGGGAGATGCCTGGTAGGATTTTATGAAGCAAGAAACAAGAAACACGCAATTTCGGCAATTTTTTGGAGGTGTTAGCACACTGATTCTGGTGCTGCAGGGGGCTCCAATGTAACTTTCTCAAATAGTTATACGTGTGGGCCAGCAATGAGCCCCCCAAGAGGCCCTGATGGCCCTGAAGTGGTAGGGGAGGCCTGGTAGCATTTTATGGGCCAAGGAACATGAAAAAGAATATTTTAGCATTTTCTCTGGCAATTCCGCCCACGAATTCTGTCGCTGCAGGGGGCTCCGACACAATTTTCCAAAAAACTCATACGAGTAGTTCCGCAACAAGCTTGGAAAGAGGCCCAGGTGGCCCAGCGACTGCGGGGGACGCCTGGTAGGATTTTATGTGCCAAGGAACATGAAGCAGGTCAATTCGTTTATTTTCTGTTGGTATTATTAGCCCCCTTAATTTGGGTGCTGCTAGGGGCTCCCAAAAAACTTTCTCGAAAAATCATAGAACTAGGCCCATAATGAGCCTGGCAAGAGGCCCAGGTGGCCCAGTGGCGTGCGAACGACGCTTTGTAGGATTTTATGGGCCAAGGAACAGGAAACGGATGACTTTAGCAGTTTTCTGTGGGTCTTAGCCTACGGATTCTGGCGCTGTAGGGGGCTCCAGCGCAACTTTCCCAAAAAAGCGACGAGTGGATCTACAACGAGCTCGAAAAGATGCCTAGGTGGGCCGATGATGGCGGAGGAGCTTGGTAGGATTTTATGGGCCAAGGAACAGGAAACACGCGATTTCATCAGTTTTCTTAGGGTGTTAGCCCATGGAATATGGCGCTGCAGGGGGCTCCGATGCAACTTTTCTAAAAAATCATACGAGTGTGTCCGCAACGAACTCGACAAGAGGCCTAGCTGGCCCAGCGGCGGTGGGGGATGCCTGGTAGGATTTTATGGGCCTATGAACTAAAAAAATGAGGTTTTAGCAGTTTTCTATGGGTGTTAGCCCACGGATTCTGGCGCTGGTATGAGCTCCGCTGAACTTTCCAAAAAGTTCATATGAGTGGGACCGCAGTGAGCCCAAAAAAGGCCCAGGTGGCCCGGCAGTGGCGGGGGCCGCCTGGTAGGATTTTATGGGCCAAGGAATAGCAAACAGGCAATTTCGGCAGTTTTCTGTGGGTGTTAGCCCACAGATTCTGGCGTTGCACACGTCTCAAGATGAACTTTCCAAAAAATCATACGAATAGGTACACAACGAGCCCGGCAAGAGACCCAAGAGGCCCGGCGGAGGCAGGGGACCCCTAGTAGGATTTTAGGGGCCAAGAAAGAGGAAACAGACGATTTTTGTAGTTTTCTGTGGGTGTTAACCCACGCATTCTGGCGCTGCTGGGGGATCTGCCGTAACTTTCTTGACAAAATCATACAAGTGGATCAGCAATGAGCCAGACAAGAGGCCAAGGTGGCCCGGTGGCGATAGGGGATACCTGGTAGGATTTTATGGAACAAGGAACAAAAGACAGACGATTTTAGTAATTTTCTATGGATGTTAGCCCATGGATTCTGGCGCTGCATGGGGCTCTGGCACAACTCTCTAAGAAAATCATACGAATGGGTCCCTAACGAGCTAGACAAGATGCCCAGGAGGACCGACGATGGCGGGGGACGCTTGGTATGATTTTATGGGCCAAGGAACAGGAAACACGCAATTTCGTCAGTTTACTTGAGGTGTTAGCCCACTTATTTTGGCACTGCAAGGGGTTTCGACGGAACATTTTCGTGAAATCATACGAGTGGCTCTGCAACAAACCCGGTAAGAGGCCCAGGTAGCCCAGTGGCAGCGGGGGATACCTGGCAGGATTTTATGGACTAAGAAACAGGAAACATGTGATTTCGGTACTTTTCTGTGGGTTTTAGCCCACGAATTCTAGTGCTGCACTAGGCTCCGACATAACTTTCCTAAAAAATCATACGAATAGGTCTACAACGAGCCCGTCAAGAAGCCCAACTAGCTCGGTGATAGCGGGGGACGCCTGGTAGGATTTTATGGGCCAAGGAACAAGAAATAGGCAATTTCGACAGCTTTCTGTGGTTAGCCCACAAATTCTGGCGCTGCAGGGGCTTTGCTGCAACTTTTTTAAAAATTTATACCGATGGGTCCACAATGAGCCTGACAAGAGGCCCAGGTGGCCCGATGGCGATGCGGGACACCTAGTAGGATTTTACGGGCCAAGGAACATGACACAGGCGATTTCGACAGTTTTCTGTGGGTGTTAGCCCATGGATTCTGGCGCTGCATGAGGCTCCGGTGAAACATTCCCGAAATATTGTATGAGTGGGTCTGCAACGATCCCTACAAGAGGCCCAGGTGGCTTGGCACTGGCGGGGGACGCCTGGTAGGATTTTATGGGCCAAGGAACAAGAAACAAGTGAATTCAGCAGTTTTCTGTGGGTGTTATAGATTTTGGCGCTATAGGGGGCTCCGATGCAACTTTCTCAAAAAATCATACAACTGGGTACGCAACGAGCTCGACAAGAGACCCAGGTGGCCTGGCGGCGGCGAGGGACGCCTGGTAGGATTTTATGGGCCAAATAATAGGAAACAAACGATTTCTGCAATTTTCTGTGGGCGTTAACCTATGGATTCTGGCACTACAGGGTGCTTCAGCGCAACTTTCTCAAAATATCATACGAGTGGGTCCACAGAGAGCCCGCCAAGAGGCCCAAGTGGCCTGGCAGCTGTTGGGATGCCTGGTAGGATTTTGTGGGCCAAGGTACAGGAAACAGGCGATTTTGAGAATTTTCTATGGGTGTAACCTATGTATTCTAATGAAACAGGGGGTTCCGGCGCAACTTTCTGAAAAATCGTATGAGTTGGTCCGCAAAGAGCCCGACAACATGCCTAGATGATGGGGCGATGGCGGGGGATGCCTAATAGGATTTTATGGGCAAAGGAACAGGAAACAGGCCCGTTAAGAGGACCAGATAGCCTAATGGCTGCGGGGATGCCTGGTAGGATTTTATGGGCAAAGGAACAGGAAACAGGCGATTTCAGCAGTATTCTGTGGGTGTTAGCCCACGGATTCGGGCGTTGTAGGGGGCTCTGGCGCAACTTTCTCAAAAACTCATACGAGTGAGTCCGCAACAAGCTCGTTAAGAGGCATAGGTGGCTGGCGAAAGCGGGGGACGCTTAGTAGGATTTTCTGGGCCAAGGAACAGGAAATACGCGATTTCGACAGTCTTCTGGGTAACCCCATGAATTATGGCGCCGCAGGGGGCTCCAACGCAACATTCCTTAAAAACTATACGAGTGGGTCTGCAATGAACTATGCAAGAGGCCAGGTGGCCCGGCGACGGTGGGGAACACTCTGTAGGATTTTTTGGGCTAAGGAACTCGAAATAGGGGATTTCAATTGTTTTCTATAGGTGTTAGCCCACACATTCTGGCACTACGGGCGGCTCCGGCGAAACTTTCTCGAAAAATCATACGAATGAGTCCGAAAATGAGCCCAACAAGAGGCCCAGAAGGCTCGACGGTGGCGAGGGATGTCTGGTAGGATTTTATGTGCCAAGGAACTGGAAACATGCAATTTCAGCAGTTTTGTATTGGTGTTAGCCCACGGATTCTGGTGCAGCAAGGGGCTCATACACAAATTTATCGAAAAATCATACGAGTGGGTCCATGACGAGCCCAGAAAGTGGTCCAGGTGGCCCGGTGGCTTCGAGGGACGCCTGGTAGGATCTAATTGGCCAAGGAACAGGAAACATGTAATTTCAAAAGTTTTCTGTGGGTGTCAGCCCATGGATTCTGGCGCTGTAGGGGACTCCAGCGTAACTTTCCTGAAAAATCATGCAAATGGGTCCACAACAATCCCTGAAAGAGTCCTAGAAGGTCCGACGGCAGTAGGGGACACCTTGAAGGATTTTATGGGTCAAGGAACAGCAAACAAAAGATTCGGCAGTTTTTTGTAGATGTTAGCCTAAGGATTCTGGCAATGCAGGGGGCTCCGACGCAACTTTCCCAAAAACTTATACGAGCGTGTCCCCAACGAGCCTAGTAAGAGGGCCAGGTGGCCCAGCAGTGGTGAGGGATGCCTGGTAGGATTTTATGGGCCAAAAAATAGAAAATAGGTGATTTCGGCAGTTTTCTAGGGTTGCTAGTCTACTAATTCTGGCGTGCACGAGGCTCCAGCATAACTTTCCCAAAAATTCATAAAAATGGTTCCGCAACAAGCCAAACAAGAGGCCCAAGTGTCTTGGCGACAGCGGGGGACACCTGGTAGGATCTTATGGGACACGGAACAGGAAATAGGAGATTTAGGCAGTTTTCTGTGGTTGTTAGGCCATGGATTTTGGCACTATAGGGTGCTCCAGCGCAACTTTCCCAAAAAATCATACGATTGGATCTGCAACAAACCCAGCTAGAGGCCTAGGCTACCTGGCGGAGGCGGGGGACGCCTAGTAGGATTTTATGGGCCAATGAATAGAAAACATGCAATTTTGGTAGTTTTCTTTGGGGTTTAGCCCACGTATTCTGGCAATGCAGGAGGCTCTTGCACAACTTTCACAAAAATCATACGAATGGGTCTTCATCCAGCCCTGCAAGAGGTCTAAGTAGCTCGACAGTGGCAGACACTGGGCCAAGGAACAGGAAACAGATAATTTTGATAGTTTTTAGTGGGTGTTAGCCCGCGAATTCTGGCGCTGAGGGGGGATCCAGTGCAACTTTCCTGAGAAATCATATAAATAGGTCCGCAATGAGCCCGACAAGAGACACAGGTGGCCCGACAGTGACGAGGGACACCTGGTAGGATTTTATGGGCAAGGAAAAGGAAATATGGGATTTCAGCAGTTTCCTGTAGGTGTTAGCCCGCAGATTTTAGAGCTGCAGAGGGCTCCAATTCAACTTTCTCCAAAAATAATACGAGTGGTTCTGCAACGCACCTAGTAAGAGGCCCAGGTGCCTCGGCAGTGGCAGGGATACTTGGTATGATTTTATGGACCAAGGAACAAGAAACAGACGATTTTGGTTGATTTCTCCGGTTCCCAAAAAATCATATGAGTAGGTTCACAATGCGCCAGGAAAGCCCAGATAGCCCGGCAGCGATGAAGGATGCCTGGTGGATTTTATAGTCCAATGAACAGAAAACAGGCGATTTTGGTTGTTTTTTGTGGGTGTTAGCTCACGGATTCTAGAGTTGCATGGGGCTCTAGTTCAACTTCCTCCCAAAAATCATATGAGTGGGTTGGCAACATGCCCGGAAAGAGGCCCAGATGGCCCGACGATCGAGGGGAATGGGGGGACGCGTGGTAGGATTTTATGAACCAAGGAACAGGAAACTGGCTATTTCGGAAGTTTTATATCGGTGTTAGCCTACGAATTTTAGTGTTGCAGGGGGCTCCGGTGCAACTCTATCAAAAAGTCATACGAGTGACTCCGCAACGAGCTCGGAAAGAGGCCAATGTGGCTCAGTGGCAGCGAGGGACGCTTGGCTTGGCGATTTTGACATTTTTTTGTTGGTGTTAGCCTACGGATTCTAGGGCTACAGGGAGCTCCGACGCAACTTTCCTAAAATATCATACGAGTGGGTCCGCAACGAGCCCGACAAGAGGCCCAGGTGCCTTGGTGGCAGCGAGGGACGCCTGGTAAGATTTTATGGGCCAAGGAACAAGAAACAGGAAATTTTGATAGTTTTCGGTGGGTGTTAGCCCACGAATTCTCGTAGTGCATGGGATTCCGGCGCAAGTTTCTCAAAAAATTATACGAGTGGGGCTCCAACGAGCCTGGCAAAAGGCCCAGGTGGCCCGACGGCGGCGCGGGAGACCTGGAAGGATTTTATGGCAAAGGAATAGAAAACATGCAATTTTCGCAATTTTCTGTGGTTGTTAACCCACTGATTCAGGCAGTGCATGGGGCTACGGTGTAACTTTCTCGAAAAATCATACAAGTGCATCCGCAATGAGCCCAGCAAGAGGCCCAGGTGGCTAGACGGCATCGAGGGACACCTAGTAGATTTTTATGATCCAATGAACAGGAACAAGCGATTTCGACATTTTATGGTGGGTGTTATCCCATGGATTCTGGCGTTGCAAGGTGCTCCGAGCAACTTTCTCAAGAAAACATAACTGTGGGTCCGCAACACGCCCGGCAAGAGGCCCAACAGCTACTGGGGATGCTTGGTAGGATTTTATGGGCCAAGGAGCAGGAAACAGGTGATTTCGGCAGTTTTCTATGGGTGTTAGCCCACGAATTTTGGCATTGTAAGGGGCTCCGGCTCAACTTCCCCAAAAACTCATACAAGTGGGTTCGCAATAAGCCCGGCAAGAGGCCTAGGTGGCCCAGCGACGGCGAGGGACTCCTGGTAGGATTTTATGGGCCAAGGAACAGGAAACATGCGATTTCAGCAACTTTCTGACGGCATTAGCCCACGAATTCTAGCGCTGCAGGGGGATCTGATGCAACTTTCCAAAAATATCATCCAAGTAGATCCGTAAAGAGCTCGAAAAGAGGTCCAGGTTGCCTGACGATAGCGAGGGATGGCTGGTAGGAGTTTATGGGCCAAGGATCTGCAAAAGGGCACTTTTGGCAGTTTTCTGTGGGTGTTAGCCAATGCATACTGGCACTACAGGGGGCTCCAAGCAACTTTCCAAAAGATCATACAAGTGTTTCCGCAATGAGCTCAGCAAGGGATCCAAGTGGCCTAACGGCGGCGGGGGATATCTGGTAGGATTTAATAGGCCAAGGAACAAGAAACAGATGATTTCGGTAGTTTTTTATGGCTGTTAGCTCACATATTTTGGCGTTGCAGGGGGCTCCGGCGCAACTTTCCCAAAAAATCATACATGTGTTTCTGCAATGAGCCCAGCAAAAGGCCCAGGTAGCCCGGCGGGGGGGGGGGGGGGGGGGGACTCTTGGTAGAATTTTATGAGCCAAAGAATAGGAAATAGACAATTTTGGCAATTTTCTATAGGTTTTAGCCTACGAATTCTGGCACGGCAAGGGGCTCCAATTCAACTTTCCAGAAAAATCATATCAGTGGGCCCGCAATGAGCTCTGCAAGAGGCCCACATGTCCAATCAGCGGTAGGGGACACCTGGTAGAATTTTATGGGCTAAGAAATATGAAACAGGTGATTTCGATAGTTTTCTGTGGGTGTTAGCCCACAAATTCTAGCGTTGCAGGGGGATCCCAAGCAACTTTCCTGAAATATCATACAAGTGGATCCATAACAAGCCCTACAAAAGGGCCAGGTGGCCTGGCGGTAGGGGGATGCCTGGTAGGTTTTATGGGCCAAGGAATAGGAAACATGCAATTCAGCAAATTTCTATGGGTGTTAGCCTACGGATTCTGGCAATACATAGGGCTTCGACGCAAGTTTCCCAAAAAATCATATGAGTGGATTTGTAACGAGCCCGACAAGATGCCCAGGTGGCCCGACGGCAGCTCGAGATGCCTGGTAGGATTATATGGGCCAAGGAACAAGAAACAGACTATTTCGACAGTTTTCTATGGGTGTTAGCCTACAGATTAAGCCTACAGATTCTGGCAGTACATGGGGCTCCGGCGCAAGTTTCTTGAAAAATCATACGAGTGGGTCCGTAACGAGCCCTGCAAGAGGCCTAGGTGTCCTGGCGACAGCAGGGACACCTAGTAGAGATTTTTTGGTCCATGGAACAGGAAATAAACGGTTTCGGCAGGTTTCTGTGGTTGTTAGCCCACAGATTCTGTCGTTACGGGGGGCTCTGATGCAACTTTCCCGAAAAATCATAATAGTAGGTCCGCAACACTTCCGGTAAGAGGTCCTGGTGGCCCGACAGCGGCGGGAGAGGCCTGGTAGGATTTTATGGGTCAAGAAATAGGAAACAAGTGATTTCAGTAGTTTTTTATGAGTGTTGTCTGGTTCACAAGTGGCTTTTATAGCCGTGGAGCAATCTACTAGTCTTAATTGCCCTCGTGCATAATTTCAAAAACTTGATGTTTCTGAGTTTCCATCAGATGAGACCTTCTACGAGTCGTAGATCATTTTAAGACCCATAGATGGGTCTCGTAGATCTCTTCCTAGAATTAGTTACTCATTGGAATTCTCTATGACCCAGTCTACGCCACTTTACGAGTCGTACCTGGTCTCGTAGATTTTTTCAATAACTAAAATTATTGGAATCACTGGTTTATGGAGGCTCTTTACGACTCATAGAATCCACTAGGGTCCGTAAAGAAGCTTTCGTAAAACCCTTCTGTAACTCAATTCGGATAATCTTTGAATTCCATTTTTGATTTGTTAGGGCTGACTGTGGTGCATTTATGTCTATGTTTTAGGTAACATGGCTCCTAAAGCTAAACACGTTGAGATCCAGGCTATGAGAAGGAGGCTCAAAGATGAGCCGTTAGATGAAGAGCAGACTACTCAGCTGAGTGGTTCACTAGAAGTCCTAGATGTCACACCAGACCCAGAGGCTGTTGTACCATAGACCAGAGCTAGGCGTGCTAAAGCTCTTGTTGCTTACACTCCCCAGTCTGAGAAAGGAGGTAGTGGCGAGAGCGGCTTACCACAGATGACTCCATCCGAAGAGGAGTCCAGCTCTGAGGGAGGCTCCGAGGACAGATCAGAGGCAGAGGCTTCTGTAGCACCATCATCATCATCTACACTGGATGCTCTCACTAGCCGATGCTGCTTCGAGGGCATGAAAGACATATATGTGGATGGCACATAACCAGGAGAGTAGGGCAAGCCAGCCCACTCCATCTATGAGGAGCCCAGAGTCATTGACGACAGACTCGATTGTGTCCCCGGCCTCTAGGACACGATGATCACATACGGGCTCGAGTGGCTGATTAGTGCTCCTGGATGTACTCCCCGACTATGGTGAGGGAGTTATATGCTTCTTATGCAGCCACGATCCAGCTTACTCTTCCCAAGGGGAAGAAGCCCTTCTCTTAGCCCAGACTGACCAGAAGAGGGTGAGGGGCTGGCGGGTATATTGCAGAGCAGGGTCCAAAACCTTTTTGGGTTGCCACTCGCTCAAAGCCTATCGTCAAGGTCTCCCTCAGGTTCCCCACCAAGTTTTGGTAGGCGGTTGTTGGTTCACACATTCGGTCGACACTTGGTGATAATACTCTGACGTCGAAGCATGCAATTTTGGCTGCCAGAATCTTACCTGGCTATGAGATTGACTGGGCCCGCCTCATCGCTGAGCAGATTCATGAGTCCGCACTGAAGAGGTCCACGTCCATCCCGTTCCCACATTTGATTTACTAACTCTGTCTAAAGTCGAGGCCGGAGATACTACATCAGCTGGACCAAATGATTGAGGCCTAGCATACCTTGGATCCAAGCCTGATCAAGGCTGAAGAGAACCCGGTGGCACTTCGGCGAGCACAGACTTCACCTATGGTTTTAATTTATGTACATCTGATCACAGCATGTTCATTTTTTGTCAACACAATGCTATTTTGATACTTCTTATTTATGTTAATGACATTATTGTTTTTGGACCCTCAAGGTTGCTTGTTTTTGAATTTATAACATCCATGAAATTCTAATTTGCAATGAAAGATCTTGGTTCCCTACATTACTTTTTAGGCATGGAGATAGTTCACAATGTTGCTGGGGTTCATCTACTGCAACGAAAATATATATTGGACCTTTTGCGTCATTTTGATTTAGCGGACGTTAAGCTTGCCACTCTCTTGTATATAGTAAGCATGATTGGCATTCTATGGATACCCAACTTCTTGATGATCCTTCTCTGTATCAGAAAATGGTCGATAGTCTTCAATATTTATCCTTCACACAACCAGATATACAATATGTTGTAAGTATGGTCTTACAATTTCTGCATCAACCTCGCCTTAGTCACCTTCAAGCTGTTAAGCAGATCTTTCGTTATCTCAAAGGAGCTTCTGATTATGGGTTGCAACTCTACAAAAATTCATCCAATTGTTTAACTCTATTCTCTGATTCCGACTGAGCGAGTTGTACATCAACTCGTCACTCTACCTCTTGGTTTTGTGTTTTCCTTGGTGATAATCTAATATCTTGGTCTACAAAGAAACAACCAAGTGTTGCGCGCTCTAGCACAGAAGCTGAATATCGTGCTCTAGCTGTTGTAACTGTCGATGCTATATGGAGACAATTCCTCCCACGTGATTTGGGTATTTATCTTCGCACTTCTATACTTGCCAAATGTGATAATATTAGAGTCATTCATCTTGCACATAATCTGATCTTCCACTCCAGATCAAAACATGTTGCGGACTATCATTTATTCGTGAGAAGATTACCCAAGGTGGCCTTATGGTTTCCTATGTTCCCACGTCACAACAACTTGCTGATGTTTTTACAAAAGTTGTCTATGTTACAAAATTCAAGGAGTTTTGAGCCAATCTTCATGTGCGTTCCTCCGCTTCAAATCGAGGGAGGGTGATAAGGATATTATTGTAAATATAATTTAAAGAGTAATGTATTTGTAATTTCCTTATAAATAGGACACATTCAGGTTCTTGGCATATAACGATGGTCTTATTAATTTTTGGCTATATTTTCTCTTATCTTTCTCTCTGAACGTTAACTTCAACTGATTTTGTTCCCTAATTTTAGCTACTAAAGATGAACTTATGCTATAGACTATACTTGAAAATAAAATTATCCAAAAAGGAAATAATATATGGAAAACTATCTAACTACACTTCTTTATTTACCATATTTTCCATTATTCCTAACTATTCCCAAAATTTTCAAAAACTCCTTCTTTCCATCCGGATATATCAATTTTGATTCTTAAATTATCTTTATATTCAATGTATAATGCTTTAAATGTTATATGTGGATACTCAAAAATTCGTATTTATGTATCTGGAACTGAATTAGTATATCCACATTTGAATTAATGCATCTAAATTGCCATATTTTTTTATGAGATTTCTTTAAGTTGAAAAAGAATAAAGAAAAATGATAATTAACTCTTTTCACTATGTGATTTATGTAAACTCACCGTAATATATCTTAAGAGAATATTTTTGTAGAACTCCCTTTTGAAAATGGCCCCCTTTTAGGCATAGAGACTCAAGACTGCATACCAAACGTGTGCAAGGAAATTGGTCATCGTTTGGGCTTCTTTTACTAGTATAACAGAGATAAGCTAAGCCCATTATGTAACCAAAAATGGGCCACGGAGGGCTTTAGTGAATCAGGAACAAGGCGTTAAACCCTAACCCTAATTGCTGTGGCAAACACCTATATATTGCGTTCAATAATCCTTAAGTTCTTTATCGTTGTTCTCTATTCTTTGTTGTGGTTTATCTACAGAGGCGTTTGGATATTTTTCTTCTTCTTCATGTTCTGTGTATAATTTGACTTTGATTTTTCTGTTTTGTGAAATGAAATTTATCGATGAGTTGGCTATGATGCTCAAATCTACCTATTTGCTGAAAGGAGATTTTCTCTGTCTGTGATTATACATTTAACCAATGGATCCTTCTGAGCCTACTCATATGTTTCTGTCTCCATTTTTGGTTTGTTTTTTTTAAACTTTTACTGATTTGTAACTTTTTTATGTGTCGATTATTCTGAACCATTGAAGTGACGAAATCCGATTCAGGAAGGTTCATATGTCGACCAAAAAATTATTCAGACTACAATTATCTGATCAATGGTTCAGCTATTTTCGTTTTTGTTTTTCAAAACTCAATTTACATGTTAGATCTAGTATTTAATGTTTTGAAGTTTTGGTTTGCAATCATATTTGAAAATTTCTTATCATGTTTTGTACCATTGAAGGGGTGAAATCCGATTCAGGGAACTTCATGTTTCGACCTAAAAAATAATTCAGACTACAAATGGTTCACCATATTTTTTTTCTTTATTTTGAACTTTGCTTGTTTCTCTTTTTCGTTAAAAAGACAAAACAAAATAAGAAAAGAACAAAATAATGGTCAAGTGTGTCAAAGCTTAGGCAATGAAAAAAATATTCAATTGAAAAGAGTAAAGCTACTTTTTTGTTTCCGAGATAAAATTCAATGGAACAAAATCTTATGAGGAAAAAAGAGTAAGTTGTGTATTAATTTCTCTTAATCAGAACATCAATCCAAATATTTGATCAATTATATTGTCACTCAGAAAATTAATCCAAGGATTTAAATCAACTATATTGTTACTCGAACGAATAATAAGATTTGAGTCAACTACATTGTCACTCAACTTTCCCTAATCAGAGATTTGCGAATCTGCTGCCCATTTTTTTGAAGTTCATATGTGTAAAATAACTTTGGCGAAATATGTTATGTTATATCTTCTTTTATGAATCCTCCTTTTAGATTCAAAGAGTTTTACAAGCTCCTCATTAACTTTATTAGAAACTTTGAGTATAGTAATATAATATTATATCAATAACTTCACAACAATAAAATACTATATAAATAGAAGTATATATATTTGTGAGTTTTAATCAATAACCACACTATCATGTACGTTACAACAATAGTGGTTAGTATCAATTTTGACATAATTAATCATTGCAACAATATTACATACTAGATTATATGTATTTTCAACAAGCAAATAAATTTAGAGTATTATATATGAAACCAAAATCAAATTAAGTTTGACCAAATAATGAACTACAATAATATGAATAAATACTAATTAAAAATTAGTATTCATGTAAATAATTATTTTTACATAATTTATAAGCAATAATCATTAAATGCTTGGATAAAAACTCTCCACCTTTATAAGGTGAATGATATCCAATAATCATATGATTTGTGTCAATAATTTGGCAAATATCAAGTTGTAAGATGACAATAGCCAAATGTGAGACTATCTAGATGGAGCATTTATTAAGACCATGAAATACATGTTCACTAAGTGGGTGAGTATTGGAATTAGTAACCTTCTGACTTATTACTGTGTCTCAATTACACCAATTCTTATCCAATACACAAGCTAGAAGATAAAGTATGAAACTTTTCTATAACCCATGTCTACATTTTTTGTAATACCAACATATTCAAGATTCTGAATATAGCAGAATTGTACTCATGAATAGATTTATAGTCTTTTAGATTCAGATGCATCTAATCATATTGTGCTTTTGGATGTATGACCGTCTTCAAGTGGTCATATCTTTCTTAGGCGTTTCCACAAAATAAGTGGATCTTTAACAGAACAACCTATTGCAGAGTTCAGTTTTGCTTACAGAAGTAATTCCTACCCGTGTAGTTTTGGCTTACAGATATATCTCTTTCCCACTTAAAAAAAGGAGCTTTGATTTTTTTGAATAGGAAATTCTTTATTCATTATACCAGAATCTGGACCTATACATGCACCTTTACAGTGTATAAAAGTTGCTTATCTTTCCCTGGACTTCTGCTCTCCACCAATACGTGGCAACTCTGGCATAGGTCGCCCTAGGCGTAGCTGGATGCACACATGAACGATATTTGGTGCTGCCTCTATGATTAATTTTTCTGCTTCTTCTGCAATTTTTATGGCATCCCTGGAAAATTAACAAGCAGCCCAAGAAGAATGAATGAGGGAATTACCAGAACGAATACAGATATCTGATGCCTCGTGTAAATTGGACTACTGTTAAGTGTTATATGTGGTTCTACCTAATCAAGAGATCAGGAGGCATAGATACTTCCACTTGAAGTAAAACCTGTCCTTGGAGCAGATGTGGAGTCACGCGCTCAACAATCATCTTCTGAAAAACCCATAAAAATAATGATGATCACTCCAAAGCATAAAGGATGGGATGGAAACGGAAGGAAATTAAATTGGCAGAGGCTATATCTTAGTTACTGTATCATCTCACTAAGCACATCTAAGAGTAAAGAACTAATGTGACCACACTAGACCATAATGGAACAAAAGAAGGTCAATAAGAATAAATGAAGTAGCACCAAGAATCCAAGAGAGTCAACTACGAAGCCTCATGCACACTTCATTATCCAAATCAAAAATGCTAAACTTTCACTTCTAGAAAAGGAACCAAAAATAAATCTAGAAAAAGAGAGATACCTGAGAAAAGCTTGCAGATAAAATGTTGCAAACTATATTTTCAATATCTGCATCTGTTGTGTTAGCACTCCTCTGTTGAAACACAGCAGCTGCTGGAATGTGTATAGTTGATGGTTCTACAAGTTGGGATGAACAATGTTAGCCAGCAAGGTAGCAACAACAATCAGAAGAAGTTAACCCTGCAATTGCTATCAATATCTTTTCATGATGACAAGACTGCATTGCATATGCCCACGGATCGTGAGCTAATGGTAAACTGGACCAACAACTTGATGTATACCTAGCCCATGGCTTGCGGTCCCTCAACTACCCCACTGAACACCCAAAAGAAGTGAAACAATCAACCATGTTCAGCATTCCGGGTTTTGCAAAGGTTCTCTGTTTTCTATTTTTAGGTTGTCATTTGTTTAGCATTTCGTAACACTCCTATAAACAATTCTAAGCCTGCATTAACACATGCAGATGTGAGAAAAGTCAACAGTACCTATGTGTACGAAGACTTCAGCTATTTCGGGATGTAACCGCTGGATTTCGCAGCTGACGTTTTCCCCGATCTCATGTGCAGCACTCACACTAGAAAAGGGGTCAACCTGCATATAGCAAATGCACTTTAAATCTGCCTGACATCCTCACGGATACAAAAATTGATGGGAAAATATCCTTATGATAAACTTCTTAACATGACAAACTACCTCAACTATAGCATCAAGATAGAGATATGAGCCAGCCCTCCTACCTCTCAGGTGACTGCAACCCTGCAGAGGTCAAACAATATGTTTATTCATTAATATCATTCTCACATATGCAGAAAACATCAGCACCAACAAAGAAGTATGCAGGAGGAACATGTGCATAGTGCACAAACACAAGAAGATATTATGTCAAACGTTAAGTTTCTGCAGAGTGCACAAAAACAAGATGTTGCTTCAAACATTAAGTTCCCCAAACGTTTATTGTAGAATACAAGAAACAAGGAATATTGTGATAGAGGAGATAACAAATTTAGTCAATTGAACATAATCTGAAACAGTGTCCTAAGGTGAAGCGATTAAGTATAGTACTCTAACTAAACCTTCAACACATGTTTCGCAAATATCTCATAAGCATATATAATTAGGTTCTTGTATTCACTTATTGCTGCTTTATTAGTACAAAATAAATTGCTACAAGTATCAATCGGGTACATTCTATCTGTTCACAAAAGAAACTGCAATGACCATTATTCTTTTCCCTACTGGGAATACTCAATTTAATGTACTTAGATAAGTGTGATGACCTGCCACATCATCACACCACATAAGCTCCACCTGGCATAAAAGTTGTCTATGTAGAAGCTTAAGGAGACTAGCCTTAGTGGAATATTCTAAAAAAATGTGGGGATTTCCCATGGTAGATCCTAGAACATCATAGATTTACATAGAAGTCCTTAAAATATTCTAGAGTCGATCAAAGTTCTCTCCAAATACTCCTCCTATCAATTCTCTTGCGTTCTCTCTACCATAGAGTCTTAGACTGACTTGGCAAAGCAAGATCATAGAGCAAATAGTGAAAGAACGTGAGCAAGCTGTAAAGTGCTGAACGTGTGGCAACTAAGGGAATGACAAATGCAAAAAAATCAACACTGCTAACACACAAGTCAATGTCAAGCAGGATGCCGTCAATAAGAAGGTCTATAGCAAAAAGAGGAATGATGCCGTCAATAAGAAGGTCTATAGCAAAAAGAGGAATGATGCCAACAAAAACCATGAGGTGCCGCTCGAGATTGAGCAAAATGAAGAGCTTAAATCCTAAGAACTTTCTACCGTTGAGGCGAGCGAGGATGATGTGGAGGTCCCGCCCAAGGACGTGTCGCTCGGTAGAGTGGGTCACAAAGGTTTATGCAGGTACGAATGCAATTGAGATATTTGGTCAATGCTTGGGGAAGGTAGAGGACACTCTAAGCGTTCTCGAGAGACATACTCTTGAGTAGATCGAGATCATTCAAAGTGACTTGGATGGATGTACACAGATAGAGATAGAGATGAGAAGACATCGCTACCTTAGAGTGCAGACTTACGGAGGCGTTGATAGGGGCTCTCAAAGAGCAGGTCAATGCTAGAGTGGCTGAGAATACTAGGAATGTTGTCGTGACGAGGGAGGAAAAGATCGAGGCTCCCAAGCCACCAATGGTCAAAGGAGTTTGCGATGCATAAGAAGTAGAGAACTTCCTTTGACACTTGGAGAACTATTTCCGATGTGAATCTAGATATAAGCGATGACAATGCTAGGATCAATACTGCAGTGTTGTACTTGTCCGAGACTAACATGCTATGGTGGAGACGAAAGTCAACTGATGAGAGGTCTGTGCACAATTAGCACGTGGGACAAGTTCAAGCGGCAATTCCTCCCAAACAATGTTGTACGAGGCAAGGCGCAAACTTCAAAAATTGAAGTAGATAGGGAGCATATCGACAGGCCCTGTGTTTCTCACCTTCTATAATATACATAGTATGGCATGTGAGGCATATATGATTTTAGATAGCAACTAACGATAATAAGGTTGCAAATCAATTGTATATCAAGGAATTAAAGTTTTAAGTCAACGGAATCCCCTAAATATATATTCGGGATTAAAGAAATGGCCTGAGTGGCACCTAGTCCTTTTCAAAAAGTTTAAATTAAATTTCACTTTTCGGATAAGACTAAGAGTGCATAATTTGCTAATAATGGATTTTTAAGGGGTATTTTAATAGCACAAAGGTCATATGTTAAGTTTTAGACTCAAGAAAGTTACAAGATAAAAGGTTGGTCAAAGTTATTGCAAGCTTCTTTAAGAAATCCTTCTTACATTTGGGTCAAATGTACAAACCATATCTCCCAAAATATAAGGAGTTAGAGGGATCATGACCTATCAAGTTGAAGGTTTACGAGTCTAGTTTGCAATGCACAAAACCGCGCGTCAATCCGACTTCAGAATAAAAAGTTATGACAGTTTTACCATGACTGCCTGAGCAGAAAATCGGGTCTTGGCCCGATCGGGTAAAGCCCCCTATATGTCGGCTAATTTAACCTTTTAAAGCTCAAAACACTACATTTTCATCCCAAAACAGTTAAAAAACTGAAGAAAAAGCTCCCACAAGGTCCCTAAGCGATTTAGGTAAGTTTTTCGCATTTTTACCATCAAAATTTGTCCCCATGCCTACAAATGTGTGTCTTACGCTTTGCAATTGTTCTCCACTCCTATTAGCTATGTTTGGAGCTATTTTTTAATGGTAAAAAAGTAGTGTTCTTGCTGGTTATTCTAGGTTTACAGCTGGTTTGTTCAGGTTATAATCTTGAGGCTCTTTTACGATCATTTTTACGAAGTTCTACAGACATTTCCTCGTGTAAATGTATATGGCAAATCTGGTCATTAATGCTCAATTATGGACTGTTTATAGGTGTAAGCTACGTATATATAGTGGTTGCGAAGCTTAGGACGTAAAGAACAATTCTCGTGAAGAAACTTCAGGCATTTGGATGTCCATTGAAAAGGTATGTTAAGGCTAAGTTTCGTCCATCTTTTTAGCATGAAATCTTGGAAATTCCCAAAATGTCAAATGCAATATTTTACTATTCTATTGCTAGAAAGAGCTTTTGTAAAAGGCATTGAGATTGCAGCTGAATTATTTTTATCATGATATGGGTTGGCATTCCATTCCTTTACTGAACTGGACATTCAGTATCTATATATCAATTTATCGATTTTCCTGACTACCTATCCATATGTTTGAGGTGTTGCTTTTCTTGGTGTGGTGTCACAAAAGATAAAGACAGATTGCGAGGGAATGTAGTATTCATAATCAGTCCTTCTTCCTTACTAAAACCATATTTGAAGAACTTAAAAAAGTAGCATGATGATTTCCAATGAACTCCAGTATAATGCTCCTATTTTAACTACTAGGGCACTTGATTTTTTTTAAATACTTTCTTTTACTAATTGGAATGGAACCAAGTATAAGCATTATATGAAGCACCTTTATGAACTTTTTCAGAGTTAAGGCTGCATTCTAAATGTTGAGTTAAGTTCCCAAACTTAATCAAAAGACATATAAGATCCCATGAGTCATGTGTATATACTACGACAATGATTATGATGTTATGAGAATAAGTGTACCAATGAGCCAAGATTGGCTAAATTCATGTTATGGCCTACTATGTGCATTCAATATTCATATCATACATGGCACGTTATGCATGGACTTCGAGCTATAATCGGAGGTATGGGGCCTATTTGCCCAAATGATTATATATATATATATGTATATTATACAGATTGCCACAGGTTAGCAAATATGATGACGGTTAGCTACCGTAAAGGACCACCATTGCTAGCATTTGGTTGGGTATGTCATGCATTTGCATCTACATATATGTATTCACGATATGCGATTACTCGAGCATACCATGCATTAGGAGGTTGAGTGTTGGCCAGGAAGGTTATCTGAGTTTTGGTTACATGTGGTATTTCTATTACCCTTTTTACTGCAGTTATCTATGATTTTACTTTCTGCCTTACATACCAATACATGTTTATTCGTACTAACATCTCGTTGCCGAGGACGCTGCATTTTGTTTCGTGCGTGCAGGTTCAGGTAGGGATTCTGATCAATCCCTTCATTAGGAGTCTAGTTCAGCTATGAGTTGGTAAGCTCCTCCTCTTCTTGGAGCTTTCATAGGATGCCTCCTTTTTGCTGTATAGTTGGGTATGGTCTGGACCTTGTCTCGGCAGGGTTAGTGACACTCTCAGAGGCTATTGTGGACATGTTATTTTAGGTTAGTTACTTTGTAACTTTTAGTCTCCAGCAATAGGTCTGGCATGTATATGTATGTGTGCACGCATGCACCTCTGTTGATGCAGCCTCGTCGGCTAGCTAGTACTTTATCATTTTGGTCTTACCTATCTAGATGTACATGATTTATTGTTGACCAGGTCATGACCTAAATGATCCAGACTTGGTTTTTCAAATGCCATGCTGCCCGATCTTTTCGCTCCTAGTTTAGTTAGCTAGCATGTTCGGTGGCTTACTTGGCCAATGGTGGTATCGAGTGCTAGTCACACCTCCCCCCTTTTTTGGGTTGACACATACGCAGTATATCAAAGAGTTCACCACTTATATGCTTCAAATCGCTAATCTTACTAGTGATGACTTTTTTCCACTTTATGGATGGTTTGTAGAATTGGGCTAAGCAAGAGTTGCAACACCGACAAGTCGCAAATATAGACCAAGCCATAATGGATGCTAAGTCTTTGATGGATTTCCGACATGACAAATTACAACAAGAATAAAGGCAAGGAGTCAAAGGATAGCAATGCCAAAGTTGAGGGACATCATGAAAAAAATAAAGAGAATACTCAGGTATTTACTGTCCTCGGCTAGGATCATGAAGAGAATAATCAGGCTTCAATGTCCCGGTCATGTGAGGCAGTGATTGTGATAGACGCCCGACTTGACTGTTCACGGCTAGGATCATCCTTGTCCTTATGGTACGACTTGAGAAGGTTGACATGGAAGATAGGATGAACCTTGAGAGATGGTGGTAGCTCCAACCTGTATGAGATCTTGGCTACCTTGGCAACGATCCTGAACGGATCCTCGTACTTCCATACCAAATGTTGGTGCACGCCCCGTAATACTTTGAACTGTCTTGGGTTGAACTTTACCAAGACCAAGTCTCCAACCTTATAAATCGTGCGACGACACTTGCGGTCGGCAAACTTCTTCATTTTCTTCGCCGCCTTGTCTAAGTATGACTTGGCGGTGTCCAGTTGCTCTTCAAAACCTTTGGCCATATGATAAGCCTCCAAAACTCTTACCCTCGAACCAATGGCATACACAAGATATTTTCTAAGTGTTGTCACAATTTAAAGGACAAGGATAGTTCAAGAGAAAAATTAATGAAGCTTTTGCTTTAGAATAGCGAATTTTATGAAAAAATATTTTGTTTAAATAATATAAAATTTAGATAAAATTAGTTTTATCTTTATATTAAATAATATTATAAAATTTTAAATTAAGTTTCTCGCGTCTTCACAGATTATATTACAAACAAATGATTAACATCTTGCAAAAGACATGAAAAAAGAAATTATAAAAAGATGGTTCAAATCATATTAAATAAAACTCAATTCAAAAATATTACCACAATTCTCCTCGATGAGATTTCATGTTTTGAAAGGTAATACATGATATCCTCATTAGAAACACTACTAAATATTTCCTTTTCTATATAAGACACCAAATAACCACTCAAAAATTCGTCATCCATTCAACTTCGTAGGTCAAACTTAATCAATTTCGTTGTGGAGAAGATTAGAAACACTACTAAATACTTCCTTTTCTATATAAGGCACCAAACAACCATTCAAAAATTCGTCATCCATTCGATTTCGTAGGTGAAACTTAATCAATTTCATTGTATAGAAGTAGCAGTAGCAACTGGCAAAAGTAAACCAAATTTCACTAGTTGAAACATAAGAGGATAAGTTTTATGCTTCTTTGTCTCAACTAATTTCTCAAATAAATCAGCAAGCCCCCTTAACATTAGAAAATCTTTTATCATGATCCCGAACATCAACAATATAATTCTCAAGCTAAAAGCGAAGGTCAATCATTGAATTTTTATCAAAATCATCGGGATATAACTCAGCCAACTTCAATATCTTTTCAATATCAAAGCTTGAAAAAGATTCAATTGGATTCAAACAAGAAATTCCAAGAAGCAAATCAGTTGTCACCTCATCAAAAAGATTATTGAGTTTTTGAAGTTGCCAATTAATACTTTTATAAAATACTTTAACCCGATAGTGATGTGAAATAGTATATCCTCATTACAAACACCACTAAATACTTCCTTTCCAACTGGCAAAAGTAAAACAAATTTCACTAGCCGAAACACAAGAGGATAAGTTTTATGTTTCTTTGTCTAGACTAATTTCTCAGATAAATCAGCAAGCCCCTTAACATTGGAAAATCTTTTATCATGATCTCGAACATCAACAATATAATTCTCAAGCTGAAAACGAAGGTCACTCATTGAATGTTTATCAAAATCATAGGGACATAACTGAGCCAATTTCAATATCTTTTCAATGTCAAAGCTTGAAAAAGATTCAATTGGATTCAAGCAAAAAATTTCAAGAAGCAAATCAATTGTCACCTCATCAAAACGATTATTGAGTTCTTGAAGTTGCAAATTTATAAACTTATAAATACTTCAACTTGATAGTGATGTGAAATAGTATATCCTCATTAAAAACACTACTAAATACAAACAACCACTCAAAAATGCATCATCCATTTGATTTCGTAGGTCAAACTTAATCAATTTCATTGTAGAGAAGGTTCTTTCAACTTTGTAGCAGTTGCTGAGGATAAGTTTTATGCTTCTTTGTCTAAACTAATTTCTCATATAAATCAGCAAGCCCCTTAACATTGGAAAATCTTTTATCATGATCCCGAACATCAACAGTATAATTCTCAAGATGAAACGAAGGTCAACCATTGAATGTTTATCAAAATCATGAGGATATAACTCAGCTAATTTCAATATCTTTTCAATGTCAAAGCTTGAAAAAGATTCAATTGGATTCAAGCAACAAATTCCAAGAAGCAAATCAGTTGTCACTTCATCAAAATGATTATTGAGTTCTTGAAATTGTCAATTTATAATTTTATAAAATACTTCAACCCGATAGTGACGTGAAATAGTATATCCTCATTATAAACACTACTAAATACTTCCTTTTCTATATGAGGCACCAAACAACCACTCAAATGAATGTCCAACACATAAGCATTTTGCCAGGCCTTATCAAAATTCCTTAAAAAAGGAAAAGAAATAAAAGTGGCGCCATCGTTTCTAATGCCCAAATGGAGTCACATTTGACTCGTAAAGAAGATGCTCGAGCAGAGCCTTTACAAAAATATGATGAGAATGTTGAGGCAAATTTGACATTGAAAAAAGATATTTTTTATGGTCTCGATGAATCACTCATTTAGAAGCTCAGGACTTTTTCGGGGATCGAAATATGAAGATTGATCATTGAATTGAAAATGAATAATGTTGTTTTTTGTATGTGTTTTAAATGTTCTACTTAAAATTAAGGTACTAAATTTCCTTTGATTGTTTAGTACTTCTTATTATGTACTTTCATTTTATGAAGATAAACTTTTCCAATCTTTGTGGTTGGATAAAAAATGAGTAATGGAGATATGTGCCTTCTGAATAGTTGTCACAACTCATACGATACTAAGAGAAAAGAAATATCTCTCTAATTTGGTTATGAAAAAAGCCTTAGTTAATACAATATCCGCTAGTATAAAATTAATTGAGGACTCTGAAAAACGGACTTATTACTACCAGGAGGAAAAATACTTGTAATTGATAATACATTGTATTGTAGTACACATCAAACAAGCTTGTTAAGTTTCAAGGTTATTTTACAAAATGTATATCATGTTGAAACTGCAAATAAAGAAAAGGTTAAACACCTTTTATATTAATACAATAAATGTGGAGAAAAAATTATACATGAAAAATTACATGTACTTTCTGGGTAGTACCATGCAAATATTGGTACAGTTGAATCGCATGCCCTAGTAAACAAAAGGTTTATTGGTTCTAATAGTTTCATCCGTTGGCATGACCGGTTGGGCCATTATCTATGGACATCCAAGGGAGCGTATTGCAAGTCAATTGAATTAGTGTATTGTCCAATTATCCACCCTATGTCTATTTAGACGATATCATCATAGTATACCCGCTCTATTTTTATTTAGTGGATGTCATCATGTAATACTCACTCTATGTTTTTCAGTTTTATGCCAATAAAAGGCACACAAATGGTAGGTGAAAATACACACCAAAATATACCAAAATAACTCTTTCTTCTTCTTCTTCTCTCTTTGTTTTTGTTCCCACTATTCAAGTGATTTATAACATTACTCTAATTCAATGGACAAGAGTAGAAGTGGGAAATGAGCAGGTCGAGTCGAATATGAGTTGATCAAATATGAGTTAAGTAAAAGTGGATAAAATACCCAACTTGACTCATATTTTAAATGGTTAAAAATGAGTTACCAATGGATTATATGAATAAATATGAATACCCATATTATAGTAGGGATCATGTTAAAAGTTTCAAACACAGATCTTTTTAGTCATTCCTCACCCTTTACCCCTCCATCTCGAGCCCCCCCCACCCCACCCTCGAGGGCCTGCTACACAAAATAAAATGTAAAAGAAAATTTATTTTTTAAAAAAAATTAAATATTTTTACCTCCCAGCCACCCCCGGACCCCAAAAAAAAGTTTTAAAAAATTACTTTATGTTCTTCAAAAAATAATTCTTAAATTTTTTACCTCTTAACTCCCGCTCCCACCCCCAAGTGTCTCCTTACCCTCCACCCTACCCAAAAAAATGTAGACTTTTTAGAAAAAATATATAATTTTTTACAACCCCACCCCTACCCCCAAATAGAGATGTGCAAACATCGAACCGGTCGATAAAACCGAACTGATAAGAATGTTATTGAATTATTAGGTTATCAAGTTTTTAATGATTTTGAAAAAAAAATATTGGGTTATCGGTTCAATATCTATTTATACTATTGAATTATCAGTATAATAATTTACTATTTTATTCCTTCGTAAATATTAAATATTAGTAATTTAATAGTAATAAGACACTATAGTAGTACTTACCCATTTTAATCTTTACCGTACTTAAGTGATTAGTTACCCAGTTTAGTATTTAGTCTTTAGTCTTTAGTCTTTCGTACTCCATCCACTTATATTAAGGCAAATTCTCATTATTATTCTTATCGGGTAAACTGAAAATCGAACCGTTAAGAACTTAGAACCGATAAACCACAAATCGCTAAAAATTATTTTATTGATTTGCTATTGGTTTAGCATATTTAAAAATCGAAAATCAATAAACCAAATCAATAATGTATAAAATTGAACCGAACCGACCGATCCACACCTCTACCCCCAAATGTTTAAAAAAAAAAAAAAAAAATTTCCCCTCTCAATAAAAAGTTAATGTAATTTTTAGAAAATTAAAAAGTTTTACTTACCCTCACCCACCTCAACTTCTTCCAATAAAAAATTCATTCATATTATGAATGAGTCTCTTTTACCCATATTACCCATTAAATTATCCATTTTTAAATGGATAAATATAAGCTCTACCCATTTTTTATCCATCTTAAATGGGTTAGATATCCAACTCATTTAAAATGGGTAAATCTAGATAGATACCCAAATAACTTACCCATTTTGCCACTCCTAGACAAGAGTATGACCATCTTCAAGACAGAAAATAAAGCCCCAATCCTCATCCCTTCTTTTCCATCTTGGAGGAGCTTTCGAGTAAAGACATACTAAAATCATTTTGCACTTGTTAGAATCATAACGATATCCCAGCCAAGTATCTTCTTTCATGATTCATACTTAATCCTACCTTTGGCACCATACAGCATTAAATCAGTTCCATAATTGGGACAGAGAAGGGGAGCATTAAAGCAACAGTAAAATAGTGTGACCTATAGGACACAGGTTTGAGCCATGACGCAGCCACTAATGCTAGCATTGTGCCCCTTGGGTGCAGCCCTTCCCCCAATCCTACCTTTGGCACTGTACAGCATTAAATCAGTTTCATAATTGGGACAGAGAAGGGGAGCATTAAAGCAACAGTAAAGTAGTGTGACCTATAGGTCATAGGTTTGAGCCATGAAAGTAGGCACTAATGCTTGCATTTTACCCCTTGGTGCAGCCCTTCTCCCTTCTCCCAATCCTATGTAAATGCGGGATGCTTTGTCAAATAGAATGCCATAATCGCGGATAGAAACTATTAAGGGTGACAACTAACAAGTAGGTGCGAAAAAGGAATTGTTGACAGCAGTATCAACATCAAAAGACACAAACACCAAGTTGATAAAGTATTATATGAATAAAAGTTGAGGAATAGAAACAACATAGACATCCTAGCAGGAAGAATAACTTGCCTTAACTCCGTCAACTTGTAGAATTGTGCGTTTGAAAGGCTCCAGGATATGCGAAGGAATAGCAGCATCAACCAATTCCAAGACACTAAATTTTAGAAATGAGTAAGCTATGAAAAAAGGATGACGCAATGGTCAAGTAAAAGACTGGTAACCACCAAATAGAAGCAGATGGGTTAATCTTGATCTTTGAAACGCTATTTTACAAATTGGCAACCAATCGACCGCTAATTAAGGATATCCGTAAACTTGTAAATGGTGAGCTGAAAATCTTTCTAGTGTCTAGTTCATAATAAATTAAGACCAGCTGACCAAGGGATGAACCACCAGTACGTCTAAAATCAATAACAATATACCCAATGTAGTCCCAAAAAATTGGGGTCTGGCACATCTAAAATCAATATTACGTGCAAATTTATCCTCGACTCAAGGACAACCACTTCCACAATTTAGTGTCCTTTGAAGCTCAAAGGGGAGATCGATCCTACTTTCCATCAAAAAAAAAAAAAAGACATGCTTTTCACTTTTTAGTTACTACTGAGAGCAGATTCAGAGACTTGACACATCACAACACACACCAACAACAACCCTCAACCCTTGGCCTTGGAAACTACAACACAAAAGGGGTAAAGAATGAATATCTATTCTTGGTGTTCAAGTGCCCAACCAACAATGAAGATATGATGGATTTAGTTTATCATCCATTTCTGTCTTCAAAAATAGGCTAAGATCTATACAAGTTAACAAAAGAAGAAGATGATTAGGAAGGGACATTCAAAATAGCTAAGCAATTGGAAGACATGCCTCTGATATCCAGTTTCAAGTCCAGCTTTCATAATCATGCCTGCAACAACAAGCCCAGCAAGCGGATCCAGGATCCTTACTCCAAGGATAGAACCACCTAATTTCATGAAGAACTCAACTTCAGAAGTGATACACTTCTAATCAACAACACCAACTGCTCATTGAGTTGATAAGACAATACCGATTTATTTCAATTCAAAGGCTTGTTTCACTTCTACAAGCTATTAGATAAATTAACTTTGAATAATTAACCTGGATTGGATTTTAAGAAACATATTATGCAACTGCCCATAAAATATCATACACTTGAGCTTTTGGTAGAGAGGTCTTCTCTTCTCTTTTCAGGCATAGACTTAACACTAAAGCTTTTTTTTATCCCTTATGCCCTTCTGCAGATTCAATTTAGCTCGAGAATCTAAGAGATCCTTTATCGTTTTATTTTCCATTTAATATGTAGTATATATATAATGTCATTTTTCCCTTCCTTGACCCTTTTTGTGATCTTCTCAGTCAGCACCTTAAATGAACAGAACCTAGAGATATATGGTCAGTATTATATGAAGCTCTAGATTAGTACATAAACTTCAGAGGTCTCAACATATCTCATGATCCTCGAATTTTCCTACCGGATAATGTGAACTCCAAAGGAAACACTAATTTCCTTCTTTTTGTTTAAATATGGGTGGTATGGGTAATTTTGTCCATACCTTGAATAATCAACTGGCAGCCTGTCCAGAGCCCACAAGTACAATTTATCAAGATGACCACGTCTAACAAGGCTGTACACATACAATATCTTGATATTTGTGTACAAGTACCATAGTTAGAGTTTAAAATAGTATTGCACTCCTTCCCAGGACCAAAAGCTTTTAGATAAATAACTACTGAAGGGCAAAAAATGCCAACAAGCTTAATGAGATGAATCAGAGACCAAGTTCATGATCTAGATTCCTCCTACAAATGAACATTATGGTGTAGAACAAAAGGAAAAAACACTAAAAAGTTCCATCTGTCGATCATACTAGCTATGAAAATACAATTTGTTCTTGATTAACCATAATGATAATTTATACACTCTTTTTCGTCAGAAGGATTTTATATTATTGCATTTCAAAGTTAAGACAGAAAATAATATTTATGCCCTAATAACCAAAGATAGATATTGCAAACACAGAAGGCCTATGATAAAGTCCCTACGGAGATCCTCTGGATAGACGTGTGCCTGTGGCCTAATTGCATGTATGATATAAAGCTAAGACTCAGGTTAAAACAATAGGAGGCGACTCGGAACACTTTCCGATCATGATGGGTTATGCTAGGGATCAGCCTTAGCCTATTCTTGTTTGCCTTAGTGATAAATGAATTGACGCAACATATTTTAAGGGGAGATATCATAGTGTATGTCATTTACAGATGATTTGAAGAGATGCACGATGGTGTTAACTATAGGTTGGAAGTTTCAAGGTAGACCCTCAAGTCTAAAGGTTGTATGTTATGCAGGATTAAAACAAAGTACATGGAGTGCAAGTTCAATGGCTTGACGCATGAGGGGGGGTGGAACTGATGATCAATGCACAATTCATGCCAAGAGAAGAGGCTCACACCCAGCGTACTATGCGATAAAAATTTGTAGTCAAGGCTTAAGGATAAGTTCTATAGAATGCAGGTTAGACCAGTCATGTTGTATGGGATGAAGTGTTGGCCTGTCAAGAGCGTCTATACTAGGAGGAGAGATATGATCAGGGATGAAGTTATACAGAACAAGGTGGAAGTGGCTCCTATGGCAGACAAGATGAAGGAAGTGAGTTTTGGATGATTCAAACATGTGAAGAAGAGGTGCACAAATGCGCAGTAAGAGAGTGTGAGAGGCTAGTTGTAACTAGAGTTGGGAGGGGTAGGTATGCTAAAGAAAAATTATGGGGAGGTGATTACACATAATATGATCCAACTCCAAACTATTGAGGACATGATCATAGATAGGAAGGTGAGGAAGGTGTGGAGGACGAGGATTAGGATAGAAAATCAGTAGACAGACAAGTATTGTCGCCCATTAGATAGGAGAGGGAGGGGTCAGGGGCTAGCATCATCTAGTAGTAGCATTATCAAGTAATCGAGTAATTTCCTATGATCTAAGATGTTCTACTAATTGTTGCTTTATTTGTTTTCTTGCTATCTTGATATTTCTGTTGTCAAAAGCCCTACTTCAATTACCTTCTTGTTTGAGCTGAGGGTCTATCAGAACCAAACTCTCTACCCTACAAAGATAGGCTAAAGTCTATGTACATCCTACTTGCCCTAGACCCACTTGTGGGACTACATTGGGTATGTTGTTGTTGTTATTGTAGCTACTACAAACATATATGTAATTCATCCAAAAAAAATGATATTATAAATATAAAAACTCATAAACTATCATAGGCCAAACTAATAGGAACATTCCATAGTCCATATTAGCATTTCATGCTTAAAGTAAAACCAGTACAACACATTTTGTTTAGTTCTCAGTGATACAATTAAATGGTGAAAACTCGTTTGCTAAAAGAAAAGAGACATAATTAAGTCAAATTTGAGTATAAAGATCATTACCAACCCCTATGAGAGCAACAACGGAGGATACTGCATCGGCACGATGATGCCAGGCATTGGCTTTCATTAGCCCACTGCCAGCCCTTTCTCCCGCTCTTTTTGTTATCCAGTATAATCTACAGGAAAAAAATTGAGCATAAATATAGGAACAAACTCACAGCTTCATTATTTGCTTCATTAATGAAGCTGTTATACTACCTGAACATCTGACAGGAAGTATAAAAACTTAATTATTTGCTTTTATAATCAATACAAACCAAATATCGTTCATAAAGATAAAACTGCTTGGAGGTAATATGTATATGATACATACAGAAAAGGAAACAAGTTCTTTTATTTTTCCTGATAGAAGGTGAAAATGACTCTTACCCTTCTTTAACAGCTATAGAAAGTATAGTCACATTCAAAGCAAGGATAGGGTGATCCATATCAATTCCATGGTGATTTTGCTCATGAGCGTGCAGATGAGTCATTGACTGATCAACAACTTCAGGCACTGCAGACAACAATCCCTGCATGAAATGCCTCAAAAATTTTAAAACAATGGGGAACATAGACTCCTAGATAAAATGAATACTAGAGATGGATTCATACCATCAAAACATCTAAAGCATGCCATCCAATACCTCCAGCAGTAGCCAACAGCACACCAGAAATTCCAAGAGCTCCAAGAGTCTCAAATTTACCATGTCCTGTTTATATAAAAGTAAAGTCAGCTGCAAAACCAGAAGCATAACTTGCTCAGATAAAGTAATGGTTTAAATAAATTGTTAGAATCCTTAATTATAGGGATCCCTTAATTATAGGGATCTGTTAGAATCCTTAATTATAGGGATTCCTTGATTATAGGGGTTTAAGAATCATAGGGATACGATGATATTCTGTAAATATTCAGCTGCCTTGTATAGAGCCCCAAGCTCCTGTATATATTGACCTAATGTCATATCTCTCAAAACACAGTAGAGAGAGTTTAGCCCGAGGACGTAGGCACCACTTGCCGAACCTCATAAATCATTTGTGTTCTTTTTTCTTTATTTTTCTCTACATAAATAATCTAGAAAGAATTCAAATATTGTTACAAAAGTTTCAATAAGACAACACTGGACAAAGAGATTTGGAAGAAACACACAAGGAAAGGAGTAAGAAAAAAAAAAGAATCAACAGGGTAGAGGAAAAAAGGCATCTGAAAACAGTAGATCTGCATGAATCATTCATTGGACTGTCTTTAACTCAAGCAAGATCCACTAAGTCACATAAGAAGTTTGTGCATCAATTAATACTCCATCATTCCGGCTAATATGATATTCTTTCTACTTTGGTGGACACAAACTCTTTGACTGTAGTTTACTAGCAAGTAATATTATATTATACACTTTAAAAAATTCAAATTTATTAATTATTGATACAAACGTTGCTATAATAGTTATCTATCAACCTAACTTATGAACCATAACTTTGATGTTTTTTCTACTGCAACTAATATAATACATGTTAACATTTCAAACTCCGCACCCGCAATCAAATGTGTCAAACAAAATATAAGTGGAGGGAATACATGTTTCTAGGGCTGTCTGCCTTCCACTAAGTTGTAAAGTTCAAGGAGCCGACAGCAATAGGATCCATAGTCATTGATAGACATAGAAGATATGATATAAGTTTCATATCATGTCAGCTCTATTACAATATCATACAGTATTGGTTAATTTTATCAAATCAACTATGGGAACAAACTGTCCTCAGTTAGCTAAATCTAATTAGGTTTGCAGCTATTACATCCACCTATTACACAAGTAAACACCGGCACAAAATCAAAAGGTAAAACCATGTAGACAAAGTGATGTAAGATCAAAAGAGTTAAAAGTGTAAATACAAATCAAGAGTGACCATAAGGATGTTCTTTGTCCTTGGGAACCCTTGCAGCTTTAAACGACAGCAATGCCACGCCACTCAGAACCTGCAAAGACCATAACCGAGCATTAGAAGATAATTTTTACGGAGTTGATTCAACATCAGTCTAAACTTCAGTTCAGGAACAGATGCAAGTGGTAGGTAACAGGTTCATCTGAACCCACTACATTCAACTCCACTTCTATAAGCCCGACTAAAATTTCTTCAAAATACGTATTTATATGGATCGCTCATAGTGCATACAACTTGATCTCTCTCTCTATATATATATAAATCATAAATCTTTTTCAATTATATATCTACACTAAAATTACACCCAGTATCACAAATTTAGTTCTTTTATAAACCAACAATCAGACTCTTTTTGTAGCTGCTGACATAAAATCCTGGACTCAACTCCGTCAGAAAAATGCAAAAGAACGGCAACAGTCCAAGTTCTATGTAACTTGTGTAGAGGTTATTTACTGTTTAGTAGTTATTCAGGTTCTATGATATCCCTAATTCCTAGGAGTTGAGATCGTAAATTCTATAAAGTAGTCTGAAATTTATAATGAAGCATGCAGTTTGCTTTCATTAACATCTTTTTTTCTTGTTCATCAATGTTCGACTTAACTTACGTTTGAATTGTTTAATAGCAAGTAAAACCAGACTTATTTATTTTTTAGATAAGTACAGAGTACCAAGATGGTACAGAAATAGATACAGGACTTAGCAGAGAACTCCATAATCAACTACTACACATTATTACCTAGCAAGAACAAAAAGGCCAAACACTTATCCATCATATTACAGATTTATTTTACTCTAGAAATCTGTAACTTCTTCCCATCAAAGCATGCCTTGTTTTTTTCCATCCATAAGGTCCACATTATGCAATTGGGAATAGTTCTCCATATGGGCTTTAAGCTCTTTTTAACCTCCTACGATTGCCACACTTCTAACAAGCTACGACTAACTTTCTCTAGTAACACCAAAGATATGCTCATCATGCTAAAGAAAAGTTCCCAACATTGTCTTGAAAATCTGCAATGAAGAAAAGATGTTCAACTGTTTCCTCCTCTGAATTGCAGAAATAGCATCTGCTGCACACAGAAAAAACTCTCTTTTGTAACTTGTTCCGTGTTTGGCAAGCATTCCTAGCTGCTAGCCAACCACAAAAAAGTTTCTTTCACGGGTGCTTTGATTTTTTGCCAAATCATCTTTCATGGCCCATATCGGAATTTCCAGACTAAACTGTTAAACAACATACCTAGTGGAATCCCACAAGTGGGGTCTGGGGAGGGTAGAATGTACGCAGACCTTACCACTACCTCATAGACCGAACTGTTGCAACAACAATTCGTAACAGTTATTGACTGAGAATACCTTATACCTACTTTTAACCCAACTAGCCTGTCTGATCTGTCTTGTTCTATTGAACATGAATTCAGTTGTTGAAGTAGTTATGAAACTCACAATTGGGATCAGAGCATCTTTTTCTTGAGGCATCTAGGGGTGTTTCATCGAAGTCAGAATTGACATCAACAAGGCAAATTCATCAAGCATGGAAGCAGAATCAATTTATTCAACAAAGGCACCATTTTTATTTTTATTTTTATTGACAATTGGTGAGTAGGGATGTTGGCCACCATCAGAAAAGGTTACAGCCATGTTCCAACAAAAAATTACAAGCTTCTTATCATTATCAGATTTGGCATCACTTGTTATTAATGGTGATAATTATCCGATTAGGATGGTAAGGAAGCAAACTTATAGATGCCATGGATCTGTGGGAGGCAGTTGAAGGGAATTATGAGATTTCTCTAAATATCCAAGTATGGCCCAAATCAAGAACCGTAAAGAAGGAAAACCAGAAAATCATAGGCAAATTCCTATTTATTTTCAGTCATATCTTCTACAATTTGCGCTAGAATTATGTCTCTAAGATCAGCCAAAGCCATTTGAGATTATCAAAAGGTAAGAAGGGAATGAAAGGATCAGAGGTATACAAGTGCTTAATCTTATAAGACATTTCTGCAGAAGAGGAAAGAAACCGGAACAATGAAAGACTACTCTGGAAGGATCTTGAACACGGCGAACATGGTAAAATTCGTGGTTCCACATTCAATGATTCTCATATTGTTTAAAAAACTCAGGTAATTGTGTCAGAATGATTAGAAGCAACCATAAACACTTCGCGAAACACCAAGGATCTGTCCAAGATCACCTTCGCAGAGTTATTAAATGCTTTGCAGGTTCAAGAATAACAAAGGGTCATGAGAGAACAGAGAAATACAGAGGGAGCACTTCCTTCAAAACATCAAGATGGTGGCAAAGAAAAAGAAGAACCAACAAGCAAATGGGGAAGGCATTCCAACAAATTCTACCAAAGGAAAAGCAGGAAACTCAAAAAGTAGTCATCTTGTAAGCATTGTGGCAAGAAAGGTCATCTGCTAGATAAGTGTTGGAAAAGGCTTGATGCTAGGGGTAGTAAATGCAATCAACTTGCGAAGTGGTCATTTGCAAGAACAACAGTCAACAACAAGAAGCAGATTCTCAAACTGTTTATAGCGAGGAGGAAGATCAACCCTTTGTTGCTACATGTTTTTCAAGTAGATCATTGAGCGAATGTTGGTTGATTGACAGTGAATGCACTAATCATGTGATAAATGACAGGGTTCTCTTCAATGAATTGAAGCCTATGGCCATTACTGAAGTTAGAATAGGTAATGGTGAACATCTTCTTGTAAGAGGAAAAGGAACCATTGGTATTCCAAATCATTCAATTACTTAGAATAGGTAATGGTGAACATCTTCTTGTAAGAGGAAAAGGAACCACTGGTATTCCAAGTCATTCAATTACTAAAACAATTTCGTGTGTGTTTTATACACCTAACATAGATCAAACTTGCTTAGTGTTCGTCAAATTGATGGAAAAGGCTACAAATTAATTTTTTCAAGAGAAACATTGCCTGATCAAAGACGCTGTAGATCAAGAAATATTTAAAGTAAAAATGAAAAGGAAAAGTTTCTCATCAGATCCAATTGAGAAGAAGCATCTCGTTTATCAGCCAAAGGAAGTATCACGGTCAAGAGAATCAGACATTATCCCTAATTTCATTATGAATGTTTTGCTTGAAATGCAAAAAGTGAGAATAGTTGAGGACTTGCCTGTTTTAGAAGTGAATTCTTCAAATTGTCTCGCTTGCCAATATGGGAAAAACAAAACAGACTTCCATTTCCAAAGACAACTTGGAGAGCCTCTAAAAAGTTGAATTGCAACTAATTCATACTGATATAGCAAGGCCTCAAAGGACTCCTTCACAAAAAGATAATGGAAAGGAATATACTTCTGGACTGTTCAACATGTTATTATTGTTATGCGAGGAAGTGGCGATTATCATCAACTTACTACTCCCTATACTCCACAACAAAATGAAGTAAGTGAAAGAAGGAACAAATACATTATGGAAATGACCAGATGCATGTTCAACAAGGAGAACTAGCCAAAGGAATTCTGTACAGAGGCAGCAAGTACAACAGTGTTTCTCAAATAGGTTTCCCACAAAGGCAAGTGAATTCCAAGTCCCTTTGAAGTTTGATATGGATTCAAACCATCATCAAATTTCCTTAAATATTTGGTTGTCTCTGCTTTGCCTATGTTTTTTTTTTTTGTCTGATGAAGCTCTGTTTTTCTTATGTTCCTCGGTTAAACGAGATAAGCTAGATAAAAATCTGCCTCGGGAGTTTTTATTGGATATGGTGCAGACGTGCAGTTTCAAAGGCATATAAGATCTTCCAACCACAAACTAGGACTATAATCTTTATTGTTTTTCCTATGATACTCAGGTTCAAAGGCTGCTCAGTTTTGTCTGAGGAATCTTTCTCATGGAGTTCAAGAAGTAAGGACATTGTGGCACAACTCATAGCTCAATCCACTACAGGGGCAGAATTTGTAGCTGCAATAGCAGCAGTGAATCAAGTGTTGTGGTTGAAGAAAATATTAGTTAATCTGCATATGAATCAAACAAAAGGAACTGAAGTATTTGTGGACAAGCAATTTGCAATAGCAATTCCTCGGAACCTGTATTTCATGGTAAAAGTAAACACTTCAACCTCAAGCTTTTCTTCTTGAGAAAAGTGCAAAAAGATAATGATGTGAGCCTTCTCTATTGCAAAACTGAAGAGCACCTGGCTGATATCTTCACCAAGCCTTTACCAGGAAACAAATTTCAACTTCTCAGACAAAACCTTCGAGTTTACAGCTCTTAAAGCAAAGAGTGTTAAAAGAAATGCAAAAAACTGCTACAGTCCAATTTCTCTGTGTAATCTGTGTAATCTGTGTAGCAGTTATTTAGTTTCTATGTTATCCCTGATTCTTATGAGTTGGGTTTTTTTGTTTTTGTAAACTCTATAAATTAGTATGGAATTTATAACTAAGCATGCAATTTGCTTTCAGTAATATCTTTTTACACATCACGCAACTTGTTTAATAGCAATTAAAACCAGATTTAATGTTCTTCATCATCTTTAAACTCAGAAGCTCTATTGTCAAATGGTCAAGAGATACCAGCGGAACAAATTTAGAGTTCATTTAATAGATTAAAGCTAGCTAAACAATATACATAACTAGATACGTCATACGTACCACATCAGAGATAGAATGAGCCGCATCAGCAATAATGGCAGTGCTTCCACATACATAACCAGCGACAGCTTTACTGGCGGCGAGGCCAATGTCAGCCGCAAGTCCAAGCCGGAAAATCCTCTCTCCTTCTTTACCGGAGTCGTGATGATGAGAATGTGAATGGCCCGTATGCCATCTCTTGTGAAGCATAAAACTCGGATTCACAATACGTGTAGCTGAATCGTCATCACCGAATTGGAAACTCGGAGATGCAAATCGAGGAGTGAAATCGTAATTGTGCCTACCGATAGTTGTTGATACCGAGTAGGTTTTTCGTATTCGATTTAGATTGCCTGTGATGAATCTAGCTACCATGCTTAGAGATTGGAGAATTGCTCCGACTACCGTTAAAGTTTTCCGATGAAGAAATGATGTTAAAAGCCGGTGAGGAGTTGTGATCGGTCGAAAAATAGCCGTTGGCGAGAGAATCAGATGCTTCGCCAGTTCGCCTATAAAGGTATCACTATAAAACTAGAACCTATAACTAATCATTTCCTATTTTCACATATGAAAAGTACTTTTTCGGGATTTAGCTAATTCAAATGATTTGTAAGTCTAATTATGATTGTGAATTTGTTTACCTGACAAGAGAGAAAAAGTTAATTCAAATAATTTATTAGTCTAAATTATGATTGTAAACTTGTTTACTTGACAAGAGAAAAATTAATTCGAATGATTGGTAATAAGAGAAAAGTTGTTTTGACAGTAAAGATTATTACTTTCAACTTTAAAGTTATGAAATTGAGTTATCAAAAGAGAGAAACTCTCAGAGAAAAAGTAAAAAAAAAATGAACTTGTTTAAGTTAATCAATAAGTACTTCTTTTAAAGTTAACAAGTTTGTTTTTATTAAACTTTTTTTATGACTTTTAAATATTCTAAGTTATTAATTATTCTTTCCGTTGACATGATGTTTAATAGGACGAGAAGTATTAATTACTTATAGTAAGAAGAAAAAGTTAACTAAGTCATGTTTTAATGAAATTTCTTTATATGTTTTTAAAAATATAAAGGAGGAGTAATGGTTCAAATATCTTGAATTGTCAATTATTACTATCATTTATACTCCTTTTTGTTACGGCCTTAGAACTCAAGCTAAGTGTCGTGCGGCGCTAGTCAATTTGCCTATGGAATTTGCTTGATATGGCAAACGCTAGTAAGCCTTGTTGCCTAAGATCGTACTAAGGGAACGTTGGTTTTGCAAACAAAGAAAGCTTTGAGGGAAGTTGACTTTTATTGCCTTTGAGAATGCTATACAATTGCTTGTGAATACAAGATTTATGGATGTGTTGGATGCCTAAGAAATGAAAATAGTCTTCCTATATATACAAGTTTTCAAGGTCGTTGCTACAGTGAATTCGGTCGTTGCTACAGTGGAAGTGATCGTTGCTACAGTACCCGTAGCCGTTGCTACAGTACAACCGTTTCTAACCGTTTGCTACATTACCGACCGTTTCTGCCCGTTGCTACAGTACTGCTACAGTATTCTGCAGATTTCCAGCAAGTTTCGGAGCCTTCCGGAGTGCGTCGGACACGTTCCTGCGCAATCTTTGGGCGAAATTGTGGCAGACGTATCACTTTGCCCCATTGTTGTTTTCATGAAATTTCTTTATATGTCTGGTTCAAATATTTTGAATTGTTAATTATTACTATCATCTATACTCCCTCTGTCTCATTGTTGTTTGGATGAAATTATTTTATATGTCTTTCAAATATAAAGAAGGATTAATGGTTCAAATATTTTGAGTTGTTAATTATTATTATCATTTAATCTTGTGTCCCATTTTATGTTATACTCTTTCCTGTTTTGTCCATTCCAAAAAAATCACCTTTTTGAAAAAAAAAATTCTTAAATATCGTACCAACTCAAAGGGTGCCACAGAAAATGAGACAAAAAGAGTAGTATTTTTTATGAAAATTTCAAATATATAAATTTTATTCAGAAACCTTAAAATTCCTACGTCAGAATACAAGCAGAGTATTCTAACTATTGCTAAAAGAATGAAATGATTTAATTTGATACGAAGTTTAAAAAATTAAAAATGAATTTACCAATTTTGTGATCCTAATTTAATATTATGCCAAACAACAACATACCGAGTGAAATCTCACAAGTAGAGTCTTAAAAGGTAGAATGTACGCAGACCAAAATTAATATTGTATCAAATAAATAAAAATATCATTTGACCTTGTGACCTTAAATATGTCACAAGGAAAATTGAAATTAAAATTTTACCCAAAAAAAAAATTCATTTTTTTTTAAACAATTAAAAAGAAAACGTGGTCTTTTTTTTTTCAAAAGGAAGGAGTATAAAAATTTGAATTTCAAAATTCAATTTTGCCACATAAATTGATCTACATGGACTACTAATACTAGCTTAATATAGTTATTTTTAATTTCTAAGGCCGGATACATGGCATTTTTAGAGGCGCAAACAAGACATAGTTAACCCTTCGCCAGAATAAAAAACTTTTTTTCCCTTTTCTTGTCCAAAGATTCTTGGCATGACAACTGAACTGAATTCCTATTTTCTATTTTCCTGTTGACAGGTATCAATTGGGAAACAAAATAAGTTGATGTAACATGCTGACATTACAAGTTTACAACCATCTCATGTTGCAAATTGCAAACCCCCATCCCCCCA
>JAPFFP010000113.1:18326783-18354103 GCA_026153255.1 Solanum medicagineum | reverse complement strand
AAGATCCACGGCGACTCAAGTTCTGAGCCTAATTGTTGTGATATAGATGGAAGAATAGTAACTCAGCTAGAGTGATCCCTCTTCCCAAAAGAATCAAATGGCCAGCCGTTTGAAGGTTACCTTCTCCTGTCAACCCACCTCCTATTCCCGCCATCATCAGGACCACGATAACCAGAATAATAACCAGGATTACGCGATGTAGACCAATCAGGCCTGTAGTTGTTTCTCATATGCATTAGAGGTTCTGGATAGTTCCATCTAGCTAAATGTTCCTGTCTCCTAACAGGACTATTATCAGGACTCCAAGATTCAAATCCGGCTTCCTCTACATAGTTGTTTCCTCTCCATGCAGCCTGTTGTAATCCAGGCTCTACATAACCAGCAACATGTGCATTGTAATGGTTTGGAATGGAATTTTCTTGATAACCTCGATTAAAAGCAGATCCCGCCCACGTATGTTCAGATGCATATCCAGGTTGCGACTGTGTTTGTAGTTGTGGCCTTGGTGGTGTCATTTGAGATGATTGTAGGCTTATATTTCTTTGTTGTACGTTAGCTATAGGCATTGGCGAAGATCTAATATGACCATATGTTTCACCCTGGATTCTTGTGGCGGCTCCTGCTGCTGCAGTGGCACTGTGTAGATTGTATTCCGCCGATGCAAAGGGAGAGTAACTATTTCTATTTATTGCTGGTTCTGAGGCAGATAATTGTGAGTGCATAGGATTTGCAAGGACAGTCTGGTTTACACTAGGATTTAGCGGAGATGGTCGATGATCATTTCCATAAGACCCTGCAGCTGCTTGAAGCAGTGCCAACTGTTGGGCCAATTGTGGCGCAAGGGGCGTCTGCTGATGTACCAAACTGTTAGCTTGAAGCATTTCCTGTGAATGGACTGAAGCAGAGGGCTGTAATACACCATTTGCTTCTGGAACTGCCATTGAACTTCTCTGAGAAAAAGGGTTTCTGGCAAAGTTCTGCAACGTTGATCCACTCTGCACCAAAAATTCGAAAAAAAAAATTAGAGACCGTTTCAGAAGAGTACAAGAAAAGGGTGTATTGAGTAGGGGCCCTTTTTTTTTCCATGAACGTGTGAAACACCTACGTTTGTGTTGGGGTGTCCTCGAATTACAGTGGAGATTCTCAAAGTACAATCCTAAGAACTTGTATTTACCACCGCGATTCAGTGTGCAGGCTTCATTTGCTTTTTGATTAATTTATTTGTTTGTTTATGTTCCTCGTTATGTTAATTTCTTAAAAGATTAGCAAGAAAATATAAATGGTCTGGAAAAAGTAAACGAGAAGAAGTGGAGAAAAAAAAAAGAAAGAGAGATGAGAGGAGACAAATGAAGAAAAAAAAGGGCCCGCCCAAATTCCATAATACTTGAAATCTGTACAAAATGTGACTAAATAACGCACCGTTCCAGGATCACTGGAAGGAGTGGGGGATGGAAGAGAAACTTCAACTTTCCTCTCAGCATCTCTGGTTAGATTTGTTTGAATGCTCAGTGAATTCATCCCATTGGCTTTGATCGAATCAAGCAGCTTTACAGTTTGCTCACTGGACAGATTTCCAACTTCGCCAGACGTCAAAGCATAAACCAGCTCTGGATTTTTTAGCAGTATAGCAAGCAACTCGACATCCGGTTCTGCTGTAGGTGTTATGCCATTTGGCATACTGGCTAATGCAGCTTCAGTTTCTCTGTCCTCCAGCGGCAAAACGCCTGTTTCAGCACCTTCCGTATCTGGTAATTGTTCAATCGGGATTTCTGTGGTTAATGTGTCATCAGGGTCCATTTCACGGTCCCAAGGTTCCTTGGGGTTCAACGGTATTTCCTGGACTGTCCTGTAAATGGTTTCCCTCTCTCGACGGATTCTTTTATTCTGAATGTCGACTTCTTTACTCTCATCCCCAGCACAAACCTTCCATGTATCACTGAGCTGCACCTCTGCATCAAAGAGAATAGGTTGAAAGAGGATAACTGCAGAATAAGGGACCATTTACGGACAAGAGTTCTAATTTGCATTCATACATTATCTCCCAACAAGTTACTAGCAGCTGTGGATGATTCAAATTTGTAAAACCAGAAGGCAACATTTACCGCTTAGAAATGTAGTTTTAAAAAGTCTTTTGCAAATTCGGACACAGCAAGACCTACTAAAAGTAACAAAACTTGTGACCAGAGTCGGAGCTACTTTTTATCCTTGACATGAAAAGGACGAGTCTACAACCTTCCCATCCAGGAGTTTCTACACATCGAGACGTGAACAGAAAAGAGGGAGGAGTATCAATGTTAAATAATTGGAGACAATGACACACGGCAAACTTATTGAGACCTTGAGCTACATAAAAATTCATTGTTCGTCACCCCTATTTTTATCTCCGCCAAGAAAATAAAATAATCACATGATAGTCCAACAGCAAAAGGATAATCATGTCCGTACCACATTAACATTTGTAACACTTGCTTGCGAGAAAACGTCTATCTAGATCATCTCCAATGTTTGTGGGTATTAAAATAGATAGATGTAGTAATCATGCAATGTGCTAGATTGAAAGGCATGCTATTAGTATTTTGACGATATCTTTTTAGAATTACATATTGAAATAATATTTTAAGGATCCTTTGGTAAAGTAGAAGAAGAGTACTGTTAAGTGTTAACCATGCTTATCTCAGTATAAATACGTTATTGCATGTATAACTAAGGATTTAATAGATTGAAAATCATGCTTATCTCAGTATTAATAAATTATATTTACCATGATTTGCTATGTATTAGCTCTGCCCTCTGTAATATTGAATAGAATTTATGGAACCCTTGAAAAAATAGGATAAATGGAAATATAGCTGCTACACCAAAACTCGGTGCAAAGAACCAACAAACTGACCTAATGGATAAATCAAAAATACAAAAACAAAAATAGCACTTGGACCAGAGAATGTGATTGCATTATAAGGTCTCAATTGAACGGATCGAGTAAGCTCGAGTTGACATAACATGAAACCTATTAGGCCAAAAGCTCCATGGAAAGAAACAAAAGTCCACAGACAACCCCCCACCCCCACCCCCAAAATTGACACCAACGAGTAAAATCTCTTTGTGCTTCAGGACCCCATCGTAACAACACTGAAAATCCTACCAAAAAGGATTAAAAATAGCATAACTAATACATGTATTATTTTCTCTAACACATCGAACCTAACTAGCCTTTATGAGAAAATTTAGTATTATGTTATGCAGCTATTAGTTATTCATATATTAGTTATTTGATATTCTATCCTACATAAAATAATATACAAATTTTCTCATAACTTAAACAATGTTGCTTCGAGAAATGTTGCATCGGGATAAACTACATATGTCAAAAGACATTAGTTATGTGGATTTTTAAAAAGCAAACCAAACAACGTAATAATTTAATTAATTTATACATGAATGACATACCTCCTAACTAGTTGTTAAACGTAGTATTACTAATACAAAATTTTAATACTCACGTAATTCACCTCGAAATCAACTAGCAAACTCTGCCTTAGTGTTGATTGAAGTGGTAGGATATTTGTAAGGAAAAATGAACCTCATCTTGCATAAGATATATTCCACGACTGAATGCACTTAAGCACTATAAAATATTTTCCTTGACTGAATCATTTATTGCAAATATTTTTCCCATCACCGCCAAACACACGTATATCTCAGCCATTTTCTCAAAAAGAAATAATTACACTACATCAAAGATTGAAAAATAGGAACATACATTTGGCTTCATTAACATGTCGTGCCAAACTAATTTCAGTGTTTTGACCAAAACTAAAATTCTGATAGCTATAACGATATCACAGTCTATGTTGGTATTTTGAACAATAAATAGTCATGGGATTAAATTGGGTAGTGCTTCATTCCTCATTTAGTTATTAATCTTTGGATAAGTTATATCAAAATTAGTAATTAGTTCCAGAATAAATCATCCCTACCAGAAAATGGAATAATAGTACTAAAATTAGTTGTCCCAAGATAAACAAAGAAAATGACAAAAATACCCCTAAGCTCCCTCAAACCCTTTTTCTACCAAGTAAAATGAAGGGTGATTTTTGTAACAAATAACTTGTTAAAAATTACTGAATGCATATTTTTAATACAAAAATAAAATAAAATCAAACACTCAATAAGAAATTACACTAGGACAACCAATCCCGACATAATTAATCCCAATATAACAAAATCAAGCAATCCCTAAGAATTTTGCATAAGGGTAGTCATGGTGAAGGTTAAAAATATGCAACTAGAATAGAGTAAAATGCTTAACGTAGAAAGGGTATCACAGCAGCAAATGACTTGCTTTTATCCTTTTTAGTGTAAAAGCTTGTTCCATAAATTTTTAAAACCACCAAAGATCACAAACAGAAGAAAAAGATAAAAAGATTACTGCACTTCATATGGTTGAGCCTTTCGTAAAGAGTTTACGCCTACGAAAGATAATGAGGTACAGTATACTCCCCACCTAATTTATTGTGCTCTTGCTTCTCAAACTTATCATTTATGAAAGCACACTGTGCAATTAAAAGTAAATATCATGTTAAATCAAATATTCCCTCCGGTCCTTTTTATATGTCGTCCTTACTATAAATAAATGGTCCTTAATATATATCATTTCACAAAATTAATGTATAAATGACATTGTTCTTCCTATTTTATCTTTGATAGTTAATGAGCTTTGAAAAGAGGTATATGACCAACTAGAAGAACTAAAAAAGCAATTAATGAACATTATATAAGGGCAAAATACTAAAGTTTTTTTTTTAATGCAAGTGTCATCACAAAAGGTGAAATATAAAAGGGACAAAGGGAGTAACAGATTGATATCGTCTCAAGACAAGTCTCCTGTAAATGTACCATTAACTTTTACTCCACTGCTTCTTCTGATTATTATATATTCCTCTCTGATTGATTTTAAGCATAATGTGGAATTTTTTCTACCGTGTCAGGCAAAAAGTTTCCCAATACATGCAAGCAGGATTTCTTCACAATGAGAAGGCACACTTGGCAATCAACTGCCACATAAAACCTATAATTTCCAAGAGATTTTCGAAATACAACATTGACCCAATAGAAACAGTTGCTTATTATGATTAAGAAAATCAAGACCTCATTCCTAAGATGCCCAATTGATAGTTTAATAATGAAAACTAAGTTTTCGCTTCAGAGATATTTCTAAAGCTGAGCTAGTTTTACCAAGCAACATCATATATATTTCCCCAGTAAATAGTTCCTATAATAATAAATTTATGGAAGACAACAGAAATCTGATCATCTTTAGATCGAGTGCTCGACTACCATGAAAATATAATTAGAATGCAAAGCTCAAAAAAAAATTGCTTTCTTTTCTTTTCTCTGACAAGTTGGAGACCAATGTTAACCATATTGTTTGGTAAGTTAGGGACCAAGGCTAAGTTGCTAACTACTTCTAATAGAGATACTTCTCATAGTTGAAATCTTGTGTACTCACTCCATCCGGATTTATGCGGCACCATTTCACTTGGCACAAAGTTTAAGAAAGAAATGAAGACCTTTTAAATTTATGGTCTAAAACACTCGACCATTTCTATGGCTATAAATTATGTCATCAAGTGTAAAAAAAAATTAAAATTAAATTGATTCTAGTCATAGAAAAGTGAGATTCTTTTGGGACGGACTAAAAAAAAGTTGTGTCCCATAACTGGGACAAAGAAAGGAATAAATAGAGAAAGCAAAGAGGAAGAATGAACGGACTTGTGGTGAAAAAATTGAGCAATACTATTAGACAATAGGTGAGATTGTTTATCATCTGATTTCACTGAATTTGGGAGCAAACGTAAAGTCTGAGGAGTACTTCCTCCGTCCCATTTTAGTTGTAAAGTATACTAAAAATAGTTATTCCAAATTAGTTCTCAATTTAAACAATTAGTCACTTTTTTCGAAATCTACTCTTAGTAATAGTCATTCTTAAATGTGAAAAACTCTATTACAACAATTTTCAAGAAATACCAGCCATTTTAATAGTGTTATATTAGTCAAATTGCACAGCTTATTAAACTCTTCTGAAGGGTTGTGCAAAATCTTATCCTGACAACTAAAATGGGACGAAGGGAGTAGGATGTTAAGTGATAAACTAATATTCCACCTTTTCAATTGTGTAAATAAACTATTGTTCCTCCTTTTCTGAAATCTACAGATTAACAAGAACGGTGTTTCAGCAACAACAGCAAATTTACCTGGTGGTTTCCGCCAAGGGATCTGCAGTCTCTTGCACCTCTTTGGTGGAGGTTCCTCTGTGTCAGAGCTCAACTTGAGATGATTTTCCGGCTGATTGGACCCTATAGAGGGAACACTACGGAGCTTTTCACATTCCTCAACTTTAGGCCGATCTTGCAATTTTGGAGCTCCATGCAAGATACCATCTGGCGGAGAGGTAATTCCATTTGGCGCCTGAGGCTTCAACCGAGAAGTATCATCATTATTAGCTTTCCCATATTTGCTCTGCATAAATTGTGCACGCATTTTTGCTTTTTGGATATCATCTGCTGAAAGTGGGCGGCCTTGAGTTGCAGGTGCCGGTCTTCCTAGGCTCCTTCCCGTTGTTCTTTGATTTGGTTGTTCCATTAGCTGAACTTTTCTGCGCTCTCGATTTTCTGAAGTAGTTAAGGCATTCTATGCTAGTGATAAGAAATCAGAAAACGAGAGGATAAACCATAGCTATTTTCCCTAATGATCCATTTGATGAGTACTTCATATGCAAAATTCCGGAATACCTATGATTTCAAAGCATGGAAATGAATGAGAAATCAAAATTTCTTCCAATGATAGTTTATTGTCCCTGGAACAAGGAGCCATCATTCAATCGAGATGAATGAAGACCTTACACTGAAAAATATTGACAAATTGAATTAACCATAGGGGAATATATAAGGATACTAGACACCAAAGCTCCTTTAAGCCTCTTGTTAGAGTCATCTGAAGATGCCATAAGCAATTTAACTGGCTGTGGAGAATCCAACTTCCTGAAAGAAAGGTGTGTGCTTAGAAATTCAACAATTACAAACAGCAAGGTAGTAAGAACACACCAGACCTTGAATTCTCTGAAGTCCCACAGAGGTTTGCATGAGCTTCTTCCTAGAAGACCAAACATAAGGAAAATGATCGAGTAAGAACAGAGAACCTGGCTCTTCTTTTTCATTCAAAAAAACCAGCATCTTCTAAACCAAACTCATTCAAGTTCACATTAAACTTACGGCGTCCTCAATTTTTGAGTTCCATATTTCGTCGCCCACAACTTCGCTAATGCTGCAAACAGCAATAAATGTGTTGATAACTGAGAAAAGTCGATCAGGTGTTTTTGAGGCACAACCTAAGCTTACCTGTGTTGCAATAACAACTCATCATGCACATCACTAGCCGATTTAATCCCATTGCGTTTCTTCATTGCCTGGCTCTTTGCAAATATTTTGCTCCATCTTGCAAGCAAAATTCTTGCCCTGTTTGAGATATCTGATCTTCAAATCAGATGAATGAGATCCAAAATATTGATGGAGCTAAAGGAGGATTGCTCTCTCTCAACCACCCATCCACTCCCCTTTCCCAGAAAATTTATGTAGCGCAGTACAGAAGTCAGCTATCATGAAAATACACTATAAACCCCACCCAAATAGCAAATTACTCAGGCTGATACAAATAAAGCAAATGCAACCACATCTATTTAGCGGTGTCTTCGTATCTAACAAATTTTATATTACTGATGCAGTCTAGACATATACATATTTCTTCCATGATGCTTTCCATTGTCTCTCAGAATATGATCAGTTAAAGTATCAAATCAGGATCTTTAAAAAAAAAATTATGACAAAAAGAAAAAATTAAAGATCCTGAGTTCATGGATCTTGAAAAATTTTACACATCAAAAGTCCAAAAGTTCATCTTAAGTTAAGAAATATGTAGTTGAAAGTACTTCCAGTGCAAGAGTTTCCAAGAAGTGTCCTTATTTGACAGCAAAAACACAGATCATCGAGATAACGAAACATTGAAAATGATTTACATTGCCAGTACAGTGATTTGTGAAAGTAATGTCCTAATATGACATGCCACATACGTATATTTCCAAAGAGCAGCACTATGTAATGTGTATTCACTGAATAAATAGTTGAGTAGTGATGCTTAGGTGCTGGTATAAAAAGCTGTGCAGACTTTGTTCGACACTTTTCCTACATATACAACTTAGTTTCAGGAACTTCTGAAATGCAGCACAATATTAATAACACTCAAACTTTAGACAAGCTACCAGAAATGTATAAGCCATGGAGGTGAGCAGTTCAAATTTTTTAATGTCGTTTTAGCACTAAGATACCTAAAGATAAAACAAGGAGTTGTCAAATGCAAGGACAACACACCTGGATTCCGATAAAATCGCAGACTGTTAACACTCTGCAGTATAGCAGACATATGTGCAGGAAATGCTTTGTGTAAAGGAAGATGGCATAGTACCTAATAACCAAGTAACCATTAGAACAACAATATTCTGGGATACAAAAATGACATTCTGGGTGATCTAAAACTAAAGGAACAATGTGAACCTTCAGGATGATATGAAGAACGCTGGTTTGCTCTTCTTCAGCTGCTTCAGTCAACCATGCCACCAAGACCATTACACCCTCTTTACTTAAAAACCTACAAATATGTTATTAAGAAAACAAATTTTATTCAAATAGGAGTAAACTAGTATATAATTAAAATTCAACAACCATAAGTCTCAAGTACCAATATAGCACAGAGGGGTTTTGTACTTCCAAGATCCAGTCCATCAACTTAACCTTTCCAGAAAAGGATTCTTCCTTTCTCATTAAATTAAGGATATTATCAACAAAATGTCTATCTTTCTCCTCTATGACAGTTAGGACCTCATCTTGTGTAGAACAAGATGGCCCCTCCTCTGTACAGGTCGGAATCGCACTGTTTAAGGGAACTGGCTCTGTTTGTGAACTAGGATCAGAACTCAATGGGATCGGACAAGGCCCTACAATAGATAAATTGCATATGCTAGTCTTCTCTCTAGACAACCTCAGGAACTTTCTAACTCTTGTGCGCTGAGCTGCAAAGAAATCCCGAACCTGCAAATGCAAAGATGTTATTCAAACAAGCAGCGCAAAATTGTCAGAGAAGATGAAATCGGATAATGCACAGATCTTATATCATCTTCCAGCTTAAATTGGACCAAGGAAAGCTAATGAATGACTATGCAGACGCGATCAAGGAATATGTCGATACCCTAACCAAAAAAAAGGCAAAGAACAAAAAGGGAACATACATCGAAGGAGCTACATCATCATACACAAAAAGGTGCATAATTCCATAAGATCTGTTCTGAAAAGCAATAGTGTGCTCTACACAAAAAGGTGCATAATTCCATAAGAATCTGTTCTGAAAAGATTTTAACAGGTGACATTGCACCAAGATATGCTCCTTTACAGATTTTAACGGGTGACATTCCACAGAAAAGATAAATCTTTTGACCAATGACGACTTATGAACATAGGATTATTGCACATCATTGCATGAAGCCATGAAACAAATGTGAGATACTGAAATTTACAAGTCAAATCATTGCTCATGAAACAAATGTGAGATATTGAGTCAAACCATTGCTCTCATTGAACTATGATGACCGAGAAAAATATGGGAGAAGAATATTATTGAATTGTCTCTACATTATTCCATTGAGACCCTATTTATAGACACTTTACTAGACTCCTTTCCAAGTAGGATTCTATATATTCTTCATATTTATTTTCATAATCTTATTCTACGTCGGATTGTATACACTATTCTTGTTCCTTTTCCTACCCCTAAAACTCTCCCTTAAGTTGGTGCATATAAGTCATGCGTACCTAACTTGTTATAGATGTAATTAATATGAGGACCGATAGGAGGACCTAGTAAAGATATTTGCAAGTTGATCACTCGACTTCACAAATATGACAGTCAATTTCAATGTCCTTAGTCTTCTCATGAAATACTGGATTTGATGCAGAATGTCGATAAAACACATAATGATAAGCTCCACCATAAGTCATGCCAAAACCTGAATTATTGTGATGAACTTTTCAAGCCAAACTTGAGAAGATTGTTTCGGTCCATAGAGTGACTAGCATGATCGATATACAAGGCTACTAACTCCCCCTGAGCAACAAAACTAGAGGGTTGCTTCATAGAAACTCCTTCACAGTGCAATGGTCGCGAGAAGTGCTAAAAATCTGGTATAAAATATATGGATTGTCTTCGAATCAATAGATGAATTGATATTAAACAAGAAAGTCACCGAAAAATTGGTCTAACATGCTCATGCATCGGATTATTAGATTTAAAGGTTGAAAGTGGTCACAATCTGAGAAATAAAATTACATGGGTAGGGTCAGAAAGATGGCACTATCCTATTGAGAAAGAATTATATGGTAGCATCGGAATGATGGCACGACCCTCCTCGAAAATAGAAATTACATGGGTAGGGCCAGATTGATGGCACGACCCTATTGAAAAAAGAGAAATTACATGGGTAGGGTCGAAATAATGGCATGACCCTACACAAATCAGATATGAGGAGCCACCGAAAAGACGCACGGTGCTATGCAACTCAGATATGAGAAAGTAGTCCAGAAAATGCATGGTACAATGCAAATTAACTATGAGAAATAGTTTGGAGAGATACAAGGTGCAATACAAATCAGATATAAGAAAATAGTTACTGGAAAATACATGGTGACCCTACTTTTGCTAACATAATCATCGGCTAGACAGATGGCATATATAGGTAATAGCAGTCCGCCAACAACGGAAGGTCTTTGATACTCTACCAAGATCGTAGAGGCGTTGATACCATGTGAGAAATATAGGAGAAGAAGATCATCTAATTGTTTCTATATTTTTAATTGAGACCCTATTTATAGACACTACATTAGACTCCTTTTCCAACTAGGACACTACGGTACAATTTTTTTCCAAGTAGGATTTTATTATTTCTATTCATATTATACTATTCTTGTTTCTGTTCCTACTCTAATAATAATAAGGAATCCAATCACATTTAAAATAAACAACATTCACCAATGTAGGGAAGTTTTAAACAAAATTCCAGCCAGGAAGAAGAGAAAGGATTACTAAATGAGAAAAGGAACACACCTGTGTGACTCTGACACCAAAAAGAGCACTAATTTCACGGGTTTCCTTCTTGTTGATTGCATCTTTGACAGAGAAAATAGATTGCATATACTTGATTGTCTTGGAGTTTAGGAGATCCCGTGGCCTTTTTCCTGCAACAGAAGATGTTAAACTAACAGAATATAAATGGAATCAGAATAGCTCGCACAAACGTATAAGAAGCCAAGAGCACCATTTACGCTAATAACCAAAAAGAAGCATTACATATATTTGGATCAAAGCATCAACTTGTAAGAAAACGATGTCAGTAGCAACTTAGATCGTTAAGCGAGTTCCCCTTAAACATCAAGAGAAGTAATTCTAATACATAAAGCAAAGTTGTACTTGGCAACAAAAAAGAAAATAAACAACTACTAAAGCAAATGAAAATTTTTAAAATAAAAATGATAAAAAAAAAAAAGCGAATAAAACAAAATAACATGAAAGAACCACCCAACAAACGCAAACATGCTTCATGTAGTATCAATATGCCAAAAATAATATAAGAGTAACAAATGGACATGTCAATATGACCTTCTGTCTTTTCATTCGCAGAAGAGATCATTCTCAAAAGAGATCCAAGTCGACTAAATTTATAACTTGACTACAAAAGCAGCATGACTATAATTTAGGCCATGAAGACTTACCAATTTTTATTGAAAGAGCTCCAGCAGCCTGCACAACGGAAGAAAAATGAATGAGCCATCAGCAGATATAAGTTCGCAAATCACCCAATGTAATGAGATGAGGTTTGACAACTGTAGCCTCTGTCCATTATCAAAAGAAGAATACTGTAGCCTCTGTATGTACAAATCTAAGAATAGAAAAAATAACTCAGCAGAGGAATCTCATTTTTGTAACAAACCATAAATCATGTATTATGGTAGTCTTTCTGAGCAAACAAACTGGAGAAATTGCTCAGAAATTTTCTAGGGAAGAAAGGAAGGGAAATTTGGTAGAGAGGAAACATAGACAGGTTAGGAATCAGGAGATAGGGGTGCCGGCTCATTATCCCCGAGTTTCGAAGATTGTGGTTGATCATAAGAGTTGGCTACAGATGGATTTCTCTCTATCAATAAGAGATTGTCCACCTTCCATACAGCAGTTTTAAGAAGATGATTATGGGGATACGCTTAAGAGGAGAATGTCCCATCAAAAGACATTAGATCTACTAATTACATATTTGGTAAACATATAAATTGCTTCTAAGTGCGTGCTTATAAGCCAAAATCAACACAAGTCACAAGTTGGTCACCCAACTTATCGCTTTTCGGCATACACGCACTTTTAATTTGTTAATTCCTAAAAATTTTTGAACTTCCAAAATACTCCTCCCAAAATAGGACTCTTAACTCACCTCCATTACATTTCTGTTGTTTGTTCTTCTCCTTGTATACATACTTTTTAACATATTTAATTTTTTTTAAATAACTTTACAGATATATTAGTCATTTTAATGGAAAAATTGTTTAGCGACACTATTTAACCAAACATTTCAACCGCTTATTATCAATTATAGCACTTCTACACGAACACATAACTACTTTTTTAAGGAGAAGAAAGATACAATGAATAAGTACTTATTCATAAATCAATTTCAACACTTAATGTTCACCGGCTACTTTTCAATCTGTTAATCCATTCAAGCTCTAAATTTTTTAATACAATGGTGTCTAGGGAAGCTTAGTACTTGCTACCTCCCACAAACACAAGTACCAAGTCTATACAGGTAGTAGGTAATTTCATATCTAGTAAATATGGAATAGCACATGTTGGATGACTTCTGGAGGGAGGACGAGTTGATAGAAGTATTGGCTCTAGGATGAATGATGGCTCTAGCATTAGGTTTTGAAAGGATGTATAGTCTGAAGGAACAGCCGTAGAGAATGCATATACACATGTAAATGGATTAGTAAAGAGAAAGATACTTTGGTAACTGATTACTTGAAGAAGACCTTTAGGGATATGAGTATAAGTTTCAAGAAGGCCATTAAAGATTGAGAATGGACTACAGTCGAGGAGTTCTTCCATTAAAAAAAAGTTAAACTGGAAAGTTGAGGAATTCTTTCATAGAAAATATAATGACCCAAGGAAGAGGGAGATGAAACATAATGAAGGGGGCAGGGACAAGGTCTTTATGGATAAAAAACTTTTATTTGGACCTTTGCAGCTTGTTTGGATGGTGGTTTTCCATGGTATGGTGTGGTTAGTAAGAGAACCACGTTTGTTTTGATTTTCTTTAATTACATGGTATGGTATGGTTTGGTTTCACTGTTTTGTAACCATGAAAAACCTCACTTTTTGAAACCACCAATTTGGTGGTATCCCATTGTTTACTTATTTTTTCCAATTATACCACCCTTAATTTTAAATAATTCTAATTCACCCTTTGTTCTTTATTAAACTTTGCCCTAAGTTTATCTAATTGGCTATTAATTTTTATTATTATTTTCATTAAAAAAAATTTAAATATGATAAATTTAATATTTATAATAAAATTAAGGGCATTTTCTTAAATGTATCAGTTACGATATAATACCATACAGTCAAACCAAACAAAAAAATGGGAGATGGGAGGGATGTGTGGAGAACATATAGACCACTTAGTGATGGGAAGAGAGTAGCTTGCTTTTTCATGTCCAGTGCGGGTGCTACTTTAAGTGTGGACTATTTAAGAAAGAGGCAAGGACACTTGTAAGTTAGGATTGCACATGTCAAAGAATCTGGACAAGATACTAACAACTTTTTGTTGCATGCAAGTTGGCTTAACAACTGTGAAACTGATTAATCAAGGACACCTAAGAAAGCAATCAGGTGCTAGAAATTGGACATGCTTGGAAATAAAAAGGAGGAAGCATGGAAGACGGTGCTTTCTTGTCTCTTTTGGAGCATATGGAACAAAAGAATTAAGAGATAACACATAACAACAAGAAAGAAAGAGAAAGCCTTTAAAACATCTTTTTTAAAATTTAACCTGTTCACTTGGTAAGGGAGAAAACGAGTTAGATAAAACTATAAATGACTGGTTAAACTTGTAAATGACTTTGGATGACTAAAAAAAACATACATATATCCTGTATTCCTCTTTTTTTTTTAAACTGATATATCCTGTATTACTCCTTTACTTCACATCATTTAGGTGCTTTTTAATGAAATTAATGGCAGGATTAACTGAGTTGCTTCGTTCACTATGTGAAATGTAAGAAAAAGTTCATTTTCTTCATTTTTCTTTTTTCAATTCAAAGTCATTTGTCAGTCTGCATCTTTCTGTTTTTTCATAAGGTAACAATATCATCAAATTCTATATCTCCTCTCAACTATTATATGGGTTAGGAGCTGAACTGCTGAAGGGTACATTGATATGGGGAAAATTGTTGTTTTTCCACAAATCAAGGTAACACAAAACACTGAAAAATAATTATATCAAGGGAAACATTTTATATGAGATAAATTCTGCCACATAAAATGCACTCAGGATCTTAAATTATCTACATGCAAATGTATGCCAAAAAGTAGCTATTGTTTTTTCTATCCTTCTGGATAAACAGAAACTATAAGACATGCTAGTCCTCAACTCAAAAAAATGGATACACACTGCTAGTCTCAAGTTATTTATTAATCCTTCAATCGTACGACCACATATAGTATGTTACACTTATGACCTACATAAATTCATTACCATTTCCGCAATGTAAGAGGTGAATCTAGTAGACCATAAAACTTAATGAACTGCCAACTTTTTTTGATAAAAAGACTCAATGAATTGTCAACTTAGCCAATGTTAGTCCTACATTTCCTAAAACAATCACTACCAACAAGTTTTTCTTATTAGCAGTCTCCTGACCAAAATTTGAGCATTAAGGAAGCACAATTTTGAGCAGAGGAAAATACAGAGTTTTTAGCCAGTCTAAGGTGCACATTCCAGAGTTCAGAATTTGTTTTACAATTAGGGTTCAACATCTCACCACTGTCTGGGGAAGAACTAACAGAAATAAGTACATAAATAAAATTAAAAAATTAACGAACCATCTCCGGAAAGAGAGGATTGACGCCAGTGAGGTTCCATTGTTGGAAAGTGCAGTTATGGAGCTGATCAATCTGGCTATGAAGAATTTTCTTCTGCGAGTCGAGCAAGCTCATGAGCGACGTCGCAGGACTGGTTAAGGCCAGTTGTAATTGATTTTCCATTGTAGACTTTGTCAATCGAAAATTCCAATCGACCTCGAAGCAGTAGATTGAATTAATTCAGGCATCAAATTCATCAACCAATTGAAGGAGAAAAGTAAGAATAAATTCCACCAGGCTTAGTTCTAGGGTTTCCACAGCTGCTATCTAAATGGGGGTTGTTTAGATAAGAATGAAGAAGAACACGATTGTTTTCTCCCCCATTTGTTTGATGAAAGGCGAAAGATGAAAAAGGTTCCACAAGGGGACGAGCAAATTGAGAAATTGAGAGATGAAAGGAGTGTCGACTGAAGCAGAAGAAACCGGGGGCTCCTGTGGGCTGCCAACGTTTTGCGGAAGTTGGGCACACAAGTCCGCCTTTAGGGGACCTAGAGCCTGGCTAGATGGGCTTAAAACTTATAGTTATTGCAATGTGCATCGATCGGTTTGGTTGATTTGATTTTATGTATTCATTTAATTTATTGGTTTTTAGTTTGTGAAACATATTATCAGATCAATATGATGTTTATTGTCGATTTTTTGTCCTTCGCGATTTGTTTTTTAATTTAACCGATAAGAAAATGCTAAAATAATCATATACATACAATTTCATAAAACATAAATAGTACCAAGAATAGAAGTGCATCAAAAAATTTACATTGATTACTTTTTTAAAGACATGTTCGTTCGAATTCCTTCTAAAAACTTGTGCAAGTAACTGCGGAAACATCATTAAGGGCATGTTCGGAAAGCCACCTGGTAATTGGATTTGGTCAAATTGGGTGTGATTACATTGTTTGACATGTTTGTTAGCCATGTAATTACTTGATCCGCAGGTAATTGACTGTAATTGGCAAGATGTAATTACACTCTCCAATTCACCGGCAAGGAGAGAGGGAGGGTTGTCAATTGCTGGTAACTACATGATGTAATTACAAGCAAGTTACTTTTTAATTTCTTTCTTTTATATCTATTTTTATTACTTTAACCGATACGGGACTTAATGGAGCCCTTTTACAAATAATCTCTTATGGATTTATTGGTGCTGCACTTTTTTTCTTGGCGGGAACGACTTATGATAGAATCCGCCTTGTTTATCTTGACGAAATGGCAGAATAGCTATTCCAATGCCAAAAATGTTCACGATGTTTAGTAGCTTTTCGATGGCTGTCATTAGGAAACCAAAATTTGGAGATTCAAATCCACCTCATTTCCATCCCCGAGCATTTTTAATTTCCATTTAGCAAAAAATCCCACTATTGGTTCATTCTGCCAACCCTTTTCTCATCGGGCCAGGATCGATAGCCGTTCGACCCTCTTGGATTTCACGTCATAGCATATATATACCCGGACTGAGCATAATTCGAACCATTTAGTTTCGCTGTTTTGTAAGAGAGAGACGAATGATATACTTTTTTATTATTAAACTCTAATTATATATAATTATTATTAATTAAAATGTAGTAGACTCATAGTGGGCTAATTCATGAATTGAATCAAATGGGGCCTTTTAATTTGTTTTTAATTTCTATTATTTTAATTTTTTTTCTTTTTTCAATTCTAATATTTTAAGAATTTACTTTATTTTATTGCATAATTTTTATTTTTCATTTCCTTCTGATTTTCAATTTGTAATTCTTATGATTCCATGCAGTTTTTTATATGATCTTTTTTATTTATTTATTCTATGTTCATTTTTTTCATTAGCATGATTTTATTAGTATTCTAATTCTTAAACTAAAATAAATTCATTATTGAATAAGGTTATAAACTTACGCTTTTTTCTTCTAAAACATATTTATGTACGTTATGTTGAAACTTGACACAAGAGTATAATGTTAAATTTTTTATTTTGAATTTAGAACATATGTTATATTTTTAGTTTCACTTGTTTTAGTAGTATTGAATTGATATTTCACATCACAAGTCATATATTTTTTAGATAAATTTGATAGATTATCTTTGTGTCGAATGTTTCAATAATTTTACTATGATGATATATTTATAATATTAATGTTTTTGCCAAACATGCATGTCATTATGTTCATATAAATTTTGTGTTTTTACTTTTAATGATTAATTTAATTAAAACATACTAATTTGAAAAATATAAATTAATCATTTTATAATATTAGTTAAGAACATATGTTTTGATATTTTTTGAGATGAGGGCCTTTTGGAGATAACCTCTCTGGTCAGGGTACATTTTATCCTCCCAGACCCCACTTATGGGAATTTATTGGGTACGTTGCTGCTGTCGAGTTAAGAACATATGTTTAATAATTAAGCTTAAACATTTAATTTAATAATATTTATAAATACCCTTATTTGTCTAATACAAATTTTTAATTTTAAATAATTAACTTTTATTTTTAAAATTTAATATAATCTTGTAATTAAACTTGTGCAACCAAACAGGACAGTTGTAATTGCAGTGCAATTACATTGTAGCAAACAAACAGGTCATCATAATTACTGAGTTGTGTAATTACTAGGCTATTAATTACACCAATTACAATTACCAAGTGGCTTTCCAGATAGACCCTAATTGACTGTCTTTTTTACAATCAAATCTAAAATTGAGAAGAGAGAAGATAATAATAATTGTGTTCAAGAAGAGAGAAGGTATCACAATAGGGAGACATATAGGCTAGCTTGTGTTGCCTAATGCCGATGGACGAAAGTAATACTTAAATTTAGGAAATAAGGTCGTTAAAATGTTAAAGTCATTGTTATATAATTAGGAATATAATCATTTTTTTATAATCAAGAAATCCATATGTGGCTCGCCTTTTGACCAACCATAGCCTTCTAAACATTTTTTTTGATAAAGGTAACTTTGTATTCATATGAAAACATCATCCAAAAATGATGAGATGGTTAATGACACTGCAAAAAAAAAAAAAAAGAAACAACCAATAAGGTCCAAGGATTTATAGTTTTCCTATACAACAAAGTGGAATCCCACAAGTGGGATCTAGTGAGAGAAAATGTACGCAGATCTTACCACTACCTCGTAGAGATAGAGAGACTATGTCCGAAAGACCCTACATTTTCCTATGAAGTCAACTAACAAATTTATATCCCCCACCATGTCTTGTTTACACAAAAAATAAAAAGTCTAATGCAGTTCATTCTGATCCTGTGGATGATGTTGATTTTGCCTTCAAAACACCTTGCATTTCTTTTCTTCCATAAGGTCCACCAAATACATGCTAGAATGAGTTTCCACCGGTCTTTCACATTTCTTCTTCCAATTGTCTCCCAACTCCTCAGCAAATCAAAGGTGTTCTTAAGCATTGTCCAATTTACTCCAAGCATACGTAAAAACAAGCTCCACAAAGTTACAGCTCTCATGCAGTGTAAGAAGAGGTGGTTGTTTAGCTCTGCCTCCTTGTCACAAAGAAAATACCTTGAGCAAATCTACAAACCTCTTCTTTGTAGTGCTTCATGGTTTAGGCAAGCTCTCCTTATTACCAGCCACATAAAATAGGACACCTGTGGTATTTTAATTTGGAAAAAGGCTCAAATATGCTATCGAACTTTGAGAAAAAGCTCATTTATGCCATTACCGTTTAAGAAAAGGCTCATCTATGCCACTATTTTTTAACTTCGGTTTTGCAAAACCACTTAAACAACTTTAAACACTTTTAAATAAATTAGAGTTTTGGATCAGATGTAGTCTTTTTAGTCATTCATCTTCAAGAACGCATGAAGAACACCAAGAACTCCCAAATTTTCAACTTCTTCAAATATTCATAAAATTACCCTAAATTTCAAAACGTTCCTCCAACCTCAATACCAAAACTCAATATATTTTTGACCTCGAATTCAACATAACTAGACCTAGTTGAAATTTTTCTTCAAAGTTTCGCAACACTAGGTGAAAAGATATTTCAGTAAAAATCAGTCCCAGGATTTTAAAAATTTGTTTTGATTCGTGTTTTTATTGATATTTTTTATACTAGATCCTTATTCCTTAGTATTTTTCGAGTCTATATTCAAAATTCAATTAATTTAGAGTTGAAGAGAAAATTTACCATTAAAGAAGGTTAAAGTTTTGAAACTTTGAAGAAAAATTTCAAGTGGGTCTTATTGAGTTAGGTTGAATTCGAGTTCAAAAAGTATTGAGTTTTGCTATCTAACTCGAAGGAATGCTACTCGTGAAATTTGGATTGATTCCGTGAATATTTGAAAAAGTTGAAAATTTGGGAGTTCTTTGTGTTCTTCATGTGTTCTTGGTATTCTTAAAGAAGAATGACCAAAAAGACTATATTTGACTCCAAAACTCTAATTTAAAAGTGTTTAAAGTTGTTTAAGTGATTTTGCAAAATCAGAGCTAAAAATAATGGCATAGATGAGCCTTTTCTCAAATGATAATGGCATAAATGAGCCAAACTTTTAACGGATAGCATAAATGAGCCTTTTCTCAAAGTTCGATGGCATATTTGAGCCTTTTCCCTTTTAATTTTCTAGATTAGTTTCCAAGGCCAAATTCTAGATTAGCATGATTTGACGGAGGAAACCCCTTTACTATGCAGCTTCCATAGAGGTTTGTCTGGATCTTCAGCAACACCTGGAAAAGGGTTCAAAGCCTGTAGAGGACTAGCTATTCTGTCCATCTCCCAGTCACTTAAAGCTCTACTAAATATGAAATTCCCCTCTTGTGGACTCCATATTTGGGCAACAGTGTCATTTCTCTAGAGACTAAGGTTGTAGAGGTCCGAGAAGGTGGTCTTTAAGCTTTCATCACCTATCCAATGCTCATTCCAGAACTGATCTTCAAGCCATTTCCCACCTTAAAGGATATGTAGGTATTGAACTTGGGCTAGTCTTCTAATTGTTTTCCATACACTGCATCCAAAAGTACCTTTCACTTCTTCAATTGTCCATTGCTTCAGGAATCCATATTTCTCTATGATGAGTCTCTTCCATAAGGTCATGTCTTCTATGCCAAATTTCCACAACCACTTTTGTAGCAGACAGTTGTTGTGGAGGTTGAGCTTCTTGATGCCTAAACCTTCTTGTTTCATGTTGAGGGTAAGGGCATCCCATTTCACTAGATTGTAGCCTTTATTCCCTTTATTCCCCTGCCACAGGAAGCTCCTCCTCATTTAGTTAATCTTCTTTTCAATGCTCTTTGGGATGGGAAACAAACTCATAATGTAGGTGGGTAGAGCCTCTATGAGAGATTTTATGAGAGTCGGTTTTCCTCCCAAGTATAAACATTGACTCTTCCATCTTGATAGTCTCTTGTTACATCTTTCTGATACTGGGCTCTATACTTCAAGTTCCTCATTTTTGGCTCTCAATGGCATTCCCAAATAATTGGTGGGTAGGGCAGCGACCTTGCAACCTAGATTCATGGCCAACAACTGCATATTCAGGACTTCATTGACTGGGTAGAGAAAGCTCTTTTGCCAATTTACATGGACTCCTGAGATGCCTTCAAAAATGATTAGTATAGCCCTAAGGTGTCTGCTTTGTGACACCTTTGCTTCACATAGTATAAGTGAGTCATCAGCATACAGTAAGTGGGAAATTCTCATACCATTTGCTCTATTTATATGAGCTCCAAACCCTCTCAGCCAGCCATTTTCGTTTGCTTTTCTAAGCATATGGGTGAGACCCTCAATAGCTAGTACGAATAGGAAGGGAGAGCGGGGTCACCCTGTCTTAGACCCCTCTGTGATCGAAAGAAACCTACGGAGTCACCATTTAACAATAGGGAGAAACTCACATTGGATATGCAAAAGTTAATCCAATTTAGCCATTTTTTTCCAAAGCCCATGTCTTTAAGGATCATAAGGAGGTAGATCCAGTCGATATGATCAAAAGCCTTCTCAATGTCCAACTTGCATAAGATTCCAGGTATTTTCTGTTTCACTCAGTGGACATGGGCTTGCCCCTCTATCCTTGTCCACTTAAATACCAGACTTTGTTTTGCATGGTGTGGGGCTTGAACATGTGCCCTCAACCATAAATCCTCCACCCTTTGCCACTCAAGCTAGGTTGTGAGGACAGGACTATAATAGTATTGTTTATATAATCTTATTGAATTATCAGTTTAACCATTAACCAAAATTATAAAATTGAAAACCAAACCGATGACCTTTTAAAAAAGTTTACACTCATTAATCCAATAACCTAATAGATCAATAGTGTATTTTTTCTATTGATTTATCGGCTAAACCATTTTCATGTCCAGTACAAGGTGCTACTTCAAGTGTAGACTATTCAAGAAAGAGGCAAGGATACTTGTAAGTTAGTGTTGCACATGTCAAAGAATCTGGACAAGATACTAACAACTTATTGTTGCATGCAGGTTGGCTTAACAACTTTGAATCTTGTATTCTTATTAACCAAGGACACCTAAGAAAGCAATCATGTGCAAGAAATTAGATGTGCTTGGAAAAAAAAAGGAGCAAGCATGGAAAACAGTGCTCTCTTGTCTCTTTTGGAGCATATGGAACAAAAGAAATAAGAAATTATCCATAAGAGCAAGAAAGACAGAGGAAACCTTTCAAAAGATCTTTTTTAAATTTAACCTGTACATTCGGTAACAAAGAAAATAATGAGTTTCATAAACTATAAATGACTGGTTACTTATAAATGACTTTGGAAAGAAAAACCATACGAATATCCTTTATTTACTCTATCTCTTTATATCACTTTGGTGTCTTAAATGAAATTAACGATAGGATTAACCAAGATGCTTTGTTCACAAGGTGAAACGCATTTCAATTTACTTTTTCAATTCAGGGTTATTCGTCAGATTCTGTATCTTTCTGTTTTCTTATAAGGTAACATTATCATCACATTCTATATCTTTTCCAAATATTATATGAGCTTAGAAGGCAACTATTTACAGCCTCACTACACTTCCAAATACAATACAAGGCAGCAGTCAACAATGTAAAGATGCATAAGCTGAAGAATTATCGCAATTAGGAGCTGAAGGATAAACGGTATGGGGGGGAAATGTACTACAAGAGCCTCCAGGGCAGGCTTTGGTCTAGTAGTAAGCACATACTGCATGATGTGTGGATTACGGTATGTCACTAACCCTGGCACATACAAAGCCTGGAATTTAAGTAGAGAAGAGCAGAGGTGCGGGTCATTTATCAACCTTGTGCCACCGGTCTCTGGGATTTCTCAATAAGAAAAATGTTTTACTATAAATCACTGCACCTCCATGTTCTGTTTTGTAAATAGTATATGTGATGCACAATAATTATATTAGGCATGAGATAGCAATTCTGGTGATAACTTGGGTAAAAGTTAAAATAAATGTCTAAGTACTGATTCGAACAGATAATATGGACTAGGAGCTAGATTAAGTATAATGGAGAATGAATACTGCTGTTAGTGACAGAAGTTACGTTTTGATAAAAAATATTTTCCTGAGAGAAAGCATTTTCCAAAATGCAAGGTAACAGAAAACACTGAAAATAATTTGATTAAGGAAAACAATTTCTGTGAAATAAATTCTGCCACACAAAATACACACCAGATCTTAAATTTTCCAAATGCAAACATATGTCAAGAGGTAGCTATTGTTTCTTCTATCCTTCTGGATAAACAGAAACTATAAGACATGCTAGTCCTAAACTCACAAAAGTGACTACACACTGCTAATCTCAAGTTACTTATCACATATAGTAGGCTATGTTTATGACCTACATAAATTTATTACCATTTCTATACAGTAAGAGATGAATCTAGTTAACCATAAAACTTATTTTGAACTATCAACTTTTTTTGATTAAAAAATTAGTGAACTGTCAACTTAACCAATGCTAGTTGCCACTTGCTACATATCCTAAAACAATCGCTAACAACAAGTTCATCTTATTAGCAGTCTTCCGCCCAAACTTTGTGCATCAATAAAGTATCATTTTGAGAGCAGAGGCAAATTTAGAATTTTAAGCCAGTCTGTGCAAATTCCGGAGTTCAAATTTTTTTAACAATTACGGTTCAACATCTCGCCACTGGCTAGGGAAGAGCAAACAGAAAAAAATACATAAATAAAATATTAAAAAAAAACTAACGAACCATCTCTTGGGAGAGGGGATTGACGCCAGTGAGGTTGCATTGTTGTAAAACGATGTTTTTGAGCTGATTAATCTGGCTACGGAGGATATCCGCCTGAGAATCAAACAAGCTCGTGAACGACGTCGTAGGACTGATTAAGGCCAGTTGTAATTGATTTTCCATTGTAGACTCCGTCAATCGAAAATTTCTATCCACCTCGAAGCAATAGATCGAATCAATTCAGGCATCAAATTCACCAAAGGCTTAATTCTATCATGATTAGTTCTAGGGTTTCCACAGCAGCTACACGGGGGCAGCTACAGTTGTTGAGATACGAATGAAGAAGAACACGATTATTTTGTCCCCACTTGTTTGATGAAACGCGAAAGATGAAAAGGGATACACAAGGGGACGGAGAATCGAGAGATGAAAGAGGGGAGTGCAAACTGAAGTAGAAGAAACCAGGGGCTCTATGGGCTGCCAACGTTTTGGGCAAGTTGGGTACACATGCCCAACTTTGGGGGACCTATAGCCCTAGCTACGTGGGCTTAAAACTTCTTGTTACCGAGTGAAAATGGGTTCGAATTGGTTTTTATATTATTTATTTTAATTTTTTTTTTTTTATTGGTAAACATGTTATTGATTTATAATGATTTTATTTTTAATTTAATAGATAAAAAATATTAATCTACTCGTATATACACGATATTAAAAATAGAAATAGTGGCAAAAAAATGTTATATCTCTAATAATTATATATGGATTACTTTTATTTGAGACCTATTTATTCACATTTTTTCCAAAGAGTCATTGTAATAAATTGTGAAAATAACATTAATTGCTCGTTTATAAAGAGAGGAGGTATCAAAATAGATAGAAAGAGAGGCTAGTTTGTTATTTACTATCGAAAGTAAAATCTGCAAATATTAAAGTCATTGTAATATTAATTAGGAATAAATAGTAGTGTGTGTGTCTACTTATATAGAAGAGTGATAAGTCAACTGTATCAACATGCCTGCTAATTGTCAATAGAATTTAGATTGAGGGTATTTTAGTCTTTTAGCAATACTTTCTTATGCTATGTGTCATTTTAATTGAATGACAAAAACCTGTTGGGAAAAAATAAGGAATCATACAAAAATAAATATGCCACAATAATATGAAAAATGGGAAAATCACGACACCAAAATATTTAATGTGGTTCACCCAACACTTTTTGGGCTACGTCCACAAATCAACACTTCTATTTTATTTCTTCTACTATTTCAAATAGTAGGCACAAGTGTACAATTTCTTCTACTATTATAAATAGTAGGCTCTCAGAGAAAAATACCAAAAATAGTGGACACACTATTTCTTTTAGGAAAAAATATTTCCTAAGCACACACTCTAATTTTTTCTCACAGACTATTTTATTTTATAGTCTATGGTATACCTCACAAAAGAAAAATATTTATTTTCTCTCTGTGGCTCTCACTGTATTTTTTCTCTCTTTGTTTGTGTGTTTCAAATGAGGGCTGAAGCCCTCTATTTATAGGAGAAAAATTTTTCTCCACCTCTTCTCTTGACCAATCAGAGAAGAGGATTGGCTGCAATTTGCACCATTTTGAAGACAAAAGGCAATTTGCCTTCTTCTTTGAGCAAATGGGTGTGGACCCCATTAATCTCCCCTCCAGATATATTTACCGGTAGGAGGTACTTCTATCTTCTTTTTTTTTTTTAGAGAGAGCTCATGCCGACAAGTTCTTTGCACAATTCAAACTTGTCTCTTGTGACAACCTTGGTCAGCATATCTGCAGGATTTTCATTTGTAGAGATCTTTTCAATTTGCATAGATTTGTTCTCTATCTTTTCTCGAATTCAGTGGTATCTCACATATATGTGTTTTGTCCTTGCATGGTACATCGAGTTCTTGCTCAAGTCTATTGCACTTTGACTATCACATTAAACAACATACTCCATTTGCTGCAATCCAAGCTCTTAAAGGAATTGTTTAAGTCATATCTTCTTTTTGCTAGCTTCAGTAGCTGCAATATACTCAGCTTCAGTCGTAGATAGTGCAACGCACTTCTGCAACTTTGATTATCATGATATAGCTCCCCCTGAAAAAGTAAACGAATAGTCAGTAGTGGATTTTCTGTTATCAAGGTCACTAGCCATATCAGCATTTGTATAGCCCTTCAAGATTGGACTAGAGCCTCCAAAACATAAGCATTCATCTGAGCTTCCTTTCAAATACCTGAGTATCCACTTTACAGCTTTCCAATGCTCTTTTCCTGGATTATCGAGAAATCTGCTGACAACACCAACTGCATGAGCAATATCAGGTCTAGTGCATACCATTGCATACATTAGACTTCCAACGACAGAGGAATATGGAATTTTGGCCATATTCTCTTTTTCCTCCTTTGTTGTTGGGCACATTTTCTTGCTCAACTTCATATGACTAGCAAGAGGTGTGCTAACACGCTTAGCATTCTTCATATTGAAACACTCCAACACACGTTCAATGTACTTCTTTTGTAACAAATAAATCTTCCTTTCATTTCTGAGACAAGTGATCCTCATGCCCAAAATTTGTTTGGCATGGCCCAAGTCTTTCATAGAAAAAGACTTACACAACTCCTTCTTCAGCTCGTCAATTTTGGAAGTATTCTTGCCCACAATCAACATATCATCCATATACAGCAATAGGATGATAAAATCATTATCAGAAAATTTTTGTACAAACACACAATGGTCTGAGGAAGTCTTCTTGTAGCCTTGCTCCCCCATGACAGATTCAAACTTTTTGTACCACTGTCTAGGAGCTTGCTTCAGGCCATATAGACTCTTTTTGAGTTTGCACACAAAATTTTCTTTACCTTTTACTTTGAAGCCCTTAGGTTGTTCCATATAAATCTCCTCTTCCAGGTCACCGTGAAGAAAAGCCCTTTTCACATCCATCTGCTCAATCTCTAAATTTAGACAAGCAGCCAGACCAAGAACTGTACGAATGGAGGACATTTTCACGACAAGTGAAAATATTTCGTCAAAGTCAATACCTCTTCTTTGACCGAATCCCTTAACAACCAATCTAGCTTTGTATCTGGGCTTCAGGGTGTGTTTCTCAATTTTAACTTTGAACACCCACTTATTTTTCAAAGCTTTCATGCCCTTAGGCAATTTTACCAACTCATAAATATGGTTCTCATGCAAGGATTTCATCTCATCTTGCATGGCCTCTATCCATTGACCCCTGTGTTCATCTTCCATGGCCTCCTTATAACATTTAGGTTCTTCCCTATCAGTGAGTAGAATATACTCATTTGATGAATAACGAGATGAGGGAACACGTTGTCTTGTGGATCTCCTGAGAGGAATATTTGATTCATCCATAACTTCATGAACCGGAGGATCATTAATAACACCATCATTGTTATTATCAATATCAATATCAACATATTGATTTTGAACATGATCCTGGGCATCGTTATGATCATCGAGCCTGCCAACATCATGCACACTTTCATGAGGCACTTCATCAAAATAAACCACACCATCAGAACTAGAGGATTCCAGCTTTTCCATTTTCTCAATGTCTTTAATTGTTTGATTCTCCATGAAGACGATATCATGCCTTCTCACAAGCTTCTTTTCAATTGGATCATATAGCCTGTAACCAAATTCATCAAGGCCATATCCAACAAAGATACTGTAACACCCCACACCATACAATACTAGTACAATGCAAATGAAACATGACATAGTTTGGACAAATTGACGCTAAATTTTAAAAGTGCTTGAATCTCATGTTAATGGGCTATGTGTGCGTCTAACGCGTAAGGGAGTCGCGGGTATACGTGTTTTGTGTCGAATTAAGGAAATTACGGCCTTAAATGAAGTAAAAGAATTGAGGT
>JAPFFP010000113.1:18293922-18326683 GCA_026153255.1 Solanum medicagineum | reverse complement strand
GAGTCTTGAGCCGATTTTTGATTTTCGAACAATATTTTCCATTTTCTTTTAAGAGTCGGTCATTTTCCGGCGTAACACATGATATATAAAAATGGAGATAGTAATTATATTTATTACTTTTGCTTAAGATCTATTTGTTCGAAAATAACATTAATTATTTATTTGTAAATAGAGAAGGTATCGGAATAGACATACAGAGAGACTAATCTGTTATCTACTATCGAAAGTAAGGTCTGCAAATATTCAAGTCATTGTTAAACAACTAGGAATGAAATAGTAGTATAAGTATATATACATATTAGATTCACACTACGTGCGTTGCACGTAGTAGCTTTGTATTGAGATGTTTACAACTGTAAAATAGTATCTATACTATATATGTCATGATATATCATTGAAATTGTCTATATGCTCCATTTCATCTCATTTAACCACACAATTTTATCCATGAAATATTTGTTCACCATTTGAGATGTGTATTAAACGAAGAGTGTGCATGAATGTTTCTAAGTCACCAAATATAAGTTTGTAAATAGTACTTTATCATGACTGATTAATTAAATGTAATAAGATTCATAAAACTTGAAGTCGTGAATTTAGATAATATGTGATTATGTAAGTTTGCTCAAAGCTATATTTGGGACCCGTATGTATAAAATACAGGTTAACTTTTCATAGTTTCAATCACTTGTATCGTAAGTATCAATAACTATAGGTCTACGCAGTTATTGTATTTTTACTTGTTCATTTACTTATTATTTTGGCATCGCACCATAAAATAGAACAAAACTATGCCTCTGTTTCTTTGTTAGTTGTCTTTTGTTCAGCCTGATTATACTCTATTTATATTGCCTTTGTGTTATCAAACAAAAAATCTTTTATTTAAACAGTGTTGATTTCTATTCGTTATCTCGTACTATTATTATAACGCAACTGTAAGACAATATATAAATGTCACATGGATATAGTTTCTAGGACAAAAAGTGTAATTCAAATGTCTGATATGCTATTACATAATCTTTGCATATAACTAGTAGGTAAGCGTTCATTCTTTGTATGGTGAATTTAGCACCGTTATTTTACAAACTCCAAATTTCTGTCACAATCTATTCACCAGATATTGTTTCTCTTTGGGCGAGGTCCAGACATATCCAATCGATGTATATCTTAGGTAGTTTTAACGAGTGCTTTAAAATAAGTGCACATAATTACGAATTGTAAAATCACAATATCATTAAATTATTGAAATATATACTTGAGCATTTATTCTGCGGCTGCATGACTTAGATATATTGTATCCATTAGACGAGTCCTACAAGTGAAAATTAACGAAGGATTATACAAGAGCCTATAGTATTTTGAAATGATTAATATGTTAGTTTTTCAAACTAATGGAACTTAGAATGTGAAATAAAAACTTAATCACCAACTACTATTATAACTTTATTTTTTCAAATATTTTAACTTTCAACCAACTATAATTACTACCAATATACATAAATTTTAGGGTGATAGAAGTGAGAGTAATATGCTAATGATTTTGTCCCATTTCACTTATCTTCCTCCTGTGTAATAGCTAAACCCAACTTGTCTCAACACTTTGACTTTCATGTTTTCTTTTTAGTGAATATGATAGAACTTTTATTGGTGAAGAATATAAGAAATGTACAATTAACTAGACCTAATCTATATTTTCAATAGTGTAAGAAAAAGCAGAATCAATCGCAAAGTTTCGATGGAGCAAATATAATTTAACATTTACACTAAACAACATATAACTTAAAAGACTTTTAGTTGACATCATTCTATGTTATAAGAAAGTTTGTCTTTCTATTGTTATGTTTATAGTTTTATATTTTTGATAGGATGAATGGGCATAATAGTGCAGTAATACGTGTCCTAATAAGGTGTTTTGGTAATCTAATAACCATTAAAATAACTTCCATTAATCTTGTTGTGCGGGTTTTTTGTGTTGGGCTTGGATGTATATTCATTATTGTGGTTGTATGAGCTTCTAACTCAGTAGTGTATGCATGCATATTAGAAATTTTAATCTATAGAATTAAGAGTATACATGTGATTTCATTTAGGAGGTATAATTATTTTAAAGATTAAGTCGACATTTAAACAATTATTTTGTGATTTGTATAGGGATGCATCTTGTAAAAGCCTTGGTTCTTCGCAAAATAGAATCAAGCATACACAGTGAATTTGAGCGGATGTAAGATGGGCGTGAAGTAAATGTGATTTGTCATGATAGATAAGCATAAAACAAAAAGGATGGAACTTACAATTATTAATAGCAGTGCAACAAGATTATATAGTGCATACATATCGAAAGGTATACACTTTACTGGAAAAACGAGGTAATGTGGGCTATGCATGGCTTTAAGGGAAGAAAATCTACATCACAAATCATCAGAATAATTTTGATTGCATGTATATATATCGTGTGCAAAAAAAAATTCTTAAATTAGTCGATACAATTGTCACGAGTATTATCCAGAAAATTCACATTAGAGGAAGCAGATGGGCTAAATTGATTAGCACATTCAACAATCTTGATTATTTCCATAGGATTTAAACTAGGAATTTATTTTTGAGTTGACGGTAGCTTAGTAAAATTGAGATTGTCCAATTCTAATAGCATAATAAATTCCCACGATCTCATGCCATTATTACTACTTATTAATAAGAGAATAAGGCAGCAACTTCTAATTGCAATTGTCTATTTGAACAGTTTTCGATTGTCCTGTCTACTTCAGCTGCCTGCTTCTTCGCCTTAATTATGTATATATGAGGCGAAAGAAAAATATTTTGTGGACTTTTTAATTTAGTCTTTTCAAGGCAATTGTATAGTAACGTGTTTGCTTCAACTGCTTCAATTACTTCATAATATTTTTTTAGTGGTTTCAATTATAATTTTACAATAATTTTTGAATATAGATAAAAAATATATTGATGTTACATAAATCTTATTAAGGGTCACAACTACCTGCTTGAGCAACTTCCGGTTATTCCGTATGCTTCAACTGCCTGCTTCTCCGCCTTTATTATATGGGTCCAATAAAAAATATTTTGTGGGCTTTTTAATTTAATCTTTTCAAGACAGTTGTATATTGACGTGTCTGCTTCAAGTACTTCATAATATTTTTTTAGCTGCTTCAATTATAAATTTACGATATCTTCTAAAATATATAGGAAAAATCTATAGATGTCACAAAAATCGAGACTAAAAAATAATTTATATTGTGGCTTCCAGTGAGCTAGCAAAAAAATAATTTGTGGGCTTTTTAATTTAATCTTTTCAAAGCAGTTGTGTATTGATGTGTCTACTTCAACGGCTTCGTAATATTTCTTTAGCTGCTTCAATTATAATTTTATAATATCTTCAAAAATATATAGGAAAAATCTATCGAAGTTCTATAAATCGAGACTAAAAAATAATTTATATTGAGCTCGTGCTAGTATGGACCTTCGCCACTAGTTATTTATAAAAATAAAAAAGTTGTAGTTACCATTCTTTTGATTAAAAAGTTTTCCCTACATGACTTTATTGTTTTGGTATGTAAAAATTCTTTCCCATTAATATAGCTTAAGATTTAAGAATAGTATTACACCATTATATGATTGGCCATGTATGCAAAAATAACTCAAATTAAAATAAAAAGAAAATCTCGAGAAAATAGTCAAATGTCCCTCCAACTTATTAGTCAATTCTTAACTACATATTTATATTTTACGAGAGTTTTATTAGCCCCTGAACTACTTTAATATGAAACAATCACCTCCCTAAAAAGTCAAAATCAGTTATATGTTAACCTGTGTAACACAGGCACGAAATTACTGTACATTTACTTTTTAAATTTTTTTCTTTTTTTATTTTTGTAAATTTTAAACCTAATCTAAATTAATAATAAAATACTCTACTATAAAGTTATGTAAAATTCTCATTTTAATGAAATCTAAAAATTTAAATTTATAAAAAATATTTGTTTTCTTTGAGATCGTATTAATTTCTTTAGATAATAAGAGAAAATGGAGAAAAAATCACTACACCAAATTAAAGAAGAAGAAGAACTCCATAGCTATACTACATAAAATTTTAATTTGTATCAAATACAAAATTAAAAAGAAAAATCACAAACAAATACAGGTGTGAAAAACAAATATTCATAAGCGTGAAATTGGAAGGTGAAATTTCGGATTCAACATTATTGGTTCAAATCCCAAAATTAAAATTCACAAAAAAAAGAAGTAAAAAACAAATTTGATAGGAAAAAATTAAAAAATGTGAGGAGTTCAAGAAGAAACTTGAACTCTATTTTTGAGCTTTATATATGAAAATTTCCTATGGATGAGATGATTATTGTTGCTAAAAAAGATTTATGTATGATTAACCAAACATAAAAAAGTAGCTATAAGTCAATTCGGAGCTCCTAAAGATGAAATTTAGAAGACCATCAACGAAGGACTTTGAGAAAAGCTTAAAGAAATTGTGAGACGAATATGAAATTTTGTGATATTAGAAAAAGGAAAAGAATTAAAAAATTGAATTAATTATATAATCTCCAATTGGAGAATAATACATGGACTATTTAATTTTATTTTTGTCATTTTTGTAGCTTTTTGTTTAACTTTACACCCACACCTTCTTGGATAAATTAATATTTAAGGGTTATAATATATCAAAAATAAAAAATTTAGGGAGTAAAAAATATAAGCTTGTAGTTGAGAATTGAGTAATAGGCCAGTAGGTATTCGGCTATTTTCTGAAAATCGCCAAATGCTTTCCAAGTGAAATCTGGATTCTGTGGAAGTGTAATTTGGTTGAAATTCAACAATGAACCGCCTCATTGTCTATCACTTTTCCCTACTATAGATTGAGCGATTCTATAAGATTTTGGAGTTTTTCTCTTATTCATTGCGTTGTTTCATAGTTTCGAGAAGAAAACAGAAGCCATTCATCAACGGGAGGCCGATTGTAATTCAGCTCTCCGGTGATCGATCCTTTTCTCCGGTAAGGTCCTCGGAGATTATGATAATTTAGCTTTGTTTTGCTGATTCTTGTGGTTGTTAATTGTTCTAGGGTTTAAGATCGTGCTGACAGCTTGTTTTATATAGTCGTTACCCATCGTTCCACAGTGTATGATGTTTGAACAGATAGGATCACTCGTTGTGGTTTGTTAACATTTCTATTGATGGTTTCACTGTGTTTTAGTATAGAATAATGACTTAAACTAGTTTAGATTCTCGCAATGTTGTTATCAATTATGTGTTTAATTTGAACTCACGCAATTCCTAATGAAATAAACTAAAAAAAGGTCAATCCAAACCAGCAGATAGAAGTTTAGCATTAATAAATACTTAGATGGAGAATGATAAAAGGGATAGGAAGAAAAAGGTAGCAGAACATGAACCAGAAATCTGCGGTGGAGATGTCTAACAGGGTATGTGATGGAGTTCAATCCAAAAATAGGGTAGACGGAAGAATGAAGTAACGAGGACATAGTGCTTAAGAGGAATCACAACCACATTACGTGGGTGTAAAGTTGCATGTTTACACACCACCCTTCCTAGACCCTACTTATGGGATTTTACTTGGTATGTTATTGTTGTTGAGCCCACCACATCAAATCTTCCTATATAAAATGGGTATCTTCCTTGTCATATAATTCTCGGACATTGAATTGAGTTGGAATTATGCTATATGTGTCAATTTCCGTATTTACTCTATTTGTGTTACAGATACCGCCCCACAAATAAGTTGTTCTTGATATTGTTGTTTGGATATTACAGATACACATATTAGGTCATTTGGATTACTACATGCGAGCTTGTGATTTTGGAGTTCTATTAATGCAAATTGTTTTAGAAAAAATTGTATCTTATAATGCTAGAGTGCTAATAAAATTCGAGAAAGCTGTACTAAGCTAACTGTAAAAGTTGCTGCTTTTTGTTGTTGCCTGTATACATTGATGTTGAACAACTTCCATATCATTGAAACTTGAAAGTTGAATTGGTATTGTATTTTTGATTGATTATTAATTGAGAAGTTGCTTCTTGTTGCTGTCACCTGTGTACATTGAGATATGCTTTTCTTCTTAATCAGCATTGTTTTTGTGAATGATTACATGGTGTAGTGTTGTCATTACAGTGGGTTTTCATATAGGTGGCTGTAAAATACATGCTTCTAAGATGGCAATGAGCCAGCTGAAGATTATTGAGTTGGAGGAAGGATGGGAGTTTATGCAGAAGGGCATCACTAAATTGAAGAAAATTTTAGAAGGACAGCAACATTCTTTCAGCTCTGAAGAGTACATGATGCTTTACACGTATCCTTACGGTTCTGTGCTCTTGAAGTTTTTGTGTGTGTGTGTGTATGCATGCTCACATAATTTTTTAAATAATAACTTCTTGGTTATAAGTGAAGTAATTTGACATGGCAGCAATTTTTTCCTTAATTGAAGTGTAGAACTATATATAACATGTGTACACAGAAGCCACCAAATGATTACTCACAGCAGTTGTATGAGATGTACAAGGAAGCATTTGAAGAATATATCAATTCTACGGTAAGAAGCATTGACTTTCTTTCCCATGATATTTAGGTGCTGAAAAGTTATTAGCTGATGGTATAACTGTCAAAACGGGCCAACCCAGCCCCACCCAGCCCAAGCCTCACAGGCTAAAGCATTTGGAGGGCTGGGACAGGCCGGCCCTTCATTTGAAAGGGCCTTGAAATGTCCGGCCCAACCCAACCCTAGTAGGGCCGCCGGTTGGGGCGCCCATCCCTTCTCTTTTTGAAAAAATAATTTTTTTCCTTTTCAATCTAAATTTAAACTTGAAATTCCGTCAACATGCTAAATTTTTCGACATGCCTAACAAAATTATATGAAAGAACATAATAATTACAATTATAATATGCATTATAATTATGATCAGTGGTGCTTTTAATTACAATAGAATATCTGGAATATATAACATCAAGAAATGAGAAGATTTTCAAATTAAATATATAACAAACAATGATCATATTTGAGTCATCCTATGACTAAAGAAAAATAATAATAATTTTTTTTACAAATAAATAAGAAAGAAAATTTGAAAAAACAAACTTGTAAACTAAAAAACAATTACGCCTTATAACTTTAAATATTTTAATTCAAATTAAAATAATTATTTTGGCCCATGGGTTGACCCTAGCCCAGCCTCAGTCAAGCCTCAAGAGTCGAGGGCTTAGTTGGGACGGGCTTTTAAGCCCTGCTTCTAAATGGGCTTGAAAAATCATATCCCAACCCTACCCCAATAAATGGTAGGGCTGGGCCAGCCCCATGGACTAAACCCATTTTGACGGCTCTAGCTGCTAGTTACCTTAGTGATGGGGTGCACATATTTACTTCATGCAATTAGTGGACTTGTTGGCTGAGCTATACTTCTAATTTGGCTATTAATGTGTAGAACTTGAGTTTGGTAATTTTTTTGGTGTCATTGTATTGGTGTTACTGACACATGCTTGATTTAAGCCTTGATGGATGGGTATATGCTCATCTGGTGGCTGTCTTGAGAATATTAATTTGATCAGAACCTGAAATCATAGTTAATATTACTTCATCTAATTTGAAAACAATACATATGGATAAATTGGAGTTCCACTATGTTGTGAAATTTACTCTACTTGCTTTGCTATTGCTGTTCAATTTTGCCATTTTTATTTTTCTTTATTAGGTTCTGCCTGCTTTACGAGAGAGGCACGATGAGTTTATGTTGAGGGAGTTCGTGAGAAGATGGGCAAATCATAAACTTATGGTTAGGTGGCTCTCACGGTTCTTCCATTATCTCGACCGATATTTTATTGCACGAAGGTCACTACCGGCACTTAAAGAAGTTGGGCTGGTGTGCTTCCGTGATCGGGTTTGTTTCTTGCATCTCCTATATAATTATGGGCAATATAAATGTCTCTTTTCTTTTTTGTTTTCTTCATATATCTGTTATGCGGGAAATTTATTTCTGTTTTTGTTGACAATAGGTTTATCAGGAGTTGAACGGTAAAGCTAGAGATGCAGTTATTGTGTTGGCAAGTATCATATCCTCGCTTTTCCTTCCGACTGACAGTTGATTCCAACTCTTGCCATATTATTTTAGTTATGAGGGTCTGATTAATAGTCCTTTTTGTATTAGATTGATCAAGAACGTGAGGGTGAGCAGATTGACAGAGCTTTATTGAAGAATGTGCTTGATATATTTGTTGGAATTGGAATGGGGGAAATGGAGTATTATGAGAATGACTTTGAAGAAGCAATGCTTAAAGATACTGCAGCTTATTATTCTCGAAAAGCTTCAAGTTGGATTGTGGAAGATTCTTGTCCAGATTATATGTTGAAGGTACAATTTATTTTACTATTGCCATGAGTTCATAAGTTGTTTGGTTACAGTAAATTTTGATACCTGTGCTTTGCTATTGCTAACACAGGCAGAGGAGTGCTTGAAGAAAGAGAAAGATAGAGTGTCTCATTATCTCCATATTCTCAGTGAGACAAAACTTCTAGAGGTCAGCATCGGAATTTGCTAACTTAGCAACTTGAAATCTTAACTTTGAGGAACATTTCTTTTAAAAAGAATTTGAGCATAATAAATACTATGTGATTTTGTGTTATGCTCTGGAGAGGTAGCAGGTGTCCGTGGAATTAGTCGAGGTGTGCACTAGTTGTCTAAAAATCAAATATGTTTGAGTTCTAAAATAAAATCCCACGAGTGCATAATTCAGTTATATTTCTCCGTTCGAGCGAAAATGTACCGAATAGGTGGTAGTCTTTTTGATTTTGTTCAGGGAAATAAAACAGGAGAAGTAAAGTTGGCAATTTCGTTTTTTCTCTGATGCACTTATCATTTATGTCATTGCTTTAAAGTATTTTCCCAATATATATTTGACTTTGAATGCTGGAAATTCAGACTTTTTACATGTTGACAATATTTCTTTAGTTGGATTTGTTTTCAATGTTGAGGCCAAAATTTGTGCTGCAGAAAGTACAACATGAATTGTTGGTTGTATATACCAATCAGTTACTTGAGAAGGAGCATTCTGGATGCCGAGTATTGCTTAGAGATGATAAGGTATTGAATTCTTGTGTTGCTTTTCACTATTTTTGGGAAGTTTCAATGTTATTTTACTTGTAATTCAATGTTTTTCTCTTTTGCCCTTATTGCCGCACTCTCTTTGTACACTCAGGTAGAGGATTTATCTCGAATGTATAGGCTATTCCACAGAATCCCCAAGGGGTTGGAACCTGTTTCAAATATTTTTAAACAGGTATTTTTTATTTTATATCATTTAATTCCAATCACTGAGCAACAAAGAATTACCATTTATTTAGTTTACTAAGTTGGCTAAACATCTTCTGCAGCATGTCATTGCTGAAGGCATGGTCTTGGTGCAACAGGCTGAAGATACGGCAAATAGCAAGGTGAATTGTTCATGTTCTTGTTTCATATTTTATAAAGTCCTTTTAAATTGTGAATAGGAAAAATCAGCGGGGGAGGGGGAATGTATGATACACCATTTAGAGAACAGAACTTTTGAGTGGACTTGAAAGCATTTTTGTAGAAATAAGTACATCTATATATGAAGTTTACTGGAGTTTCCATCTGAAGTGTTTATGTGTTTTTTGTACAGGCTGAAAGTTCAGGCTCGGGAGAGCAGGTAAAACCATATTCCTTTATTCTGATTTCACTTTTATGTAATGTAAATTTATTTACCATCGATTCCATCCCTTCTGCAGGTCTTTGTTAGAAAGTTGATTGAGCTTCACGATAAGTATATGGCTTATGTGATGGACTGTTTTGCTAATAACTCTCTCTTTCATAAGGTATATTGCGTTGTTAACAATTGTAGATCTCTTTCACTTCAAAATTATTTGTCAGTATTCTGATGCCTAAAGTTTGACATATACAGGCTCTCAAGGAGGCATTTGAGGTCTTCTGTAACAAGATTGTATCTGGTAGTTCAAGTGCAGAGCTTCTTGCTTCTTATTGTGATAACATTCTTAAGAAAGGTGGGAGTGAGAAACTCAGTGATGACGCAATTGAGGAGACCTTGGATAAGGTATAGCATGAACTTCAAATCACTCCATTTCCTGGAAAGTCCATCTTTCGGCCAATCATAATAATTGTTTGAATATTTGTAGGTGGTCAAGCTTCTCGCATACATTAGTGACAAAGACCTTTTTGCGGAGTTCTATAGGTGGGTTAGATAGTCCAACAGTTCATTGATATATTTATCTTAGTTGGGTTGAATCTTCATTTACCGTCCGGAATGTCCATTGTCTTGTTGTGATAGGAAGAAACTTTCTCGTCGATTGCTATTTGATAAAAGTGCCAATGATGACCACGAAAGGCTTATCTTAACAAAGCTAAAGCAACAGTGTGGTGGGCAGTTTACATCAAAGATGGAGGGAATGGTGAGGAAACATAATATCTTTTCGTAGTTTATCCCATCATATTCAAATGTCTTATTAAAACTTGTGGTAACTCAAAAACAGGTGACAGACTTGACATTGGCTAGGGAAAATCAGAACCACTTTCAAGAATATCTCAGCAACAACCCTGTAGCGAGTCCTGGAATTGATTTAACTGTCACAGTTCTTACAACTGGGTTCTGGCCTAGTTATAAATCTTCTGATTTAAGTCTCCCTGTGGAAATGGTAAGAGGAGCTTATCTTGATAATTTGAAAATCCACTTTCTGTTAGCTGATACGAGGTTTTTCTTCTGAATTAATGAATGCATAACCTTTGTTTTGTGTCATTTGCCTCAGGTAAAGTGTGTGGAAGTCTTCAAGGAATTCTATCAGACAAAAACAAAACACAGGAAATTGACATGGATTTATTCATTAGGAACGTGTAACATCAATGGGGAGTTTGATTCAAAAACCATTGAGCTGATTCTGGGAACTTATCAGGTGACTACTCTGTCTAATGATTCCACTAAATCATCCCTGCTGATTACAATACACTTCTGGATTTCTGATTTCTGCTTTTTCAGGCTGCTGCTCTGTTATTGTTTAATTCTTCAGATAGATTGAGTTACTCAGAAATCAAGAGTCAGTTAAATTTGGCTGATGATGACTTGATCAGATTGCTTCTATCCCTTTCATGTGCCAAGTATAAAATTCTGACCAAGGAGCCTAGCAATAGAACTGTTTCGTCATCTGATCATTTTGAGTTCAATTCCAAGTTCACTGACAGGATGAGGCGGATTAGGGTAAAAACTCTATATTTTTCAGTGACGCTTCATGAATGCACTGTAGACACCTATTCCTAATGGCATGTTTTATTTGTGCCATCCAGGTCCCATTACCTCCTGTGGATGAAAGGAAAAAAGTGGTCGAGGACGTAGACAAAGATAGACGTTATGCAATTGATGCCTGTATTGTGCGCATTATGAAGAGTCGGAAAGTTCTTCCTCATCAACAACTTGTGTCGGAGTGTGTTGAGCAGTTGAGCCGAATGTTTAAGGTATTCACCCTTTTTTTTTTGTGGATTTACTAGAATGAAATAGTTTTACTCTAATTATTATTGTTATATTTTTAAACGTAGTCTTTATTTGACTTAAGTGAAATTATTGGTTTCCTTTCCCAAAGAATATAACTTGACAGCATGACAGAAACACCAATATTACCTTTTTCCTTCAATTTTCTAATTGCCTCCATCACAATTTGTTCGTAGTTCTGCTTTCTGATACCAGAACTCACGTGATATTTCTTAGCATTGACTTTTTAGACATTTACTATTGAGACAAAGGATCTTTAAGTTGAGATATCTTTCAGTAGTTTCCAAACCTCTAAATATGCTATTCGGTGACAATCTTCCACTTCCAATTTCATTATGTGAATTGGTCAGCAATTTGTATAGATAGTTCGTTTTCTTCTTCTCCATTTGTTTCTCTATCATTTTCATTTTCTTCTGAACCCTGGTGTAACACAAGAGATGATGGGAGGAGGCGAACTACTTTTTTGCCTATAGCGTCTTTTTGGGAAACATCTGGTGTTCCAACTTCCTCAATGGATAAAGTCACATTGGTCCTAAAAGAAGTGGTATAAATTGTGGGAAATAAGTTTGGAGATACGTGATTTAGTCTAATTCATGATTTTGAGGATTCATATTCTTGAAAAACTAGAATATTATACCCAACAAATTCAAAAACTATTTGAGGTCAGGGATGAACAAGGACAGAATATGATTGGGCTTTGGTGCTTAAATTTTTAATGTTCTTGCTGTGCCATTCAATTACATTTCAATTATTTATGGGCTCCATTTCCTTTACGAGTGTCTACTGCAATCTTAAACTTTGCTTTGTCTCGAAGATAGTTATTGGATCTTGTTTTAGAGATTGAGAATTTTATATTTAATATCATTAATTTTGCGTGTTTGTGTAGCCTGACTTCAAAGCAATCAAAAAGCGAATTGAAGATCTCATCACTAGAGATTACTTGGAAAGAGACAAAGAGAACCCAAATTTGTTCAAATATTTAGCCTGAAGCAGCAACCTGGTGCTCGGCTGGGATTCTGTTTGTGATCTGCACATCATATTGCATACAACTGGTTTCTCCAGGTCACTTAATAGGGACATTGTAGCAGATAACTTTTTTTGATCTTTGCCTGTAAGTAGGCAACTGTGCAGTTCTTAGATATCACACCGCCCTTTTTTTTTAAGAAGTTGGCGGAAGGTTAGTATTAGTTGCAGCCATAGATTTGAGCAACACTCAATGTTGCTCATAGCTTGTGTTCTGATCTGTTGCTTACAAATGTCTGTGCGACTTGTGTTCTGAGCTGTTGCTTACAGATATCTCTCTGTGACTTTTGTGTTCTGATCTATTTTTTGCAAATATGTCTGCGTGACTCTATTGCGCTTGCAAGGGCAGTTCCCTCTTGCTCCAGCCTCTCTTCCCCTCCCGAAGTGGTGATAATATTTGTTGCTGTTTGCTGTATTGATTAGGATACATCATATATATGTGCTTTCATTAAGGAGAGATTTTATGGGATTTCAAAAGTAGCATAGAGGTGTAATAACCCGCAAATCTGCACCTCATAAATACGTTCTTTGAGCATCCCTGCCCGTCTTTTATGCATCCTTCGGTTTTACTGATTCTTCAACTACTTGGAGAACGACTACTCATCTGAACTTTAGTTTTGAACCTATGTTTATTTGAAATTTCCACCTATTGTGTTACTTTTCGCCATGTATTAAGAGCTTTCTTTCTGAAAAGATGCTACTCTTCATGAGGTAAATCTGAGATCTGCATGTACACTATCCCTCCAAAGCATAGTTGTGCGGTTGCATGTTTTAAAAAATGCTATCAAAAGCAAGAACCTTTATTTCTGGGGGCTTTCTTGTACATGATGTTTCAGAAAGTACTACCAAGATCATGAACATTTATTTCCTAGGGCTTTCTTGTAGTATCACAATAAGATGGAACAAATTTATTTGATACCAAATGTATCTCCGACAAAAACAGATGAAGCGAGAGAAGTTGATAATTATAAAACAATCCATGATAACTTCGAAGCTTCTTAACAATATTCCCCAAAAAAGAGAGTATCTTTTACATATTGAGACCATGATCTATTAAAGCAGAATATAACAGCTAGTAACAGAGATTCAGAGGATAAATCCCATAGAAAAAAGTAAATATCTGTATTGACATTGTAACGTTTTGGGACTTTGAAGTTCAGAGCCCGTCTGTATTACATATTGGAGTTGGGCTTTTTGGTGCAGGGCTTAAACTTATAAGGTGCTGTACAATTTACAAGTACATATTACTTATAAGGTACTGTACAATTTACAAGTACATATTATGATGAAAAACATTATTTGGTAACTTGGTAAAGAATAGCAATTGGCTACCTGGGCTTCTTTCTCATAAAGAAGCAATTAACAACTGCACTTCTCAACTTACGACTCCCCTTAATCTGACCTGCAACAAAAAATTCCGATTATTAAAGATGGGGATGATTATTTATCTTTTTTTAGTATAATTTTTTCAACTTACAGGGAGAGTTGGTATAAGCCGAGTCTCGTCAATGTCAACAACTAAAACCATCCATACTAATCACACTACTCTTCTGTGCTGTTGTGGAAGTTCATCTCTTTGGGTGTTTCCTTGTATAAGTCAAAAACTAACAAGAAGCCATCTCAATAGCAAATGTATCTGTAGTAAGAATCAAGGAAGAAAAACAAAGATCATATATCAACTCACAATAACTCTAAATAAACTAATTTAGATGAGGGTAAAATGCAATACCGAAGGCCATTTTACCTTAGATCTCGGAGAGGCAAGTTAGCTGAATCAATAACAAGAAGCATTGCAACGGTAAAAACTAATGCCTGCACCACCAAGTTCCTTAGCGTTTTTTTTTAAGAAACTGGAAAATATTGTATTCCTCAACATTATGGATATGTTGGAGACCTTCAAAAGAAGAAAATATGGAAGAAAATACTAACAGAGAACCTAACAGATCTACAAGCTCTAATTCCTCTATCTTTGTTTCTTTACACCAAACAAAAGAAAGATACAAGAACAATTCCAATAACTCTACGAATGGAATTGAACCTATCTTCGAAACATCTGCTATTTCCACCATCTCTTCTAGGCTCTTGCTTCCACCTCTTCTAATCCAGCAACTCAAACAGATCTGCAGTGTACTCGCGCATGTCCATTTACGTCTGTGAGAGTAAAATTCCATAACTGTGCAGTGAATGTACAATGCAACAAAATATGACTATTTTTCTCATCTGTTTCCCCACAAAGATCCTCCCGTTTTTCTTCAAACCTCTTTTCACAAACGAGCTTTTCCAACTACCAAACAGTGAAGTCCCCCTATTTCTGTAAGATTGGCACCTTGGCTGTATTGAGAATATCTATTCAACTATAGGTTTCAGCTATGTACAGATTTACAAGGGTATTATGAGTAGAACTCATAACTTGATAGGCTATGTCAGATCTCGACCAAGAGATCCTCTTTCTGATGTCTCCTCAATTGACAGCAAATGGAGGAACAGGTTCAAGAGTCTGTTCTATGCAGTCACATGGTTTTAGCCATAATTTAAATTTCAACGGCTGATATCTTCCATGGCAATCCGGACTAAGCGTAATAAGTTGTCAACATCATGGAAGTTGAAATCAAGGGCCTTCTTTACGGATAATGCAGGCACTTTACACTCTGTATCAATGTGTCCAGGATAAGCAGCTGCAAAAGCAACACGTGATTTCCTGGAGGCTTCCATTGCTAAATTAACTTCCTGTGCCTGCAAATTAATCAAAACTAAGATACTAGAAAAAGGAAGATGGCCAGATCAAAAATTAGATTCAGAGCATGAGTTCTCAAGTAAAAGGATACATGGAAAAGAATTGGACTTCTGTAGAGGCAAGCATTTTTGTAATTATACCCTTTAACCAAACAATCTGGTGGGTGACAATCAAGGGAACAGAAAAAATAGAACCTATCCCTCAGAAGATACGTCATCGAACCATAACTGATGCAAGTTCAAATCCACTTCTGTTGGCAAATTGCTGATAAAATATGGTAATATGCCTAGCTTCAGGCAATTGTTCAGGTGAGTAACAGAGTTAATGTCAAAATAGTTGGTCCGGTGCTATCATTCGCTCAATTAGACCAGATGAATAACAGAGTTAGACAACATTAAATAGTTCTCTACTTTATCTGGTCTGATGATTCTCTCCGTTGAAAATATGTTTGATTGGTGATCTCATCGCTCAATTAGACCAAGTCATTAGTGGAGCTGAATTATATGACAACTTACAAAGTTAAATAGCCGCGTGAAGCTAGCACGGTTTCTCGCTGAAACCACATGAGTTCCAGCAACCGGGGGAGAAGCAACACCTTTCGCCAAGGCAACCTTGTCTACAACAGTTGTATTGTTCAAATTGTCAACATCGGAGGCAGAAGAGGAGGGGGATTCACCTAGCGTATGATGATAAGAAATCCAGTAAGTGTAACCCGTAAAAAAAAGTCCAGTCCAACAAGAAGAGAGTTGAAGACACTTCATCAATATTACTAATCAGACACAGCTGGTTTGTTTAAAGAAAAAGAAACAAACAGTTATTTGCACTTGTTAAGCTTTTATTCTTGATAAAATGATGCCTAACTACTTCTGGTGCAAGATTCATAATAATGCTATGACCCTCGCAGCTATTACTTTTATTAAAAATGAAAAGAACAGACAGTAATTCAATCTCCTGAGAATAACTCCACAGAGTTATCTATCCATGGTTGACTCATCTTTCATCTTCGACAAAATTCATAGGTACAGCAAAGATAAGCCTTTTAATACACCGAAATGGTTTTTAGCATAGTACAAGTAAAATGTCGAGAACATCCTATCAACCAGTATACAGCAAATCACATCACTTCAGTAACATCAAAAGTCAAACTAGAAGTCTAGAGGGGCGTGCCAGTCCAGTTGTAAGTGTCTGAAATAAAATTGGCATAGGGATGTAAGATGTATATTTTTAGGTGAATCTTTAGCAAATTACCTGGAGGAAAAATTTGCAGCGCTTTTTGTAGTTCATTCCTATATCTGTTTGCATTGAAATTAGAGAAATAGACTACTCGCAGGTATGCAACCTCCATGCATTTATAGGCTAGTGAAACAGCAGCCATGTCTTTCAATCTCTCGTATTCATGGGCAACAAACCTATAAATAAAACAAGAATAAATCCTGGAATCAGCATTACTGAGTATTTAGAAATTCTATCGTACTTCAGGATCTCCTTGGTATTATAACAACTAATTTCTCCAGAACAAGAGACACTACGGATTATACATCAAAAGAATAGAATATAGCTAAGATGTGTGAAAAGGCATCATGAAATGAGTTTTTCTTACATATCACAAAGTAATAGTATGTAACTCTAACGTGCATATCTTTCTTTGTGAGTTGAAAAATAAAAGCTCCAAGTAATCGGGGAATCTTAGTAGCTCAATTGGTTTGCTACCTACCCCCCCCCCGTGATCTCGCTCCCCACCACGTAACCCCCCCCCCCTTTCCCCTCCCCCCCCCCCCCAAATCAAAAAAAAAAAAAAAAAAAGGTCCAAGTAATCACAAAACAATATGTCGGGAAAATGGTTTAGATCAACAGAGATTTCAAAAATGCATGGCATGGTGAGATAACACTAAATGACATCATTTCAGATTAGACCATTAATAGTACCAAATTAAAACTGATGGTCAGTTTACAAACAAGGACAGTATCAACAAGTTCATGCACATCTAATAAGGTTAATGTAAAAATTACAACTGAGGAATCTGTTGGTACCAATACAAACGGGATAGTAATAAAATTTCCAGTGACATTATGAAATGTCCAAATACTTGACCAATAAATGCTACTACTCGAATAACAGAAAACCTAGTATTGAGTAGGGTTCCCTAAAGTTTTAGATAATGAATCAAGACTGTAAAAGAATAGGGACATTCTAGCAAGAGGGTTCTTGTTTCTCAGAATGAGCAACTTTCTCTACCCCTTTACCGAATCTGTTAGCGAGAGCATATTTTCATAACTAGTTCATTGAACAATACAGCTTGAATATCTAGCCCTGCACTTCTGTGTAGTACAGAAGTAAAATCTACTTGCAAATTTGTGCAATTACGGTTTACATGAATGAAAAGAAGTGAAAACTAGACAACTCACTCGCACAGTTTTGCAGTGCTGCTATAAATTTGACTTGACTGGTTCATTTCGCTGTGCTTGGCGCTGTCGTTGCATGATTCTAGCAAGGATGCTCCATGGAGAAACTTTAGGGTTGCTTGAAAATAGAGACTTGTACTTTCACTTGACCCAGAGTTCTGAAACAAGAAGTCAAGTTATGCCAACACAAATGAGTAAATAAATACATAAAAGAGAGCAAATGATAAAGCATATCATTAGCCCCTCATATCTTTGGATATGAAGGAAAACTTATGTAAACCTTGAGGCGATCTGCCAGATGTTTAAGGTTTGTGGCTTCTTTAATAGCATTCACAGCAGCTTGACTAGCAGAGTCCTTCCGAATAGGGCTGCGAGCAACTGGATCCCGGACCTTAAGTGCAGGCGGAGTAGATTGTGGCAAACTATTAGATGTGTTTCCAGGGTGGCTTTCAGATTTTTCACCCTGTCTTGAAGCATTCAACATCTCTCCTTCAAATGCATCTACTGCCAACAAATTAGCCACACCCTTCCTTTTGAACGCAGGGACTGGTTGTGAAGATTGAACTGTCTCATTCTGACCCCTTATTGAAGGAGATGTTAAGTGTGACTTCCCTTTCTCAAGTGCTTCAATTTTCTGAGTTCTGTCAGACACAAGCTTCCTAGATGATCTCCCATTATCTCGATCAGTTGGAGCGGCCTGCCTTTTATCCAGGCCAGACATAATATCTAATTTTACTTCAGCACCATCACCAAATTTTGATTGAATATCACCTTTAACATTCTCATTCAGCAATTTTCCAAAAGAATCTTTCTTGGAATCATGCTGTAATCTGTCAGAACTGGCACCAGATTTATCCTCAAACTTGTTTCTTCCAGATGTCAATTTCCCCTCATCAATTCTTTGATCTGGAGATTCATTTGAAATATGAAGATCCTTAATCTTACATTTGCCAGAATCAGATCTGACAGTACGATTCTTTTCTTTATGCTGAGAAAACAAAACCTTCTCATCCTTAGAGGTAGAGCCACTATTATGAAACTGATTGTTGTTCCTTTTTCCATTATTTAGGCCTTGGTCCAAGTTCTCTGTCCTGAAAGCATATTGATTAGCTTGACCTAATGGATCAGCAGTAACATCAGTGTCCTGATGAGTAGCAAAATCAGAACCTGTGATCTTTGCTTTAATTGTAGCACCTGATACATCATCGACATCTTTCTCCTGGTAATCAAGTTCAGAGGACTCCATTTCATGATGCTTTCCATTGGAAGATTCTTCTTTCTTTATCATCCCAGAATGATTGCTGCTCCTACCGATTTCACCATAAGAAGACCGCCTTGGTGTAGAACCGGTAATGGAATTAACTTTTTTGTGTTCGGTCTTTCTCTTGGGGTTCCTTTTAGTTGCTGAACTCATATCCTTAGCTGAAATTCTCAAAGGAGATGAAGATACCGATTCTACCGGTGAACTTTTTGGTTCCTGAAGACTAGTTCTGTTCTTATGTGAACCAGACACTTTAGAAGAGCTCGAAGTGGCTGCAACTGAAGGCTGGAAAGCAGACAAATCCCTTTTTGAAGAATCTTCAGCATCTGCACTATGCTGAGACACTGTGCTATCTAGATCTTGTCCACCTCGCTCTCCCTTCTTACCTCTACTTTTTCCATCAGTCTCTACACTGGCTCTGCTTCTGCTGGAGTCTTTTTCCACAGACTTAGAGACCCTTGCTTTCTTTTCTTTCCTACGACCATTATCACATGTCTCTTCTACAATATCTCGGGGAGGTTGTGTCTCAGGATTCTGGCATTCACTCCATTTCCTCTTAAGGGAGTCTTTACTGTCACATTTCTGGATTGAACCATCCACAGAATGGCTTTCTGGATTTTTTGCTAAAGCCAAATTTTTCAGTGAATCAGCCTTTGGCTGCTTGTATTTATATTTATCTCTAGCCCTTTCTGATCCACTGTTTGACAAATTGGTGCTTGAGCTCTGTCCCGGTTTTGCCCCTATGGGATCGTCACCATAATGCACATCATCTCTCCTGAACTTTTTAGCTGTCGAACCATTCAAATCCATCTCACTTATGTTCCTCATCTTCGAATTTTTAATACCTGCAAAACATGTTATATAGAGTAAAGAGAAGTTCCAGAAATTCAAGGATTTCATTCAAAATACAACAGCTTAAGATATACCCCCATCAGGATAGTTCTCAAGCGATCTTTTCTTCTCTTCTTGTTTATGTCTCTGCTTCTCTATGATTGAGCTACTTGGCAGGCCCACCAGTTGATGGCCATTTTCATCAGTGAGAAAATTAGTACCATCGTTCGAGCTTCTGCTATTTGGGGTTCCCTGATGGTTTCTTTTGACACCGTTTGATGACAGTAAACCTTCCTGTCTGGTCGCACTTGACACACCTTTTGATACATGTATTTTCTTCCCACCAGCATCAACAGCTTGTATACCTGCTTTTTGGTGTTCTAGGCCGGCATGCATAGTGTCAATAGGAGTTAGTCCTGAGAGAGCCCCACCAGGATATTCATGCTGACTAAATTGTTTGTCAGAAGCAGGGGCGGTAGCACCACTCATCGGCACCTGGTAAAGAGCTCTTAGAGCCTTCGTCGTTTCCTCTTCACTAATACCACAGCGATTCATTCCAGGCCTAGAAGATGAAAATAATTAAATAGCATTCAGAAAACATCTTAAATATTGGAAACTGATTTCTGTTGTAATGATTAAGTATAAATATGGTAATCTTTCAACCTAACATCCTATACGTCTTCACCTTAAAGATATGACTTCTCCTGAATAGATAAATTACTTGCAGCAAGACAGATAATCATGATAAAAGGATGAAAGCAAGGTTGGAGAAAACTTACAACCAGGTTTGCAATCTACACACCCACTTCTTGGGTAGGCTGTCTGGATCAGTGCCAAGTGGCAGTATACGCCAAGTCTGACACTTGTCACAACAAACCCAATCTTCTTTAACTACAGGAGCTCCGGCTCCTGGAGGTGCAGAGAGATTGGATTCACAGATAACGTGAGGAGCCCCATTTGAAGCAAACGTAGGATACTCCGCAGAAGCAAACGGCTTCTCAGTTTTCCTACCATTAACTTTTTCCTTCAGTGAGCTATTACGTTCAAATCTCTTCTTACTGACTGAATCAGAACCCTGCAGCATTTCCTTTGGATGAATTTGCTCCAAACCAGTTTCAGCATCTTCTAGTTCGAGTTCTACATCACCAAAGAATTCTTTGTATCTATCCCTGGTTAGGTTCTTTTTCATGTCCTCTGAGTCAGTTTTAGATAAGAGGATGCTGTTAGAAGAGGTTTTCTTACCCTTAGATGCTATGAATGAATGAGGAACAGAACTTTCTTTTAATGCCTCGGTACTTTGGGCATTATGAAACCGATTTCCTTTGGGTTTCATTGTGTCTCTAGATGCAAAAAGTTCCTTTTCAGGAGCAAGTTTCATTCCATCCTCATTGTTGGAGGAGCTTCTCTGACGAGATGACTGCTTGAGGGGACTGGCGGCATCTGCATTTTGCACATTCCCATCTTTAGACTGTCCATTGTTGGACGACTCCTCTTTGTTGTGGCCTTCTTTCTTCAAGTATCCTGAGTTATGATCATTACGATCTGTCTCTTCCATTTCCATAGTTATCCTAGATGAGGAAACCTTTACACCAGACCCTTCAACAGAATTTGTGTCTATTGCAGTGACAGGCAGCAATGATTTCTTGGATGCCCGCTCAGAGGATGCTTCTTTTGTCTTACCCTTAGTGGCTGTTTTTGAACTGTCAATAGTCTTCTCTGCATCTTTTGGAGGATCGGCAGCATTAGGGTATGGATTAGATAAAAGAGGCAGTTTCAAGGCCTTTGAAACAAGTTCTTCACAGGCAAGACCATCAACATCGATCTCCTTCTTTGATAATAAGGCACTGCCATTGTGATTATCATAGCCTTTGCCCTTTGCCGAGGAACTTTTCTCGTAAGTTTTCAATTTCCTCGCCTCTGAAACTTCTCCATTTGCATAATGAGTACCATTCACTAGTGCCAAAGATTCAAACATTCCCTTTTTCTTCCCTTTATGTCCAGATTTTCCCCAAAGCTTGTCATTTTCATTCAAGCTAATCAACTCGTCTGAGAGGGGGGATAGCAATAACATATCACGCATTGGATGTGAGGTCATAATCTGCTCCAATGGGTTGATTAAGAAAATTGCAGATAACAAGGTTAGCTTAAACCAAAAAGAAGAAAAACAGAGCAAACTTAATGTTTGTGGAAGATTCACCTGAAGTATATTAGTAGGGGATTCATCTGGGGAAACCTGAAGGTCATGGGAGACACCTTCTCTATTGATGGGGCTACCATCCAGCGACGATGATGGAGAGACATCCAGCCCAAGCCCACTATAGATCTCGGCATTCTTTTGGGTCAACAAATTTTTGGGGCCAACTTTGATACGTAACTTAAGCAATTTCGGGTCAGAGTCATTTCTTGGCTTCTTCACTTTTTCACTTTTTGAATTGGACTCTTCAGACTGAGTAATTGGTTGGCTAGAATTTCTTTCCCCCTTAAATTTTGGACCCTCAAGTGCAGATACTGCTTTTGAACGGGCAGAAGATGCTGCAAGCCTTCCGGACAGAGAAGTGCTTGAAGATTCTAACAAGGTCTGTCGACCACTCTGTATCATTGAAAGATGCATATTACTAGGTAAAAGTGGAATATAAATGTGAAATCATATTACTTCTTTGTTGCAGTAAACTATCATATAAAAAAATCATAAGGATTTATTCAAAGGTTATGCACCTCAGCGAGCAGATTGTTTGGTGATACTTGTCGGCTATTGTTGTTGGATTCTGGTGGAGTCCTTGGATGAGACCAAGAAGGAGAACTCTGATTAGCAGGTAAAAATGAACCATACCCGCCAAATCTTGACCCTGTCAATATATGCAAAATCAACAATCATCAGCTCATGGCATAAACCTTGTCACTGTTAAACTTGTGCTTCTGGGAATACCCCATTTCCAGTATTACATACCCAGATTCTCAGCTGAAACTCCACCTTCAAAATCCTTTTGAAAATGTCCCAAAACATTGTGGAGTTTCTCATCCTTGACAGAGTAAGAGAATAGATACATGAGAAACTGAAAGAGGGTTGCCATTACATGTGTGTAATGAAGTTATAAACACTAATACATAAAACCTGCCAGAATACTTCCTCCGGCTCACTAACTAGCCCCTAGATCAACTCTAGAGGAGAAGTTATAAGCAAAAAAAAGAATGAGCAAACGCAGGGTTTCTCTAAGACTCTAACATCACAGTATACTAGGACAGTCTCTCAATGCAGTCTTGCTTAAAATAATGATAACTCACGTTGAAGGAGTACCCTCAAGAATAATTTCCGATCAGAGAAAAATTCTAACAATTTTATATCAATGTTGGAAATAATTTAATTACTTTTCTCCTATTTTGATTAAGATGAAAAATGAATCACTTCTCTCTACACGCAATAGAATTACAAACTTTATCCTTCCACATTCTTTGGTAGCTTTTAGTCTAGCTAGATACATATGATGTAGGGATAAGTTGAGTTTTAAAAGAACTTCTAGATTCAGAGAATCCCTTTGCCTTTCAAGAGAATTTTTTTATTTTAGTATAGCAATAAATGGGCCTTGAATAGAGCAGAAATATTACAGATCCCTGATCCCAACTAATTTGGATTGAGTGCATAGTTGATTGATACATTGACCGCCAAAGCCCTTGCTTTACAGCAAGAAATTTCATTAAACTATCAAATTACTACTACAGTAGATATAGTTATCATATACTATTGGACTAGACACGGAGTTTAACACATACCAAATGTACACTTCAAACTTGTGATCATAAAAACATGCCATGACATTTAAAGAAAAGATAGGAGGTTTAAAGTTTCACATTTTTGAAATATAGAAAGTTGTCGTTGTTGTTGGAACAGAATAAAATGAAAAGAGCATCATAAAATGGAACCCATATGGAACAGAGGAAATATTTTTTATTGACACCAAGTAGATTATTTTCAATTATGTTTTGCCTGCCTGCCAGGAATTATACATCACAAGGTTTCAAAATTTACGATACTAGGTTGAGCCATTGAGGACTTGAGGTAATTAAAGTTAAATTTATTTCTCATATAACCTAATTGCTTTCCATGATTTCTCTTAGCAATAGTTTGGTCATTTAATCATCAGGTTTAATAACATTCCTTCTTTCCATTTCGTTATCAAGTTTTTCTTAAACGTGATAAGGCCCATTATTAATAGTTGGTTTTAGAAAGTGAATTATATTGAGCAACAGTAGTTTAATAACATTCTCTCTTTTCCATTTTGTTATCATCTGATAAGGCCTCTTACTAACATTTGGTTTTAGAGAGTCAATTATATTGAGCAACAGTAGTTTCATAGCATTCCCTTTCTCCATTTCGTTATAACATGATAAGGCTCTTATTAACATTTGGTTTAAGACAGTGAATTGTTTCGAAGCAACAAGAGATAGACAACAAACAGCCCATAGATTGATCAAACACATAACCTACATGCTAACAAACTAGAAAAGCCAAAATACACAAAAATGAACCAATTGCGATTGAATACAAAAAAAGGCTTCAATCTCAATTGTAAATTCATAACAGTGATCAATAATACTAAACAGAAAAAACAATAGATAAAGAAGAAAACTCACAAGGTAAGATAGAGAAACATCAGGATCAATGGATGAACCATTCCAGTTGCCGTTATCGTAACTGTAAGCCTCTCCTTCTTCAAGCTCGGTTTCCTCCATCATTCCTTCTCCACCATCAAACCCTAAACCTATCCCTTTCCTTCCATATCTACTCCCTCCAGAAATCATTCAAATAGATACTCCAAAAAATTCAAAAAATTTCTCAGTTTTCAGACCCCCAAAAACCTCTCTAAACTTCACCTATACAACAAACAAAAATTCCACATCCATTCACCAATGTTCCAAAACTTCTCAGCTTAACCAATAGAGATCGCAGAAAAACAGCACAAAATTCACCAACCCAGCTGACCTTTATCAATAAAAATTAAATTAAATTCAACCAAAAAAAATAATTAAAACAAATTAAAAAAAAAAACTGATACAGATTCAAAAAAGCTAATTCAGATTATTCTGTAAAGCAAAAACTTGGATCGCCCCCACTATAAGATCTTTGTAAAGCTCAAAACTATGAGCAGAGAGAGAGAGAGAGAGAAAGAGAAAATGAAGAGAGAGAGAGAGAGACTGGTTTTGGTGTATTACCAGCCGCGTTTATTTTGCGTTTTTTGTTTTGCTTTTTTTTTTTCTTTTTTTACTTGTAAGAGTTAATAATTTTTAGTATAGTATATAGTATTTATATTACTTTGACAGATAGAGACACACTCATGAACCTTAACAGATAGACATACTATAAATTTGATGCAAATTTAGAAATAAATATAATGCAATGAAAGAGTAAAATGATGTACTATTTTTTAAAAAAATATAAGTATTTTAAATAGAAATAATAATATTATTATTATTCCTAATTTGTTGCAAGTTAGAATTTAAAATTTTACAAGTCTGAATAAATTTAAAGAGTGAGTGAAATAATGTATATCTAAAAGATGTTGTGTTTCGAATAAAATAATATTTTTATTATTTGTATTTAATATATAAGTTATTAAAAAAATAAATTTTGAATAGATTTGATAGTTGCATAAGTGATGTGTTATCCAAAAGATGTTGCATTTATAATATTTTATAATGAGATAATGATTTATTTTTTTGTATTTGATGTATAATTTTTTGCAAATAGAATTTAGGTTTTAGAAATTATGAATAAATTTAGTGCGCAGATAAATGATCGTATTATCTAAGTAACAGTGTTAATTAAAATTTATAATAATAGTGTTTTGTTATTCATATTCGATGTATAATCTATAATTAATTCTGGGTTTTAAAAATTCTGAATAAACTTAACAAGCAAATAAATGACTGTATCACTTAGAAGACATCACTTTAATAAATATTTATTTAAATTTTTATTATTATTTGTATAGTTTTGTTGCAAATTGAACCTTTGTTTAGAAATTTTGAATAAATTTAACAAGCGGGTAGAATGCATATATTGTTTAGAAAATATTATTTTAATGATATTCATAATAAGATAACACTTTATTATTCATATTCGATGTGTAACCTGTTGCAAATTCAATCAAGATGTTAAAATTTCTAAATAAATTTAACGAGTAAGGATATTTTTAAAATTTTTATCTCAACCTAAATAGAATTGGTTAGTGCTAAGTGCATCTTATTAGAGTACTAATTACGAAAAAATCATATTGCGCACAAGTCTAATATTTATTCATAAATTTATTTTGTAAAAGTAATATTAATTAAATAATTTTAACTATCTCATTATGTGTAAAATAAATATATAATACATATTATTAATATTAATAAATTTTAAATAATATTGATTAAATCATTTAAAAAAATTTCTCTAAATTTTAAATTGGGTGCCATGCACACTGTGGAGCTATATAGCCACTTCTTATTAAATTACTATAATAAATTATGTTTGATCAAAAGAGTACGCATTAATTTATTAGAATAAAATAGATAAGAGTAAAATCATTACTACTACTTGATAAAACATAACAAATTTACCAAATAAATAATTTATTTTAATTATTATCTATAATAAAATAGCATTCATACCCTTGTTTTTGTTGCATTGTAAGATGCTTACGAAATTAAAATTATTACATTATATAATCTTCTTATATTGCTATTATAAGAATCTAGCTTTAAATTCCTTAATTATTTTACCTAATATGAGTGATAGTATTTGATTTAGACTCATCCACTATGAAGATAAAGTATAGTTCAAGCTCTTTTTATTAGGGATGGTACAAAAAAATAAATGATCCAAGTTAAAAATTATTTTTGTATTTAATATAAACAATATATATTTTACTTGGTATGTTGTTCATGCACTCCCTAAAATTAAAAAATAATTGATTCTATTTTAAGAATATATATAATTTCCTATTGTTTTAAGATTCTAGTTTTAAACTCGTTTAATCATTTTACCTAATATGAATGATAGTATTGGATTGAGAGTATGGTTCAAACTCTTTATAGGAATAGTCTAAAAAAGACAATTCAACTCGAAATTTTAAAAAAGAAACATATTTAGTAAAAAAAATATATTTATCATTTGGTATTCATTTATATAATTTTTAAAATAAAATATTTTTAATTTTTAATATAATATAATTTTTCGTGAAACATTATCAATCTTATGTAAATTTTCATTAATCAATTTGAAAAACTTTTTTTCTTTTTTGAATTGGGATAATTACTACATAAATTATGTTTAGTACTAGTCATAAGTGATTTTGAAATTATGTAAGTATTGAAGTAAGTACTTGATTTTGAAATTTTGTTTACATAATTATTACTGTAAATTGTGTAAGCACTTTATTTTGAAATTATCTATGGAGTACTTTGATTTTCAGAAATATTATAGCGTCATATTTAATAATTATTTGAGTTTTTTTTTTTTTCTTATCTTTTGGAGAGCATTTTTTTAATTTGTTACTTTTATTGTGGTAATCAAAATAGTAATTTTTTGAGAGTTGGAATTGGGACTTTGTAGTCACAGTGTGTGTGTAATACAGAGAAAACATTTTAATTTTATATTTATATTTTATTGATGAAAAAAATTAAAATCACGAAATAAGAAATTAAACTTCATAAATAACAATTTATGGTTGTACCTTCTTGATTTCGTCTCCACCAATATATTCCCATCTACCAACCATCTCATCGTATCCATATAAATTTATTAGAAAATATATTTTTTTATTTATTTATTTACTTTATATCAAATACACTCATACGAAATTTATTTTAATAAATTTCAAATTCAATCATTTAATATTTTGAATTTGATCTATACATAATATTAATGAATCTTATACATAAAGAGATTCAAATTTTTTTAGCGGACAAATATCATTTTTTTAATTTTTGTATTATTATAATACTTTAATCATAATTCTTGTGTTAGTCAACTTTGCATTATTGACCTTCCATTATATCAAATGAATGTTTTGATTTTATCATTGATAGACTTAAAAAAAATAATAACATATAGTGTTTTGACTCCATTGAATCTTGGTTTTAGAATTTTTGAATAAATTTAGCAAGCGTATAAAATAATTGTATTGTTCAAACAATAATGTTTTAATTAAAAAATAATATAATGTTTTATACTTTGTATTCGATGCATAATCTATTGCAAATTTATTCTAATCTAGGCTTAGAAATTTTGAATAAATTTAACAAGCGAATATGATCATATGGCTCAGAAGACATCATTTAATAAATATTTATTATAAAATAACATTTTATTATTTGTATAATTTATTACAAATTGAATGTTTATTTTAGAATTCTTGAATAAATTTAATGGATGAATAAAATAATGTATTGTCCAAAAAATATTTTTTTTAATAATATTCATAATAAGACAACAATTTAATCTTCATAACTAATGTATAACCTATTGCAGATTGAATCAAAATTTTGAATAAACTTAACGAGGAAGGATATTATTTTTTTGAAGTTGTGTTTTATCTTAACCTAAATAGTGTTGGTTAGTACTAAGTACTTATTAGAATCTAATTTTTTTAAAAACAATTGTGCTTTGCATGAGCTTCATATTTGTTCATAAATTTATTTTTAAAGTTATATTAATTAAATAATTCTAAATCATCTCGTGTAAACTATAAAGTAAATATATGATAAATATTATTAATATTTTATTAATTTTAAAATAATTTTAATATTTTTCTCTGAATTTTAAATTGGGTGTCATGCACACTGAGGAACTGTTATATATACACATCTTGTTAAATTAGTATAATTACCTATGTTTGACCAAAAAAGTACACACTAATTTATTACAAGAATAAAATAACATACATATAGAATAAAACTATTAATACCCTTATTTCAATTTTTAAAATTTTTATCATTGTTCAAAATAATTGAATTGTTCAAAATAAATATTTGGAGTTTTTTCACATGTGTCCTTTCATTTATTGAAATTTTGTATTCTTTAGGAAATAAATTACACCACTTACAAAACTATATTTATAACTTTACAAAGGATAATATCGAAAGGTATGATTTGAATTATATCCTTAATTTTTAATATATATGCATTATCTCATAAATTAAATTAATATAAGAGGAAATACTTGATAAAACATAAAGAATTTACTATATAAATTAAACAATATTTATCACATTATATAATCTAATATTGCTATAAGCATCTAGCTTTAACCTTAATTATTTTACCTAATATGAGTGATAGTATTTTGATTTAGAGTTATCCAGAAGATAAAGTATAGTTCAAGCTCTTTATATTAGGAATGATCCAAGTAAAAAAAATTAAAAAGATTTTATTTAATCAAAAAATTATATATTTGGTTTGATATTTTATATTTTTATTCATACACTCTTTAAAATAAAAGATATCATTTGGTTTTTCGTGAAACGTTAAAAAAAAATTATTAATCAATTTTGATTTTTTTTAATTGAGATAATCATTACAATGATATATGTGTGTACAAGTCAAAAGTGATGGCCAGTAAGTGTACTTGATTTTTGACATTATCTAAGGAGTACTTTGATTTTTACAACCAAACGATTTTGATATAAATTGGCACAAATTTTTAGGTTAAAAAGGTTGGATATATCATTTGATTTTTTTTTTTTTTTTTGCAAAATGCCCTTCAAATCTTTTACCTTTAGGGAACGTTTGGTTTTAATATAAGTTATAATGAGATAAGTTATGATGAGATAAATAATATTGAGATTAGTAATAATGAGATAAATTATATTAGGATTATTTCTTATTAAGTGTTTGGTGTGTTGGATAAATTTTAAGAATATTATGCCTATTTACAAAAATAACCTTCACTTTATTAATTTTTAATGTATTTTCTTTGCCAGCTTTAGTTATTCAATATTCATTTTTAAGATAAATCTCTCATTTTATATAGCTTAAATATTTTTAGGTGTACACTTCCATCATAATATAGTATGCGTTTAAAATAAAACTTTTTTAAAAAATTAATTTACAAACATAACTTACATTTTTAAGTTTATTAAAGTAAAAACGGATTTATGAAAATTAAAATATAAAAAATATAATAATTAGTCAGTAAAAATTATATTATATAGTGTAATTTTTTTAATAGAAAAATATGAAGTAGTATTATAAAAATAAAGAGTAAAGGTTTTGAATATTATTATGTATTATATTAAAAATAATGTAAATATGTATACAAAATAAGGTATAAAAAGTGATAAAAGGAATGGTACATTTGTCATTTTATAACTTTATCCCATGACAATTTGTCATTGAATTATTATACCATCCTTTAGAAGGATAATTTATCCCAGGATTATTTATTAGTCCCGGGATAAGTTATCCCTTTTAAGCCAACCAAACAGATATTTAAGGGCGGATAAAATTTTATTCCGGAATTATTTTCTTTTATTCCTTCCACCAAACTACCCCTTAGAGTTATGCCCTTTTGGGTAATAACTACTTGTTATTAGTTTCCCTCCACATATTAACTGTACCTCCAAAATTACCAATTTACAAATAATATACCGTCTTTTGAAGGTCTAAAAGATTTTTGAAAAAAATAAATACAGTCAAGACCCACTTCATTTGTTCGGTATTGAATTGAATAAATAATAATAATATTTTATTTTGTTTCAGTTTCATAAAAAGGAATTTAAAAATATTTTTCAATTAATTTAATTAACATTTTATTGTATTTAATTGTTTTTATTAAAATCAGCATCAAGTGGTGGATATTCTTTTTAAAATAGAATGTCGACTTCCAGAACTCGATAATTTTAATCTAATAAATAAAAAGAGTATATTTTTTATTTTTTTCATCACAGTAGTTTAATACCAACATTTTAAGGTCGATATATTAACTTTGTTTAAAATAGAATATCGACTTCTAGAGGTCGGTAATTTTGATCTAATCAATATACCGAGTGCTCTTTCATTCCTTTTAATCTAAATAGTTCAATATTGACAGCTTGAGGTTGCTATATTAATTTTTTTAAAACAGAATATCGATTTTCAGAGGTCGATAGTTTTAATCTAATAAATAAAAGGAGTACACTTTCAGCCCTTTTAATTACCATCATTCATTATACTCATGATCCTACGACCCTCATTAATTCCCCTCTTTATTTCCTTTTCTATTACTCTACCTACTGACATTCAATTTTGACCAACCTATAACTTCTTTTGAATTGTCATTTGATTAAATAGGTATTTTTAAATTTTTAAAATAAAAGGATTTATTTCAATTAAATCTAAATAATTTCGTATCTTCTTAATATTCTTGATTCTTCAAAATATATTCGTTAATTAGTTTATCAATTTTAAAATTACCTTTATTATTATTATAATTATTATTAATTACTATTTTTTTATTTACTTTAATTTTTATAATATTTGATATTTTAGTAATAATAGTTTAGTACGCTTTATTATTATTTAGTTATTACTTATTATTATTATTTACTTTCATTTTTATTATATTAGTTTTTTTGGTAATAATAGTAGTAGTAATATTTATTATTATTTACTCATTACTTATTGTTATTACTATTAATATATTAATATAGTATGTTAAATGCATTGCATAATTTTAATATATTATTTTCTAATTCAAAATATTAATTTTAATACGTTTAATATTTTACATAATAATTTTAGCATATATCGAGTGTTTTCTTTACATAAAGATTATTATTTAAAATATTGTATATTTTATAAGTGTGAAAATTATAATTATTAATTAGATGACAATCTATTAAATTTAATCCAAATTCATTTAATTCGTAGCCCTTATAATCCAATTCTAGTCAATTTCTTTGTAATTTATTTCAACACCAGTCAATTTCTTTGCAATTTATAATTTCTTTTGGTTTCTGGCCGAAGCAGCGAGGGGTTTCAGAGAGGAGAGAGGTCACGATGATGGCTTGAATTTGGCGATTTTGGGGTCTGTTTTGGTGAAATGGGGTTTTTCGACGGGGAGAAAGGTGGCGTTGTAGTTGGAATGACAAGAAAGGGGAAAGAAGAGGGAGGAGGACTGGTGGACAGGGGTCGTTGGGTGTTGTTTTCCGTCGGGAACGGGGAGAGAGAAAGAGGGGGATAAGGGTCCGTCAGGGTGCTGTCGACGGGTCTCGCTGGAGATAAGAGTAGTAGAGAGAAGGGGTGGCAACCTCTTACTTGGAGAGGAGAGAAATGAAAATGAGTTTTTCGATTTGGAGGTGTAGTGTAAATTGTATCAAAAGGAAAATTGATCTGGATCATTAGATCAAATGAAGCGGATGGCTGAGATAAATTCTTGATGAATGGGTCAAATTTTGGGTCAAGCAATAGGTCATTTGGATCAATTAAGTGGAATTGGGTTGAGGATTTAAAATTTCGCCACAAATTGACTTAATTATGCTAGAATTGAAAGAAATTTTAAGAAGTTTGGCTAAAATTGAAATAAATTTCAACGAAATCGATTAAAATTGAAATGAATTTGATAGAAAAGGTTACAAATTAAATCAATTGGCATAAAATTGAATAAACTGACATCTAATTATAATATCCACACGAACGATATTTTAAAGATAATAATCTTTATATAAAGAAAATACGCAATGTGTAATAATTGCAAAAAATATAAAATATTCTTTTCAAAATTAAAACTAATACAATAAATTGGTAAACATTGTATTTAAACATGACACTAAAATAATACTAAGTAAAATAATGAAAGTAAATAATATCAATAATAAATTTATTACTACCAATAATAATAATAATAATAATAATAATAATAATAATAATAATAATAAATACATAAACAAATAATAATTTTTTAAAATATAACAACAAATTTTCAAAGTTAGAAAAATATATTAAAAA
>JAPFFP010000113.1:18275998-18293822 GCA_026153255.1 Solanum medicagineum | reverse complement strand
GAATAGTTTTTCAAAGTTAAAAAGTATTAAAAATATGTTAGTATTGGATAAAAATAAACTCATTTATTTAAAAAGTTTTTAAAATTGCATATTTTAATCAGTTGACAATCTAAAATAGTAATAGGTCGATCAAAATTGTGTGTCAACAGAGGGTATATTATTTGTGAAATTAATAAATTTGGAGGGAAAGTTAAGATATGGTGAAAAATTATTAACCAATGATTATTACTCAAAATGTCATAATCTTATGGGTGAAAAATTTGACAAAATCCTATTCATTATTACTCAAAAAGGCACAAATATCAATTGATATTTTGTGCCATTTAGCATAAATATTATGGTGTCAGATTTAATTACTTATTTGAGTTCATATTATTTTTTTCTTTTTAATTACGTGTTGTTTTAGGTCTTTTAAGGAGCAATTCTTTTATTGGCTATTTTTATTGTGGGAATCAAAATAGTAATTTTCAGAGTTGGAGGCATCACAAAGTTATACGGTGTGTTTAACAGAGAGAAAAATATTTTTTAATTTTTTTATATTTAATTAATTACAAAATTATTTTACAAAAGAATTAAAATCAGAAAATAAATTTCATGAATGATACTTTATGGTTGTATTCTCTTGTGTCTCCTGTATTTTGTTTTCATCTCCTAATGATCACATCGTATTCTTATACTTTCTCTCTCTTTATATATATATATATTCTTTCAAAATACATTTTCTATTTATTTATTTACTTCATATAGAATATACTTATGCTAAATTCATTCAAATTTGTCCATATAATATTTTTTTTTGATGTATACAATAAAATATGATGTTAATGAGTCTTATACATAAATGAATTCAAATCTTTTTTAGCAGAACAAATATCATTTCTAATTTCTGTATCATTATAATATTTTAAATATAATTCTTATATTATTCAACTTTGTATTATTAACCTTCAATTATATAAAATGTATGTTTTGATCTTGTCAGTGGTAGTCTTAAAAAAAAAATTACTAACATATAACGTTGACTCCATAGAAGAATATGATATTCTGATATGGAGAAAAATCCACTTGAAAATTATGTCTTTAAGCAGCGAGTAATACATTACGAGGAAGAAACGATGAAATAATCAACACAGTAAAATTAAATATTTATTGTAAGGTTCATCTTAGCAATTCATGTTACAATTATTGTCAATAATTTTTCATTCTCTAAATAGTTGCATTTATGCCCATATTATGATAGTTCTAAATGAATAATCATAACTACTATTATTATTTGTTTTGTTATTATTAATAGAGGCCTTAGGAAAAGACAACATTAAATACTTAGAAGATTTCTGATCAAGTACACATTTAGCAAAAAGTATATAAAGGTTGGTTAGGATTCTTCACTTCTCACTTCTTAAATTGAGTAGTTGGTTGGACAAAATTTCTTCCATTTTAATTGTGAAGAACTAAATCATATTGATGTTGGCAAATTTGATAAGTAGTCACTGTATATACTCTGTACATATGGTTTGCGAGCTGAGGATTTATCCTGTACGCATTCAAAGAATAGCGATCGCGAGTTTCCCTTGTTATAAAAAAAAAACATCTACTCTACACATAGAGAAGTTATAAATATAAAACTTTTCTAACATCACAATATATTTAGATAGAGACTCATAGTCAGGGTTTATGATCCCTTTTTTCCGATTCTAGATAGAAAGGAGCGAAAGTCGTGTATTATGATAGAAGCTAGATGATTAGTAGGAGTAGAATGATGTCTGGTTTTTTGATACAGTAGGTTAGTAGAGAACTAGAGTTAGTCTTGTCTTTATGTATTATGTTGTTATTGTCCGTCATCCATCTTTTTAATACTTTTATTGTGTTTACAAATTATAATTTGCTTTCCATTCTAGCCGTTTGGTTTAATATCTAGTATTTTTTGCTTTTGAGGATGATATTTTTGAGATGAGGGTCTTTCAGAAACAACCTCTCTATTTATGTGAGGTAATGATAAGGTTTGCGTATATTTTACCCTTCCCAGATCCCATTTATGGAATTTTGCTGAGTATGTTACTGTTGTTTGTATCAATACTGGAAAGAATTTAATTATTTTTCTCTTTTTCTTTTGACGAAGTAAAATGAAAAATTAATCACTTCTCTCTACACGTAATAAAATTATAAACTTTTCTACGGTCTTCAATAGCTTTTAGTCTAGCTAGATACATATTGATGTGGAAATAAGTTGACATTTAAAAAAACTTTCTAGTTCAGAGAATTTTTTTCATTTTAAAAGATATTCTTTTTAGTATCACAATAACTGAGCTTGAATAAAGTGAGTATACACAAATAAATCTCCTAACTCATTTGAGGTATAGTTGATTGATACATTATTGGCCACCAAAGTCCTTACTTTATAGTGAGAAATTTCATTAATCCCAAATGACTACTACAGTATATATAGCCATCATATATTAGTATATAATCACTACTCTTATATGTTTATAACGATATAGCCTTTAGTGATATTATTCGTTTTTGGCTTAAGTCCGCACGATTTTAAAATGCGTTATTAGCAAGTAAGATCTATTTACTTATATACTTAGCACCTCTCCTGCGTTTTGTCGATGTGAGACTTCTATCTGAAGATAGGTTATTACATACACCCCTTTTATTGGACTCCAGCACTGCCGTTTGTCCCGCCTCACCGGGACTCTGATACCATCTGCAATAATGCAGCCCACTAGTGATATTGTCCTCTTTGGACCTAGGCCCACACGACTTTAACATTGACTAGTTGATAAGACTTATTTATTTATATACCTAACATCTCTCCTATATTTTATTGGTATGGAATTTCTATCTAAAGATGAGTTGTTACAATGTTAGTGCTGAACTTTACAGAGTTTAAAAACATATAAAATATACATCATAAATTTGTGCAACAACATAATCGGTGAAATTCCGCAGGTAGAGTCTAGGGAGGATAAAATGTACGCAGACCTTACCACTACCTCATAGCTAGAGATAGAGAGACTGTTTTCGGAAATACTTTAACTCAAATATTCTTTGAAAAAGGAGATTTAACTTGAACATTTTTAATTATATTAAGCACCAACAATTTGATAATTATAGTTTTTCTTAAACATGATAAATTTTTATTAAAATTTAATTTTAAACAATCAATTATGTCAAGCAACAGAAGATAGATAACAACTGTACGTAGGCTGGAAGGTGTAAAATCTTTTATAAAATGTAAGTCTTTTTTTTTACACTTTATAAAGTGTCATTTTTTTTTTCATTTTATAACAAAATTTGACGTTATCATACTTAACTTCTGCTGTTTGAAAAATTGCATATGACATTTTTTTTATACTAAATTTATTTTAATTATATTTTAAAATCATAATTTTATTTGTGTCAATTTTAACCTATGTGTGACTTGAATACGTTCCGAGTTAGTAAATATATGTTGGACCATAATATTCACATACTGGACACGATTGGAATATTGCTCTCTATGTAATTCCATGACGTATTTCTTGTGGCTGCAGTATGCTCACGTGCTTTAAGGCAGACATTATAATATAATTTATTTTTTTTTGGTTCTATAATATAATTTTAACTAGCAAAATCATTGGTAACCTATAAAATTCTTGGCCAGCCTTTTCTACGAAGAAAGCTGCAGATATGAATAAAAACAAAATAATTTTTTTAGATTTTTGTTTTTTTTTAATATAACAAAATAAAATTTTCTTGAAATAAGCGATATAAAATATAAAATAAATTCTTGAAATTTGATCTTGCACAAGTATATGGACTTCTTATCACAAGTTGACTTGAAGAGCGTAAGTTTATTGTTCCTAAAGTTTTGAGAACTTAATTACATTATTATCCACAATTAGGATTAAGTTTTCGATAAAACAACTTAATTAACAACTTGTTTGGTCGGCCCCAAGGCCTAGCTCAAGTGACAAAAGGTGATTTCAGAAATATGTAATTAGTGTATGGTATTATATCTTAATTCATATTAGTTTATGTACGGTATTATATCTTAAAAAATAATTTGAGAAATATGTAATTAATGTTTTGATGTTCCAAAAATGATAAATAAAAATAAAAATATTTTCTTAGAATACTTGAGTATATAAAAATGAAAGAAATATCTTTTAACCCATTAAGCTAGATAAATAAAAAATAAATATATATTTCAATGTACTCCCACCATTCACTTTTCTTTTTCCAAAAAAAGAGTTTCACTTTTACTTTGTCAATTTTAATATATCAAGAAAAAATAACTTTTTTTATGTTTACGTTTAAACCTTATTGATATTTATTTACTTAATTACTGAGTATATAATTTTTTATTTTTTAAAGACCTTATAATAAACATCAATAAATAAGAGTATTGTGGTGAAATAATCATATCAATCATATTTTTTCTTAATAAGTATGTCACATTCAAATATAATAAGTAAAAATGAGACAAGGCACATCATTTAACAAAAAATAATTTAGTACTAAATTGAATACAATTTTTTACTTTTACTCTTTTAATTATTTTCAACCTATTCTTAAAAATAAAAATAATTCAAAATAAAATCATAAATATAAACAATTCATTTATTTTCAATATTAAAAAAGTTTAATTGTATAAGCTAGAGAGAGTAATAAATAAGTGAAAAAAAGTGGATATTTATTGAGTCCAAAAGTAGCTTAGGATTTAGAAAGAGAATCTATACAGAGGAGCTTTCTGTTTGATAAATTCTGTCTGCTGACATGAGGATTGGCCAAACACTGAAAAAGACAAAAGTAAGAAATTATTGGACTTTATATAAACTGCAATCTCATAAAAGTATATTAACAACATTTGGCTTTCCACTTTTCTGTTTGTGAATTCTGATCATATATAAAACAGAAAAAAGAAAAATTACGTAAAATTAAATACAAATATCATTACTTAATCATTTAATTTTTGAATTATTTTTATCGTTAATAGCTTGACTGGAAAGTATCTTTATCATATTAAGTAAAAAATGTCGTTATATATATATATATATATATAAACATATTTTTTTACCTAACAAGATTATGATTTTTTTTAAAATTTCTTTTCTTTTAAAATTTATTTGACTAATTAAACTTTCAAAAGTTATTTCTTTCATTTTCTTGATCTCATTTTATCAATTAAAATAGAATGTTTTATGTACTTTACAAATTGACAATATAATCTCTTTCACATACGTGTTAATTCTATCACAAAAAAAAAAAATTTGATAAAATAGAAAATATTTTTATTTCTTAATCTTTTTTCACATTGATGGAGGATATGCACTAACTACTGATTTCGTTGATTTTAAAGTTAAAATACAAAAAGAAAGTCAATACTAACTATATCAATGATATTTTGTAATTTGAAGCAATGTAATAATTTTTTATGGCATTATGACTGTTCCATCTCAACTTTAGAACCAAGGACCATATCAACAAATACTTATCCTTATAGAAAAGATTAAGAAATAACAATATTTTTTATTTTATTAAAAAGTTTACCATTACTATAAAATAGAAATTAATGATGATTACTATACCCTTATATATTGATATATTATATCTGTTAAAGAGCTGTCTGTGTATGTGATTATTCTATTTTATTTGATAAAATAGTATTAAAAAGAAAAAAACATTTTCCATTTTATTAGTTAGAAGAGGTTTTGAATGAAAAGAAATAAAAAGATGATTGATTCTTTTATTAGGAAAAAAGAGAGTTCCAAATGAAAGAAACAATATATTTATTAAAATATTTTAAACTCAGTTAAGTGGAGTAATAATATAGGCATTTAAGCCAAACTATTAATAGTAGGGATTTCTTAAAATTCTATTATTAGTCATAGGGATATTTTTATTCGACTTCACAAATTGAAAGATATTATTAACCCTTTCCTACATCTAAAACCAATTTAGGTCAACAAAAATTCTCTCATTAAATTTTTTTAACTTACGCCAGTAGTAATGCAAAAATTAATTGTGAAAAAATTTATATATTATTTTATATCAAAATTAACTATGCATGATTTGTTTGTTCATGTATCAAACCTCATAACTTATCCATGTTATAAGTTCCTAAATTCTTAATCGAACATCATATTTTATTTTATACCTAATAAAAGTCTATAATTTATTCACTTACCTCTAACCGACCCTCAGACTTCTTAATAAGCACAAACATTAGCATTTATTCCAACTGTTGAGAAAATAATAGACTTAATTGACCTTACTGTATAAGCGTAAACATTCATTAAACTCACAAGTGACCTTAAACTCTAGCTTTTTATGTACATTCCTTTGAACTAATTAACTGCACTATAGTGATCAGCTGATCCAAAAGAACTCAGAACCACCATAGCAGAGCTTTATTGCAACACATAACCGACGACCGTCCCATCTCTCCATCTTTTCGCCACTTTATGTACACACTCTTGAACAAATGTTGGAATGTATCTATCGCGAGAGCAACGATTCAAGAGCTTTCAGGTCACTGACTGGAGGACTACATGTGAAGTTTTGGCAAACAAGGGCTATCACTCTGCCTGCAGAAGCATTGTTTTTCGCCATCAGAGCAATATTTCCATTAGTATCTTCCCAAAATGACACTTCTTCCGCATCCGTGGGATCAATGTGAATCACCTATTCAGAATCAGTACGAGTCATAAGCAAAATCCACGGTAGTACAATGTGATATGAATGGTGTATAGATACCTGCAAACGAAGTACTTACCGTCTTGTTAGGATCATATGCTGCATGAGCAGCAGTAACCATGTTTTCGAACTCCTCGGAAGACTTCACTCCAACTAGAACTACCTGCTTTCTAGAAGGGAAAGCCAGCATATCTGCTGCACAGCACATCAATGGCACAGCAAAAGCTGCATCTTTCAATCTCTTCTCAAAAACCGCCTATTAGACACAAAGGTTACAAATCTACTGTCAAATACATGGATTATGTAATCAATGTAAGGTGCGGAAAGCTCCAAGGTAAAAGGCGCACCAGAACATGTCCTGCGGTCTCTCTGTAAAGTTTGCATTTGTCACCAGCAACCATAGAAGCCAATCTCACTAGATTAATTACTGAAACAGAATTCCCTGATGGCTCAGCCCCATCATGATCTTCTTTCACACGTAGAAGAACAGAAAGATCCTCGCCAGTTGTGTTAAAATAACCTCCTCCGGTTTTGTCGAGAAATAACTCGTCCTGCAAGAAATAGTTCAACATTAATATGAACTTACCCCATTCACCAAAAGATCCTAAATTTTCCTTACCTGGGTCTCCTGAAGTTCAAGTGCCCATCTCAACCAGAAGACTGAACCACCGAATTCGTAAAGATCCAATAGACCTGCTATCAAAAATGAATAATCATCTAGAAATCCAGGTGCTTTGGAGGGACCATTCCTGAAGCTATGCTGCAGCCTCCGCGTCTTTTCATTATAAAGGTGTTTCCTGATAAAATATGCTGCTTCCTCAGCAACATCCATGTACTCCTTGGGCTGAGTATAACAAGAAAAACAATTAAGCAGTCAACAGAAAAGTAACTGCCACCAACAGTACAGAATCTGGGATGTCCAGTTGGCTAAACGTATAGCCCGGATGCTTTGCAATAATGAAACTTCGGAACCAAAAAAGTTAACTTATGGACTGAGACAAATCCAGTGATGCAAATGTTGGTTTAAGACGCAGGGTTGGAGGACAATGAGGATCTGTATTTCATTAAATACACTGAAATTAAGTGCTTACAAAAAATTTTACCAGCACCTGTCTAAAATTTTCCACATCTGCTGAGAGTATGCAAGCGTCACGGATTTATCAGACTAACACAGCTCTTAAAGTTAAAGGTGAGTCTGAAATCTTACATTAGTGCCAGCCACTGGGAAGTAGAATCTTGTTCCCTGTGGTTCTCCCTTCAGGATTTTTGACGCCCTGGCGAGAGATGAAATCACTAGTCCATTCCATGATACAATAACCTACAATAATAGATTACTCATCACACTAAATGTAATGCAAATAAAATAAACACGCTTGCTTAAAAATAATATACCTTATCATCCAGATGCGGGCGAGGACGTTTCAACCTCGCATCAAAAAGTTTTCGGCGAGCATTTCCCAGGATATCAAGATACTCCTCAACAGGCAAAGCATGTTTTGATGCCATCGCGGAGGTACTACTTCTTTCTATTAGCACGTTTTTGTCCTTGAATTCGTTATGTGGATCACTCATCCTTGAAAGATCACAATTACCTGAGGGTTTTATGTAGTAGTGATCCTTGACGAGTGTTGCATGCGCACCTACTATGTTGTCAATCTTCAGAAAGATGGAACCAAGTCAGAGCAAGCACTTAAGCTCAGTGCTGGCAAAGTATCGTGGCACACAAATAGTTCATTTAATAGGTAATACGTATTCAGTTTTCCCCTTTTTTTGGCTTCTTAAATGCATGGAACCATATCTACAAGGCTATATTTCTGTTAGAACTGTCTTCCTCTATGTGGATTGTGCTAAGCATTAATCCAACAGTTCCAACATTGTGATGACTGAGGCTACATTTGAAATAATGACACTTTCCATGATAGCAGCTGAGCATAAATAGGATCTATGCAACCTATTTGGCCAGAAGAGCTTCCTAGTGGGATTACTTAACTTGTAATCTGACTCAAAAAGAGGATCACTGCAAATCTAGATACAGCTGATGTTGCATCAAAACTGGGCGTGCCCAGTCTTCAAATTATAGGTACACTGGGTTATTGATCTTCCATGCCATTTTCTTTCAGACACTTCCCACAGATGATCTACCATAGATGCGTATTAATTTCTATAGAATAACCAAATTTATTGAACTCCTCAGATTCCAAGTTCACTATTTAGTGTTCCACTTTCATGTGTCAAGCTGACTTTTATATTGCTATACCATATTTTCATTTTCCAAAACCATATCAGAGCTCTCTACAAACCACAAAGATTTGCAACATACGGAACCAGATATCAAGACACAATTTTACACCGGAGGTCAATTATTCCACATACACAGTCAAGAAGATGTTAAGCCAACAATGACTTATACATGTGCAATACCCAAACAACAAACAAAGAAACACTAGCACTTAAAAAAAAATTGACAGTAAAAACAATTAAAAATCATAAGTACCTCAGTACTAGTCCAGACATAGAAAGCACCCTCCTTTTTCTGTGATGCACCTTCAGATTCATAACTATCAGCATCTTCAGCCGAAAATATTTCACCACTTGGACCAATCATATCCCTTCTCAGGTAGTCAAGTATATCACGAGACAAACTCGAATAATATACATCTTTTGTGATACAAAAGGCATCCAGATAGACATTAACAAGTTGACCTTGATCATATAACATTTTCTCGAAATGTGGAACTGCAAGCAGCAGGAAAGGAAAACTCATAAATTGAATAACAAATTGGATTCAAAATTAATATCAGAACTCGTACATATAATTTAGCTCACCATGCCAACATTCATCTACACTGTATCGGTGAAAACCACCACCAACATGATCATGGATACCACCCCTCGCCATGCATTTTAAAGTGAATAAGACCATTTTTAGAGCATCCTTGGCTTCACCTGATTTTCCAGTCTCCTCAGACCTCTTTGAGTTGTAAAGCATCAGCTGCATCTCAACTGGCCTGGGAAATTTGGGTGCAGAACCAAAACCACCATATTTTGAATCATAGCTTTCTGCTAGCTGCAGCACATGTAGGGAATGTGGAAGTTAGACCATCATCATTAACGCCGCCGCATATATTGAGAACCGAGATAATTAATCGATAAGCATTCATATTGTTAAATTTCAGGAACATGCAAAGATGTCATCTGCTCATGTCAGAGAGAGACTTAGCGCCCTGAGGATTGACTACCACAGAGAAAAGGGGCAAGATATATTGTGAAAAAAGTCGAAGAATTCTGAAGTACTTTGAGTGATAGGTATAGCAGTGGTAGAGAAGAGACAGGAGAAGGTAACAGGTCTTCTCAAGCTTTAAATGTGGTTCTTCTTGTAACTCACTCCAAATAACCAGACTGCCACCAAATGCAAAGACAACTCAACAATAGATTTGCAGAAAATCTTACATGATCAGCACATTTACGCAGCGCAGTTTGCAGAACCTCATCTGAGAGCTTATTTGATATTGCAGTTGCCGCCAATGCTTCTGATAACTGTTCTATTGCAAAAGCCCCACTCTGGACAAGCATATCTTTCTTGCTATTCCACGCTTCCTTCACTTTCCTAAGCATGATGATGAAGTTCACAGGAATATTTTCAGAAGTTTGAATTGAATATTGATGCTCGAAGCAATTGAGCTTTAAGAAAGATGCCATGAATACTTATAGTTGAGCAGAAGTTTATGTCGAAACACTTAATCTGAAAGCACAGAATGAACACACCTAAGTATGGTTTTAAATCCTGGCCTTCCATATTTGTCTTCTGGAGGAAAATAAGTCCCACCCATCAAGGGCTTCAAATCAGGTGAAAGGAAGACGCTTAGTGGCCAACCACCACCACCGTACAAAGCTTGCACATATGTCATGTACACCTGAGAGAGAATCAGAACTGAGCTACTCGAAGCAGATAGCATCACTATTGGCAAATTGAAAATCAACTAATCGCTGAGGAACCAAGCTTAGTCAATAAAATGCCAATCTAATCACGTTGAAAAGCCTCATGCTTTCACAGTTTGCGCATCAGATAACCAAGGTGATTGCAGCAATTTATTTCCAAAGAGCACGTAACTATCAATGAGGATTACCAGAAAACACAAACAGCAACACTGAGCATAACCCAATAAGCACATGTCTGGGCCAAGAGCCGTATGTAGTTATTGTTTTCGTTTGGCTGTTTTTACCTCATTCTTGATATCAGCAAGACCCATCAAGCTGATCTCTGCTAGTTAGTCGTGAAAGGACTCTTAGTACCTGGGAGGTCTTAGCTACTTATGTGGGTACACGATGAAGGTTCACAGTAACCCTTCTTTGGCCACTAGATGGGTTTTATTTGTTAACTCATTCAAATAGTGGCTGGTATTATAGCTATGCATTATACACCTCATATGGATCTAGCTTTCAACAACCTAAACAAAAGAGAAGATTACCAAAACTCAAAAGAACATCTAAATAAGTAACTCCGACGAAATAGAAGAAGAAAAGATATGAAAAATGCAAGGAATACAAAATAGTTTAGAAAGCTATTCGTAGTTCCTACACGGAGAGGTCTCTTTTGTTTCATTTAATAAAAGCTGGGTGATTTCTTCTCACATTAAAAAAATGAAGATATAGTTGCAAAGCAAAGTTCAATTAGAATGACTTGGATTTAATCCAAGAAACCAGTTCAGAAGAGAATCAACCAGAATCGTGACTTAGAGGATAATTCAGTAAGAATTTTTACCTTGTCAACATCTGGACGCTCCTCTCTATCGACCTGTCCACATCCAAGTAAAGGTACCAAAATGTCTATTACTCCAAATATTTAATAACTAGCTATATGTAGCTCAAAATGTTAGCATAAAACAAACTTTCAGATTCACCTTGATGCTAACGAACCAATCATTCAGCAATTTGGCCACCTCTTCATCTTCAAAAGATTCAACTTCCATGACATGACACCTTATAAGAAATAAAACATTAGTCATCCACTATATTTACTTCTATCACCTTTCCAAGTAAAGGATTAAAACTCACCAATGACACGTACTGTAACCAACTTCAAACGTAGCATGACAAGCACCACAGGATCCATGACAAAATAGAGCATAAAGATAGAATATGTCAATATTAGTGTTTAGGCTATCAAAACTGAATCAGTTGGAGTACCTTTAATAGTGTGAAAAGGGCTACAAGAAAAAATTTACAACAAAAACACGCCCAGTCTAATCCCCACAAGTGGGATATGGGGAAGGCGGGATGTAGATAGACCTTGCCCCTACCTTTGTAAGATAGAGACACTATTTTCGATAGATCCTCGGCTAAAAGGGGAGTTCAAGAAAAAATACAAGTAATAAATGAAACATAAAAAGTCACTGACTTGATAAAAAGATTGGGACATCTCTTTTGCGAGCTTCCGCAAATGCCTCCTCACCCCATGGATACCAATCAACCTTCCCATCATGAATAAAGTAAAAAAAAAAAAAAGAGTTACTAGCACATAAATAAAAGGCACAAACTTATTTGTTCTTTCATTAATCAGAGTTGAATGCAAAATCAAATTTCCATCAAACAGGACTATTCCTATCAACTACCCCTCAATCCCAAAATAGATTGGGACAATAATCATTATTCCACTAATTTTATAAAGTAGTACTAGGATTTTCTGGAGAAATGCCAGCATTAAGGTAAAAATATTATGAAAATTTGAAAGCAATATACTCATCTTATAACTAAAGCATAACTTTAGACTGTTAACACAATACTATAATAATTTAAATAGGTTAATTTCTCATATGGTTACTCAACTACTCCCTTCATTTCAATTACTTTCCTTTTCGATGCGTGTAAAAAAAGAATTGTCTCTTTCCTTTCTGGAAATTCTTTGATTCTAGGGCTTTTTGACACATTCAAAATATCTTTAACCACATGAATCCAAAAGTTTATCTTTACTTTCTCAAACTCCATGCCACATCAGCGCCATAGCAACACTATACAGACAAATTGAAAACAAAAGGAATAATAATAATTATCTCAGAAAGTATTCCACTTTTCATCAAACAAACAAAGAAAGTGACTTTATGATATCATAAAGACACAAGTTCTAGAAAAAAGAAGGGGGGAAACACTGCAGCAATAACAAGTGGAACTTTCAATTAAGAGTAGTAGTATTTAAATACCGGATTATGAGCGTGCTGAAGAAGGTAAGGACTATGTTGAGAAGCAAGACGATTGGTATGTTTATGGGTCTGCGAAGAACTACTGAATGATGATGACTGTTGTGGTTCAGCCATGGAGAGAACAGTCAGAGAGTGAATGGGCCGACGTAAAAAGGGCGTAGTAGTTTTATACTTGATGAAGTTTTTGGAGAAGAAATGGATTCTATTGAGCATAGAAATAGAAGATTTTGCAGGAGGAGGAATTTGGGGTTTTATATTTATAGTAAAAGTAAAAAGAGAAGAAGGTTGAAGAAGTGGTGAGAACCTCCATGCCATTTGTGAGGATTTGACGAGTGTTGGCTCACTGCGGCGGATGATGGACTAGCCAGCCACGTGGCGGCTCAGAAAGGAAAATTGCGGCCAAGGCTAAAACGCATCTCTTTTTATATCATATGTGATAAATAATCTGAGTTAAAATTTGGATAGATTAAAAATGAATAAATTTAATTCGTTTTAATTTTATTTTATATGAATAAATATGGATTGGGTAATGGATAAAATATTACTCTATCTGTTCATCTTCACATATCCATTATACTATTTTAGGATATCAATAATATTTATTCAGTTTATGAAATTAAAAGATAATTTTACACTTAATTCCTAATTTATTCTCATATATAGTCATTTTCTTATTACATTTTTCAAGAAATTGTATTAACTATATTCAAAGAGTGATTTTGTAAAATTGTCTCTCATTTATTACTTCTTAATCCTCGTACCAAGTTAATAAGTGACAAGTTAAGATGACAGAACGAGTAGTTTAGCCATATTTTCATGAGCAAATAATACTTTACTTTAAAGAGAAAAAGCTCAAATATATCATCGAACTTTGAGAAAAAATTCAGTTATGTAATCCGTTAAAAGTTTAGCGTATTTATGCCATTACTGTTTAAGAAAAGTTCCATCTATGCCATTATTTTTTAACTTTAGTATTACAAAACCACTTAAATAACACACTTTTAAATTAGAATTTTGAATCAAATGTAGTCTTTTTGGTCATTCTTTTTCAGGAATACAGGAATACATGAAGAACACCAAGAACTCTCAAATTTTTTTTAACTTTTTCAAATATTCACGAAATCATAGCAAATTTCAAGAGTAGCGTATTCCAAGCTAGATACCAAAATTCAATATTTTTTGAGCTCGAATTCAACCAAACTCAATAAGACCTACTTGAAATTTTTCTTCAAAGTACAACACTAGGTGAAAAAAATATTCCAAAAAAAAAGAAATCAGTCCTAAATTTTTAAAAACTTGCTTTAATTCGTATTTTGTTTGTTATTTTTTATACTAGGTCCTTATTACATAGTATTTTTTGAGTTTATGCTTAAAATTTCAATTAATTTAGAGTTGAGGAGAAAATTTATCCTTAAAGAAGATTAAAATTTTAAAATTTACCATTCTAAGTGCATTCATAGATAAATTGAAACTATATATTTTTCGAGTTCGTTTTTTCCCTAGACTAGGCTAGAGGGCTTATTCTGCTCACCTTTGTTTGATATGTTAATTCATATCAATGCAAACAAAAATTACAAAACAGTGGAAAGGCCAGTATAGAAGCCAGAAATAGCGAAGCCTATAGTACTTGGCCTACCCAAAGTTTCGTGACGACATAAAATTAGCCTTACGAATTGAATCACGAAAAGAAATAAAAAGGCAAAAAAGAAGAAATCAAGAAATAGATCCATACAATATCAGCGTTAAAGGTGAGGGAAATACGCACAAGCAATATATTGATTTTCAAATTGATGTAGGAAATATGCACAAGGAATACATTGATTTTCAACAATGAACTTCTTGTTGAAGTGTTCTGTAACATTTAGAAGCCAGGGTCCAAAAATGGATATGTGAAAGACCCTGGTTAGCACTAGATCTCCTCATTCTTTTGTACTTATCCTAGATTAACAAACATTTCTAACAAGAATGATATCCTTATGGTCCATTTAGACAGTGCTGATCCCAGCACCTCTCATAGATTTGCGCGAGAAGTGTTCCACAAAGGAAGAAATAGAACTTCTTGCAAAAACGAGTCTCAAATTATCAAGCAGGTGCACTGGCAGATTCAGCAAGTTCTTGCAGCAACTCTTGTTGCTCCAAAGTAGAACAAGACTGCACAAAGACGAAATTAGCATGAGAGTCTCTTAATGGGAATTCTTACCATACCCTCCCCAAGGATTCCAAAGAGCTACTTAGCAAAGTAACATACCTGAACAGCCGTCTCAATGTCACCCTCCAGAAACGACATAAGCGGAAAGTTCATTTTTAGCCGATGATCAGTGACCCTATTGTCCTGTGAACATCAAAGAAAAGAGATCAGAATGATGAAAAGATGGACATAAGGTGTGGGTAATCCAAAATAGAACAGTAGAAACCAGTCAGAATATTTCCAAAGAAGGCAGAACCACGAGCATGCTTCATTTGTACCATCACTTCTTAAGCAATAATCAGGAAAAGCAGAGTGTTCAAATTTTTCCATATTCAGTGAAAATACTTGTTTCAATGAACCAAAACTGCAGTCCGAGAATGTGGTTGGATATAATACCATCATAATCATTAATTGGATGCCAAAAGTTTCTTTTGGGGAATAACACACTTGTCAGTCCAAGGCATTATGGCTTAGTTACCTTGTAGTTGTACGTCCGAATTTTTTCTGACCGAGCACCAGTACCTACCTGTCATTGTAGATATAAAAAGTCTAATCAGGAAAATTAACAAGATATCTTGTCCTCGTGTTCTTTAATCTAATATGAAAATTTAAGAGATCATAAGGCTTAAAATTGACCGTATAAAAAACGTTGTATCAACTTGGTCATATTAACCTAGGAAACCACTAGAACATTTACGGATCAATTGGGTTTGTGACTCATTATAATTCAGTTATATGCCAAATCTCCCTAGAATTCTTTATGTTTACATGTAACAGATCTTTGCAGGGTCATTTTGTTCCATTCAAATTGTAAAAGGCTTATTTTACTTATCTGTCGCAGACACTATATCAATATGAAAGGATTGCAGTAGTAATGGTATATATTAGATGATCAGCAGGTAGCTACTTGAACTTGTGGAACATATAGGTATGTTCCGTATGGATATCATTTTAGATTAGATTAAGAAAAACCTAAAAAATATGTTGCTAAGCATGTTGATTTGAGTGTGTCCGCTTGCTACTGCATTTTGAGTTTGCTAGTGCAATGATATGAAGGTTTACTCATCTTACCTGTGATTTCCTCTGATTTCTTATCGACTCCTGCTGCTCCCTCACCTTAATCTCATACCTGGAAGAACGTCACAAGTCATACTCCGGTGCACAGATAATAGTAATTCCAGAAGTCATGAACATTTACATTTACATAAAAACATCACCTTGTGTTATTATAAAGATAATGCATACATAGGAGTGAAATGACAAGAATGGAACATTGTATAAAGAGGATACATATATCGAACAATATAATAGCCCACGACTCTTCAACCTAGACAGTTATTCTGGTGAATTTTAGGACCAACAAGATTTTGGTTCTAGTTCACTAGCAGATAGTGCATTTCTGAAAGTAATGACATATTTTATTGCAAGTAAAATTATGTAGAGGTTCATTTTATGCATGACCATCATAGAAATTGTCAAACGGTGAAGATCAACTAGAAAAGGGATGACACAGAGGGGTCTTCAGCTGTTGGAAAATTTTCTTTCCGGTGATTGCCTTGATTAATTGATCATGGGCTCTATCAGCCAGTGACCAAAATTTTGACAACCCCATATCACAAAGTCTTGTTGACTTCCAGAAAAGCGAATGAAGTATCGAACCATAACCATGCCTAAAAGATAAAAGGCTAACAATAATAGACCTTGACCCTTTGATACATGGGAAACTTGAAAGTCTATGTCAAGAGTGTGAAACATTTTAATGTGGACCAGCATGTGCTTATCAGTGTCATAGAACATAGCCAATTACTTACAGATTCTTCCTTAATTACGCAGCTTTCTTAAGTTCACACTATTATACATGGAAAGGTTATCTAGATATGAAGAACACATACCACATGCTTAATGAAAAGCATATCTGACATGGGGAGTCATTAAAATTTCTTTCCCTCTTAAACTGGCAAGCCTAGCAAATGAAGGACTTCCAAGCAGTAAACATTTTTGACATACAAACAAAACCATTCCACAGAACGGAAGTAAAGATCCAGACACAGGGGTGGATGTAGGCTTTTGGCAACGGGTCCACTGAACCCATAACTTTCAATACGGAGTATAGATGTACATATATGGAATAAACACCTACTAAATCTCACCAAATACTAGGTTTGAACCCATAATTTTAACAGAACAATGAGTTCAATGTGGAAAATCTTAAAAGCTGAACCCATTAAATTTAAATCCTGGAGACAATAGTGGGCAGCTCAAACATCTGAGACTTTCTTTATAGGAATAAAACAGTACTTCAGGTTCACATCAGTAAGTATATCATTTCTTAAGCAAACCTATCAAGTTGCTATCAGAAGGGGTCAACTATATAAGCAAGGGCTTATCACCTTATCCATAGGTCTGATTTTCATTTCATATCTAAGTAGAGCAATTCTCTTTTTTATCTTTTATTTTTGTTATACAATAAAGTTCAGTAACTCCAGTAAGCAAAAAACTTATATATGAATCAATTTCCCTTACAATTTTGCTCTCAATAGTTGGAAAGCACGATTCTTGTTTTTAAGCTGACTCCTTTCTTCAGTACAAAAGATTCTAATTCCTGTTGGTTTATGGTAAAGATCAACTGCAGTCTCCACCTTGTTAACATTTTGACCTGCACAGCATAATGATGCATTAATATATACATGTCAATAAGCACAAGAAAAGTTCATGTATAGGAAATGTAGCAGAACATGAGAGTTGAATCATCATATAC
>JAPFFP010000113.1:18256527-18274585 GCA_026153255.1 Solanum medicagineum | reverse complement strand
GTTTATATCTTACGAGGTCACTCAACTTTGAAAATATATCTAACATCATTGGACTTTATATTGTATCAATAAAATCACTCAACTAAAATTAGTTATAAAAAAAATTGACATGTCAAAATACTATTTTTTTTTGTATTATGTAAATATGAAACTACAAATAAATAAAATTTAACAATCTGACATGGTAAATTTATTTATTTTTATTATGAAAATGTGAACTCACAAATAAATAAAATTTGTAAGCTAATTTATTTAAATAAATTACAAGTACAAAACTACAAATATAAAATATAAAACCAAGAAAACAAAAAAATGCAAAAGAATTTGAGGGATATTTTTGTCTTAGCTAATACCACCAAGTGGGAGATATTAGCTATACCATGTATGTGGTATTAACTAATACCATGGATTCGTTATACATGGTCCAAAAATCCCACCAAACATAGCATTACTAATACCATACTTAATACATGCATTATTTACTTCTAATCCCTCCAAGCAAACATGCCCTAAGACTATATTGGTGGGTGGAATGTAATGGCGACCAAGTATTCAAAGTCGCATTAATTTATCTCTTAGCTGTAAGCTATTGCACTTTGGACCCATAAAGGTCATATATTACAAGGCAACATAATACTGTCTAACTCATGCCACTGTTACAAGTACCAAGAGTTGAATGAACATAGAGATTAAACTTTTCTTTTTGCAATATCTGAAAAAGTATAACATCTATATAGGAGAATCCAGAAGGACTAAGGGAACATGTACCTACAAGATCACCAGCCCAAATTCCAGCCTCATCCCCACCAGCACCTGCCCTGACTGCAACACAAAAGAGTTAAGACAACTACCCCCAGAATTTTCGATTTTCTTGAAAAAGATATCTTAACTAAACAATTAGGAGTGACAAAAATCAAAATTAAGCAGCATACAGCAGACGCACATCACATGCCAACTAATCCTTAAGTTTCAATGTTTGTAGCTACTGATCTGCTAGAATCAAAAGTGGTAATCATGCCACATCCAAAGATTTATAAACTGGACAACTTTTAGAGGGCTTGCAAACACTGAGATTCTATCAATGAATGTTGTGCTCAATTTCATAAAATCAGCAATAACATAAATGTAAAACTAAATGTGGCCATTTAAAGGGATACTCGATGAAGCATAGTACCCAGTCAAGTTTCAATTGGCTGACTTCCCATTTTATCCATCCCAAAATTAGGAGCTATCTCCTGTATTGCAAAAGTTTTTCCTTCCAACAATTTAAGAAAATATAAATAGTACTAATTTATATCAACTCAACTTTATGTGAATTATTCGATTAACTTTGCCACTTTCCCAGATTTGAACCACTTTCCTCTTAATCTCTTTGAAAACCAGTCAAGGCCAATTAATTTTACTGAGGTGGAGTAAAAGAGTCTGTAAACTTATCTTTTGTTTCAGTTCTAAATATCTCAAGCAAAGACTCATGCTTTTTACATCTGCTCACTAAGCTCCTATGAATATTTTACTTCATTATTATCTGGATCACTTAATTGTTACTTGGTGTTCATGAATCTGGAAAAGACGCAGAGCAAAAAATTCTACAAACTAATTAAGACAATAAGGCAAAGTAAAAAAATAATATACCTTCAAGCATTATATTCCTATCATCGAGAGGGTCACTTGGAAGGAGCATTAACTGCCATCATGAAGGATAACAACATAATCCCACAAATGATGCATAGAAAACAGTAAATATAAGAACTAGCTGGAGACAGAAATAAGAAACGTAAAATAAAAATACTTCAATTGAAGCACTGTAATAACCTTAAACTTCTCCTCTAGCTCTTTGATTTGTTCTGTCAAGGATTGAATTTCAGAAGCAACCATCTCAGCCATGTCCTCGTCAGTGCCAGCTTCTTTAGCTAAAGCTGCCAGGAATAGAAGAGGTTGTCACATATATGTATAAATAAATTACTACAAACAGCAGCAGCAATCCAATGAAATCATGGAGGGAGAGCTAGCAAGTTGCAATAAAATTCTTTTCAGGAAAATGTTAGGAGTATCACAAAAGTGAATATTGACCTTTTGCTTCTTCCAGTTGCTTCTCACAATCCTTGAATTTCCTGTATGTTAGCACGACCTAGCTCAAAAAGAAGGCAACAAAAGTGAATAAAATAGAGTATATCTAGTCAACAATAGAAACGGAGATAAAATGACAGTTTAGTGAGGTACTTCATCTAGCTCTGACATTGACTGCGCCAACTTCTGATATTCACTTGGATTTGAGACAACATCTGGATCAGCAAGCTTAACCTGAAAGTCATTCAGTAGTTTTTAATGTAATTTCTGGACATTCTACATGATAAAGGAAATATTTAGAAATTTGACCGCACTTCAGATAGGCTTAGAATTTGAACCAGACAAATAGGAGACCTGTCTCAAATTATATGATATGAAAACCTAATTCACCTTATATCTCTGTCGTAACTGCTTGAATAAATTAACATATGTATTTTGAATCAAATGAGGTGTTGCTTCATTTACCATGTATCTTGTTATTTTGTTGTCATACTTTTGTGCTACCATGCTTCGAGTGTTCAATTGGAAACAGCCTCTCTATCCCATAAAAGGTAGGATTAAAGTTTGCATGCAACCTACCTTCCCCCGAACCCACTTGTGGGATCACATTAGGTATGTTGTTGTTGTTTATTCAAATCATACTGTAACGCTGCTAAGAGAGTCTTAAATGCAAACTTAAGGTCCAGATCACTCTCGTGTGTTTCATTTAAACAAAACTTTTAGCTAACCATATTATGGTATACTGAGCCTAGAGTTTAAAATTTTTAGCTAACTATGTTATGGTCTACTGAGCCTAGATCTTGGAAAGCCTACATATTTGAGAAGACATTCACATGAATAAGTCAATAAGACCATATTACAACGTTTATTGATTTTAATTGGTCTAAACCATTTTTCCCATCAAGCAAATGTTAGATTCATCCCATCAATCTATCAAACCTTCTTCCTTTAAACAGAACTAATTTTCACTTAAATTTACATTTTGCAAATCCAGGAAGCAGATTAAACAGAACTCAATATTCAAAATGAAGACAATAAACTCTTCGAAGTTCAAAAACCATAAACACTCTGAAAGAAGCATACCGACAATTCTTTCCACGTTTTCTCAGCTGATTCAAGTTTTGTAATTAGGTAAGGTTCCTGCAATATACGGCAACCAGCATTAAAAATGATTACATCAGAAAAGCTTAAAACAGAAATTGCCTATTCCTATGTTTACACACTAAAAATGAATTCCTAAATTAACACGGATTAGCGAAAATTCAGGAAAATATTTCCTAATTTTTTGTTCTTCGTTTATCACTCCTCATTCTAACTCTCCGAATTATGCTTATCTATATTCATTTTCTCGGCAAACAGAAGTAGATACTCCTAAAAATTGTACGTACCGCCATGCAGATGATTCTTCTAGAAGGACTACAGTTCGGGGGAGCTCGAACGAAAGCTGATCCTCTACCGGAAAATTTACAGCAACGGCGTCGTATAGGCCACTGAATGGAACAAGCGGCGAAGATTCCGCCAACGGCGAAGCCGGAGTTAGCTAGAGTATTCATGGTTTTTTAACTCCAACGTGGTACTTTGCAGCTCTGTAAAATTGGATGGATAACAGGTTTAGTAGCTTTGGAGGGACCCGGGAATATAGCGTAGAGGAAATGGAAATTGGACTCTCTGGACTCGGGCTGATCCGAATCCAAATCAATAATTTGAAGGAAAAATAGTTATCGATTCCGGAATTTTTTATTTTTTATTTTTTGTTATATATGTATGTATTTATCGAATTATCATTATCGTCGATTTAATTGTTTGATATTTTTTAATTAATTAATAAATTATATTTATATTATTTAGTTTTATATTACTCTCTCCATTTTAAAAGAAATGATTTATTTTCTTTTTTAATATGTTTGAAAAAGAATAATTTATTTTTATTTTAGCAACACTTTAGTCTCAAATTGTTATATGGTAAGTTTAAGGTCACACGATTAAAGGTCATTTTCATATGTTTATCATAACTTTAATTTAGTATCATAAATTAAAAAAATATATTTTCTCAAACTTTATGTCAAGTCAAACTATGTCTTTTTTTTTAAACGAGGAGAGTATTATTTTTAGGAAAAATTGCACAAAATATACCCTACCTATTGTGAAAGTAGTTATTTAAATTGAATCCAAAGTAAATACCCTTAATATATCTATCTCACTTGAAATATGCTATTTTGAAGAAGTAGTGTATCTCGGTTGAAATTTGATACAATATTATTGATTACTGAGATAATATCTAATTATTTTAAAGTATGATAGATTTAATAGATTCCAAGAAATGTTTATCTAATTATTAGATAGCTTGTCCAACTGTACAAGCTAATCACTATCAATGTAATTCTTTTAGTAGTTACTGCAAGGAGGATATGTACGTAGTATATACATATCCAACAACTAATTGCCAAACTACACAAGCTAATCACTATCAATGTAATTATATTAGTAGTTATGGAAAGGATGATACATACATAGTTTTATTTCTACATTACGTGCAAAAGTAGATATTTTTTTTTTTTTGACTCTTTCTATGTTCAAATAAAATATTACAAAAATAAGTATATATAAAACAAATACAATAACAAAGAAAAAGTTGAAAACTGCTACGATTGAGAACTCATGTAGTGCAAAATTTTAACGTGCTTCGGTTAGTGTAATTTAGTCCATAAGCAGAAGAGGTACAATTTCACTATATTAATAAGAGTACGACATTAATGTAAATACTCTAATTAATCTCAAACATCTAAAGAATAATCTCATAAAAATATTCCAAAAAAGGACTTCACACAAATACTTTTCAGGACTCGCTCTCTAGTCGAAAAATGTCACGATTCAAAAATGGGCGTGATGACATTCGTCTTTTCCCACCAAGACAAGTCAGCCTATAACCCAACTATAACGTTAAAATGCGGAATTATAATAAAAAAAATGAAAGCTCGATTGCGGATGATAAGTCAATTTAATGAAAAAATCCCCCAAAACCTGGTTGTCACGTGCACAAGCTTCTAATGCATTACAATAGATTCGGAAGAAACACAAGTATAAAATGATATTGTCTCTGGACTAGAACAAAATCATAAAGAAGAGTAAGAAGTCAACTGGGATGGCAAACAGCTACCTCTCACAATCTCTACAGGAAGCCTCAGACAAGGAAAGTAGAGAGTATCACGACAATCCGGGCTCGCAACCTACAAAATTATTGTAGCAAAGGGTGAGTACCAAACACATGGTACTCAGCAAGTGAACTACTAAACACAATATTAAGTAATATAGAGTACAGGTACCCCCAATACTCCAACCAAACCCCCATAACTATATCAGCACAAAAATCAGTCAAGCCTAACAGTTCACAATATACATAGCGTATAGCTCAATAACCACACCAACCATCATATATCAACAACACAAGGGATCAAGCACATCTATCACAAGTTTCACAAGAAGCACTCACACGTTTATAAATGATAATGAGGTGTAATGCAATGCAATGCAATGCAATATCAAGTATAATGATGCATATCTAACCTAGTGATACACACCCGCTGTCTCACAGTCCGGGGCCCATGGGGGACTTCTAGTCCATGCATCTGTTGCAGCGTGAGACACGACCCTCAAATCATAGTATCCGTTGCGGCGTACGACACGTCCCTCGAATCATAGTACCTCCTTTTAATTCTCATTCTTTTTCAGTCCACAGAATACTTGCCACAAAAGTCAATGCAAATAGGCATGTTTACACAATAATAAGAAAATGACTTATTTTAATACAATACACAATTCACAACAACATAGTTTGGTACAACATCAACACTAACTCAATACCTCAAAATCATTCTCAACACCTCACACAAGAAACACAAGATTCTATATAGTTAACAAAGGTTAAGAAATTCACTTGCCTTATTCAAATCACGATCAATCAAATACTTGAGTCTTCCCCCTTTCGAATAGAATTCGTAGCATCACAATCTAGTCAAGTAAATTACCACAATAAGATTTCAAAACCAACAATACCCATGTTACTATACGTCTAGCTTAGACCCCAAAACTAATCAATTTCTATAGTCAATTCCCAAGATTTTTAAGCCTAAAAGTAAGTTTCAATTTCCCTAATATTAATATAAAATATATACGTGTATATATACATCCTAAGACGCCTTAAAACGAAGAACCCAAAAGCACTGGGCAGAGATGTAAAGATGAGGAAAACGAACAGAAAAATAAAAGCACTATGTATACACTTGATCGGATCCACATTAGTTCCACCCTCAATTCAAGATTATGCTTATAATATTTAAATAATAAGTTATCACCTGAGGCATAATATATGAAACAGTAGTAGTACTTGTTTTTCCCAGAAACGTAAAACACAGAGAATTGCCTAATGTCTATAGGAATTAGTAATTTCCTAGTGATTACATCACCATTGGATCATGATTGTCCACTAACTTTTCTCAATTTCTTAAACATCATGAATATAGTAACCCAATATATAGATGTATATATATGATATCCGAAGACACGTAATAAGTTCCACTAACTGAAGGACTAATACACGAGGACTAAAAGGAGATATATGAATTATCTGAGGTGAGTGATTCGTTCGGGATCTTCAGGTGAGTTTTCGCCCCTGTTTTCTTTTATGTAGTTATGTACTGTTAAATCTTACAACCCTAATTTAATACATAGGTCAAGTAATATGGGCTCCTAAATAAATTAATGTTTAGTTCATCACTTATCTTAATCATTTAAACTTACCCTTAAATTAAAGAGTCATAGTTATTGAATAGGGCAAAATACTCATTAAAAATATTTCAAGATAAATCTAGTAAGAAATCAAGAGGACTGATTCTCAAAATGACCTAACGAGTCATTGCAGAAAATCACTCCAATAAAAATAAAAGAAAAGAAAACATGAAATGTTTTCTATGGGACACGAAATTTTATAAGGATAAATGGGCTTGCTGATGTTATAAATGATGTCATTCAAAAATACAGAAATTCGACGTCTCAATATGAATATATATCAATTATTTCCACTGTCAAATTTTAACATTTATAGTTGTCAAAGCCTTAAGAAAGAAAATTTAAGTCAAAATAGTAACGGCTACGTTACAAAAACAATAAAAAGAGACCACAAAATCTAATGCTTCTTAATTTCTTTCCTTTTCATGTAATTTGGAAAGGAAGAAGACCAAATAAAAGCTAGCTACTCCCTCCATTTCTTTTAGTGGTGGTCATATTATACTTTTTAAATTATTAATTTGGTTAATTTTTAAAAATAAAATAGGTTATATTAATTTAATATATTTAAGAAATAAAATCTAAGATATTAAAAAATTATATGAAAAATATTATATATTATAATTTTTTTAATATCAATATGATGAAAAATATATTTTAAAATGTTAGTCAAAATTCATTTTGAAAGTCATTTAACGGACTCTAAAAGAAGAACTGCAGCAACTATAAAGGATGCGAATAACCATTCTATAACTTTTTAAGACCTTATTAGGCTGATGATAAAATTTTTTTTCCCAATTTATGAATTATATCATAAATGACTCAAGATATCTGGTTTAGGACAGAGGAGTGCTTATAACCTATGACTCTTGGACGCTTCAAACTTGTTGTCACGCTCGTGACAAGAGGAATGGCAAGACGAAGATTCGAAACGAGTGTAACTATCGAGTGCGTTTCGCCACTTCTTATCACGGCTCAAAAGGATTTTGAAGGTTGGGAAGAGGTGGATTTTTTCAAGGAATGATTATCCATCAAAAAAGAAAAAATATGAAACTTGATTTGGGATAAACATATCTAAAATAAAAGGCATTCAAATTCTAACTAGATTATTATTTATAAAAGAGTACGATAAATCATAACTTCAACTCTAACTTCAAAATTTTCCCATAACTTCAATTTTTTGATTTTCAAAACTTTTAACAAGGTGAAAAATATTTGCAGTAGTTTTTATAGTCAAACGCGCACTAATATTCAACCTCAATTTCAAATGTTATGTTTATTCAATTACTTAAATATTTTTACCAAATAGAGAACATTTATGAGAAAAGTAGACTTCGAGGAAAAAAGGAGTTTTACTAGTCAAGGAGTCCGATGTTGACATCCATTATATTGTATTAATTTAAAAAAAATATTGATATATTCAAAAATCATAGAAAAAAATACTATAAATTACAATTTTTTTCATATCATATTAATATAATAAAAAATTTAAAATATTAATTAAAATTTATATTATTTGATTTAAATAAAAAAAAACTAGGACAACTTCAAAAAATATCTTGTGATTTTATCATACATCAGCTATATATATAAGCATTTTTGTTCTCGTGTCAAACAATTTGACGAGATTTTCGATGAAGGTCAAGATTTTGTAATAAATAAAAGATTCTGCCATTGTAGAAATGGAAAGTTTTAGTCAACTATCTTAGAATATTACCATCGCAAGTTGGGGAAAATATAAAAATTATATTTGGAAATTGAAACATAAAAACAAAGAAAAAATAAGTAAATATTTTTCATGAAGTCGTGGGTATTTAATTTTTTTTTTTTAACATTTACCTAAGTAATATATTATATATCAAATATTACACTTTTTAGGATAATTTTTCTTTATTACGATCTATAACATATTTTACTAATAAATTACGAGAACATCCTTTTTTTTCTCCTACTCTTTCTCTTTCTCTTTCTCCTTCTCTTCTCTCTTTCTTCTCTTTCTTTTATGTGTCCTTTTCTTTCTTTTTTTTCCTTTTCTCTTTCTCTCCCTCTCCATTTAACTCTTCATCTTTAATATTATATATTATTATAAATTTTATTATTATTATTTTAATAAATATAATACATTTTTTAATATTACAAAATAAATTTAAATCATTTTAAAATATTTAAAATTCACCTTTTGCATTGCAAGATAATATATTATTTACTGAGTTTAAAATGTATTATAATTATTTTTTATTATTTTCTCTTATTAATGATGTTAAAATAATTATTCCATAAAAAATATGTATTATATTCTTCACGTGCATTAAAAAATGTCTACAATGCATATGAAGTATTGAATTCAAAATGTATTACAACTGTAGTTTTTATTTACTTATTTTTATTAATAGTGTCGAAAAATATTATATATGAATTTCAAATATTTAAACACTATTTAAATTAGTTTATATGTTTAATATATTAAAATTGTGTCAATGCATTATATTGTATTTAAATAAAACAAATCTTCTAGTTTAAAGAATAGTAAGAACATCATTTGCGTAACATTTGATATATAATGTATTATTTATGTAAATACTCCTTTCAATAAATATAATACATTTTCTAATAATGTAAAATTAATTAAATCATGCTGAAATATTTAAAATTCACACATAATACTTATAATATGTATTATTTATTGAATTTAAAATGTATTATAATTATTTTTTATTATTTTCTCTTAGTAATGATGTTAAAATAATTATTACATTAGAAATATATTACTTATATTCTCCACATGCATTAAAAAATGTCTATAATACATATGAAGTATCGAATTCAAATTGTATTACAATTGTAATTTTTATTTATTATTTTTATTGACGGTGTCAAAAAAATATTATATTTGAATTTTAAATATTTAAACACCATTTAAATTAGTTTGTATGTTAATATATTAAAATTGTGTCAGTGTATTATATACTTATTTACATAAAATAAATCTTTTAGTTTAAAGAATAGTAAGAACATCGTTTGCGTAATATCCTATCTAAAATTAAATTTTAAATTAAAATAATTTAATTAATATTTTTAAAAGAAAAAGAGACAAAGAGAAAATAATAAAGAGATTATGTCAATGGAAAATTCATCGCGGAATTCTCAAAAAAGGTCCTTGAATCTCATCAAGTGCAGGTTGAATTAGTTAGTTCCAGAGAAACCTCTAGTTGCTTATTAACAGTTTTGGCTTTTGTGTGTATATATACATATATATTTTCATGTGTTCAGTTTGTTTTAATTATATTTTTATGTGTTAATTCTCCTTCTTCGTCTTCTTCTCTTTACTATTATTGATAATAAAAGTATAATTATTTTCTGTAAAAGTTAAAATTATGTTAAAACTCGTAATTTAGATTAAAAAATATATTATTTATGTAAATGACCATTTTTTTTAGAAGATTAAAGCCCATTGTGGTAAAATATTTATCGATGCAATGGTAATACTCTTCATTTATTTAGAGATAAATCTAAAATTTAAATTTTTATAGTTTCAATTTTAAAATTTTTAGCGTTAAACTCATTATATTTTAACTTATGCGTTATAATTTTAATAAATTTTATACATAAATTAATTATATTCCATGTCAAAAGTTACAGGTTCAATCAAAACCATAATTATAATCATACATAGATCTCTACACATGTCTTCTTTTTGCTATACTAAACTTGTTTTTTTTTTCATGCACACTATAAATATTTTTCTATTTTCTCGTATACCAACATAAAAAATAGCTATCACTTTTTATAGGTGTAAGAATTTTTTTTAAAATTAAATAATACTGCCTTTATCTTAAATTAACTGAATTATTGAGACTTTTTTTAAGGTTTAAATTAATTAAGTTATTCAAAGTTCAAGATGAATGTTTGAAATTTTTTTCATATTTGCTCTCTTATTTACTGAAGTTTTATTTTTCTAAGAGATAAATTACACCACATAATTATGACTCCACAAAGGGCAATAGTGAAAAATATAGTTTAAATTTTATTTTTGAATATTTTTCTTAATATATATATATATTTTAAAAAATCCAATTAATTTAAAATGGAGGGAGCATGATAGCGTACAATAATATTGTGGAATAGGAGTACGTAATTGGTGGTTATGAAATTTGAGTTTAGGCAATTAATGTTACATCATGTCATAATCAGTGATTAGATGAGATATAAAAAAAATTAATGACTATATATTTAATCAATTTATTCTGTCAAATAATATAGTATTAATTTCACACTGTAATTTTAATGTTAAAATATAGATGCTCCAACACCAAAAAAATCCCTTAAAGTTTGACCACTAAATTTTGATAAGTGCTGAAGAGTTTAAATAGAAACAAGTTTTAATTGAGGTGTTTAAATAAAAATTGATGATAATTTTAATAGATTGTTTATTGTTTATATACGAGGAATTTTCATAAATAACCTAACTTTGAAATTTAATATAGTTAAGTAGTTATATTTTATATAATTACACGGTATAATCTCGGTTATTGACTTGAAAGAAAGGAGAGAGGCGAGCGAGATCGATAGAGAGGACAGAGGCGAATTGTATATGTAATGTGCCAAATTGTATGTATATGTCTATCAAATAATTGTATATGTGTAACGAATATACATATATATTTGTGTATCTGACAAGCAATACTTAGAAAGGGATGAGAGAGGCGAGTGAGATCGAGAGAGGGATAAGAGAGGTGATGAGAGAGGACAGAGAGTGGAGAAAGTCGAATTGACTAAATATATTTGTCAAAATAATTATATATATATACAACTGATATACATATGTGTATTGTATATCTGGCAAAAAATTGCATAAAGAAAGAGGAGAGAGGAGAGAGGCGAGAGAGAGATAGAGGGGAGAGAAAAAATAACAACAAAACTCTTATTATAACTATAAATTATAATTTTTTAAAATTATAATTGTATAATATAAATATATATCATATGTTTACTCTATTACGTTATTTATGAAAATATATTATTTTCTCTATCTCATTTTAATAGTTAGCTTTGGTCTTCAAATAAAATTCTAAGCGATATAAATTTTAATTAATTCAACTGTAAAATGGATGACTTTTGATTTTTTTATTTAAAAAAAGCCAAACAACTTTGGAGGCGTGTGTTATTTTGTGGATGAGAAATTAAGTGTTAGCCTATAAATGGTTGGAGCAGTACTACTCTGTCCTTTTCCTCTGCAGAATATTATACAAAAACGCCCCTAATACTATCTCATAATATCGGTAATGCCACTACCATTATAGGTGACTTTTCTTGACTAACAAGTTAGCATGGATGACGTGTTTCATATATATTTGTTTAAGACAAAAAAGACTTCACCGAATGTTTTGTACTTTTTGTTTAAAATAATTTCAACTAAACATCATCAGGGAAAACTTTTGTAATGTTTGAAAAGAAAAAAAAAATTTTTTTTACCATGGTGTTTGAATGAAAAAAATTCACATATTTTTTTTAAAAAAATACAAATGCCACCTAATTCTTGTGATCAACAACTTATGTATCGTGATATATCTTGAAAAATAGTCGTCTTTCTTATTTACTTACTACTAGTTGGTAAATAAGTATAACAATAATATGACATACTCAATAGAATCCCGTAAATAGAGTCTGGGAGTTAGCAAATAAGTAAGAAAATATTATTTTGAGAGCATTTATATGTTATGAAGGTGGATATGAATAAGGAGTAGGGGTTCGGAGGTGGCGAGGGGTTGAAGTTTTTCAAAGTCTCAAATTGGTTTCCACCTTGTTTTATAGTGAATTTACATATTTCAATACTTCTAACATTGATTCTCTTTTTTAAATTCAACTTGACTTGTACCTAGAACAGAGAAAAAAGATATCCAATTGAAATTGGGATGGTCAAGGAGTGAGAGTTGGGTGGATGGAAAGAGACGATAAACAATTGACACATTTATTAAACTTATTTTCTCTACTTCAATTAAGAAAGTCGTTTCCTTATTTTAAGGAATTTGTTTTCCTAGAACTCAAACATTTTAATTAATTTAATAGAGAAAAATTTAAAATATTTTTCAAAAAATATATTTCTCCATACCAAACTCACCCTTGAGTGAATTATATTTACTCCGCAAATTTTGTTATTATGCAATGGAATGATAATCCGTTGCTCGAATCGTAAGTATTCATTACTTCCTATTCCAAGATAAGATTGTTGAGTTCAACCCATGAAGCAAAAAGAGTAGAAGCTTCTAAAAAGAGACTAAAAAAGATATTCTTTGTTCTAAATATGACCTATTTTATTTTTGGTTAGTTCAAAAAATAATATATTATTATGTTAGTAATAATTTATTTTTAAAATGTACATTTTATTTTTAATAAACCTCACAAAATAATTCATGCTATATTAAATTAATTCACGATATAAATTGAAATGATGGAAATAGTATTACAATTGTAGTTCTTATACAAACGAAAGTACTCATCAGATGGTAGTTATGCTCTTTATCTCTTTCTAAGAACCAAAAGATTTCTTTTTTTATTTTATATCTAAATTCTTATAAACGTCATTTTAATGATAAGTTAAGACTTTTTGTCCACGATTTTTATTCTTTACTGAAAAAAGTAGAGATTATGCAAGAGAATAATTTCTCATTTTTTTGTGAGCCTTTGGCAATTTGGCATATATTTGTCGGAATATTGTCACTTTAAACAATATGAAAATAATTTTATAATTCATCTAATTGACCCAAAATGAATATCCATTATTTATTTATTTTTGCCTCTTATGTAAAATTAAAGTTTTACACCTTAAAACATATTATAACAAAACATGCAAAGTTTATACTATGCCATTATTTATAATATTGGTTTTGATTCTGGTAAATCGAAAGTTTATTATAAAATCAAATTTTCTATGATTCTATAAACGATAAACACAAGCAAGTACCGTGGGGCGTAAACAGTTAGATTCCAAATAAAGAAGCCCCACTTTTTTTTAGAACAATAGAGATATAATCTTTTTTTAAAAAAAAAGATAATGACAAAATTATACATAGATTATCAAGTGCTCGTAAAATTCACATCTTCATTATCATCTATTTTTAAAATAAAATATTACTTTTTTTTTAAAAAATTATTTATACAATTTCATTGATCATATTATTGATATGACCATTATATATTAGATTAACAAAATTTCTACAGGCCAAAGTATGATCAATTAATTAACCTAAATAGACAACTAGTTATAGCCTTGTAGAACTAATTAGTTTAGCTTCATAAGTACTCAGTATTTTATTAATTATAATTTCGTTGCTTAATTAATTTAGTAAAATAAAATTGCTTAACACGTGTATTTTAATTTCAAAAGTAAAAAAGAATATAGAAAACGACAAGAATATGAAGGGCATGACAGTAATTTCGAATCCCAAGGAAAACAAGTGTCGGTTGCTATTTAATTTATTTCCACGAATTAGTTTGCGAAGAAAAAATGTTATTCCTTCGTCTCAAATTATTTAAATTTCTAAGATTTTTTTCAATATTTAAAATAAATAAATCATTGAAAGTTTAAAAAAATGTTTAAATTTTTTTTATATTTACTCTTTCATTTATTAAAATTTTATATTTTTAGGAGATAAATTAACACTGCATATTTATATTTATGATTTCACTGACCATATTGATTATTATTTTTTAATTATAAATTTATAATTAAGATATACTCCCTTTGTCCCATTGTATATGACACTCGTTTTTTTCGATCTATCCCCCAAAAATGTCATTTTACTCTTATTGAAAATAATGCACTTTTAAAATATTCTTTTTATCTTTAATAAAATAAATCCGAATCATAAAAATATCTAAAAATAATTTTAGATCACAAATTTTAATTTTTTTTAAAATACCGTGCGAGATCAAAAAATACCACATAATTTAGGATATATTCATCTTTAGAAAATAGAATTAGACTTTTTTCTTTTGTTTTTGTTCTTTCCCCTTGTACAAGGATTGCATATTTTGGTAATGTGTAATTGCTTAAACATCGTCAAATATTAATTAATATCTTCACTCACAATTATTTTTTAGTTCTTTTAGATTAGATTTCCATTTAAATATATTCTCGTTTAAACAAAAGGGAACAGATGTCAAATATTCGACAAATCATATTTTAGAACCGTCAAATCATAATCTCTTTCTTGATAGCAATAGTTTAACTTGTTAATTAGGAGTTTAAAATAAAGCTAAATTTATTACTCTCTTCCTATACTTTTACCTAATTAATTTGACTAAAAGAAAGCTATAAATAAAATACTTCATTCATGCCATTTTATTTGATATTCTTTGACTTAATACAATATTTAAGAATTTTTTTTTTAAAAATTTGTAATCTAACATCATTTTAAAATATTTTATAATTAAGAATCAATTCATTAAGTGTAAAAAAAAATTTTTTAAAATTAATTAATTGATCATACTTTGAACCTCTAATGTTTGTTGTATTTTTTCTTAGTCCATCTAAAGAAAACTCATCTCTTCCTTTTTCGACAATTCTTTTTACTTTTATTTTTTTCCAAGTAACATATTTAATACCATGCTTAATATAATACTAATAAAGTTTTATTAGAACCAAAAACCTGAAAATCCGAAGCATGCACACTGTACGGACAGTGTTACAGTATAGAGTGAGAAAAACGAAACCTTAGTGACACCAAAAGACTGTTTCTCTCTAATTTGTGTTTTTCCACAGTTGGCAATTTCTCTTTGGTGTGTCGTACCCCTTTCTCCCATCTTATTGCGTACTGTAAGTCCACTAAACATTAATGGCTTCTCTATAAATATCATCAACTTTTCTCAGAAAACTGCAATTTTTAATGCTTTTGATTCTTGTGAAGAAGAAGAACACCTAAAAGGATATGGAGATGTACGGACAGTCCACGGGGAGTAACGGGTCACAATCCGATCATCAGTCCGAATGGGTGCCGGTGGAGACAGAAACGGGTCTTGATGGTTTTGTTTTTTTTATTTTCTACTTTTAACAAATTTGAATTTTGGACTTGTTTTGATTTTGCTAATGTGGGGTTATTTTTTTGTCTAGGGTTTTTTTGATAATGGTATTTTTTTTTTGGGGGTAATGTAGGATCAATGCAGAAGTTGGGGTTATTTGGTAGAGAAATTTACCCGGAAAGGCCTGGTGTTCCTGATTGTTCGTATTATATGAGAAACGGGTCATGTGGATACGGACCTAATTGCCGGTTTAACCATCCTCGTGATCGTGATCACGGCTATGTAAGTTGTTCATCTTGATTCAGTTGGGTGTAATGTTAAGCTAATTTCTTTTTCTACTGGTCCGACTAATTTGGATTCACGGAGTAGAGAAATACACTATGAGGGGTTTGGTTTGGTGGATCATGTTAAGCTAATTTCTTCTTACATGGGCTCGACTAATTTGGATTCACATGGTAGAAAGTATGCTATGAGGGGTTTGGTGGTTCATGTTAAGCTATTTCCCTTTTTAAAGTGGCGCGAGTAATTTTGATTCACGTAGTAGAAAGTACATTATGAGGGGTTTGATGGTTCATGTTAAGCTATTTCCCTTTTTAAACTGGCCTGACTAATTTGGATTCACGTTGTAGAAAGTACATTGTGAGGGGTTTGATGGTTCATGTTAAAGCTAATTCCTTTTTTACATGGGCTCGTCTTATTTGGATTCACGCTGTAGAAAGTACACTATGAGGGGTTTGGTGGTTCATGTTAAGCTATTTCCTTTTTTAAACTGGCTCGACTAATTTGGATTCCCGTGGTAGAAAGTACATTATGAGGGGTTTGGTGGTTCATGTTAAGCTAATTCCTTTTTTAAACTGGCTTGACTAATTTGGATTCGTGCGGTAGAAACTACACTATGAGGGATTTGGTGGTTCATGTTAAGGTAATTCCTCTTTTAAACTGGCCTAAATAATTTGGATTCACGTGGTAGAAAGTACATTATGAGGGGATTGGTGGTTCATGTTAAAGCTAATGCCTTTTTTACACTAGCTCGACTAATGTGGATTAATCTGGATTCACGCGGGGAGAAATCACTATGAGGGGTTTGGTGGTTCATTTTAAGTTAATTCCTCTTTAGACTAGTCTGACTAATCCGGATTCACGTCGTATAAAAGTTCACTATCAGGGTTTGGTGGTTCATGTTAAGCTAATTCCTTGTTACACTGGCCCGACTAATCTGGATTCACGCAATCGGATGTACACTATCAGGGTTTTTGTGGTTCATGGCTAATTGTTCTCCATTCTTGTATTTGTATTTTATGTCTATGTTATCAAGGCGAATGTTAGGTCTCTACACTCATTGAATTTCTTACTTGGTAGTCAGAGTAGAGAATGGTTTTTTTCTCAGACATGAGGGAGATCCAAAGATTTTAAGTTATTGCATGTGGAGTATAAGGCACCCACATTCCCATGGATGATGCAGAATTGGACTACTTTATTTACTCAGAGTTGGAGATAGAATTTTGATTTTATGGCTTCTGAATTCTAAAACATGCATCTTACTTGGTTGTTGATAAAACATTTATACAGATTAAGTAGAGTTTTAACAGTTACTGGGTTCCGCTGAACCAGTAGGTGAAGCTCAAGCTCCGCCCTGCATTTACTTTCTTGATCTTCTCAATATGTTATATTTTTCTTGGAAGGGAAAGTTTGAATGCATACATTCCTTATGTGTCTGAGTGTTTTTGTTTTCAGGATGGTAAGATGCAGTTGGGAGGAGTTGAGTTCCCAGAAAGAATGGGAGAGCCTACTTGTCAGGTACTGTATTTTGAGTGCTGGAGAGGGTATTGAAGTTTGATCTTGTTATTAGTTATCTGTTTTCCTGAATGTGGTACAACATTTTTAAGGGGTCGTTTGGTGTGATGGATAGGAAAGGCTAATCTGGGATAATTTTTTAGTGGTCTTTAATTCCTTGTTTGGTTGCACAGATTGTGATAACTTATCCCAGGATTAACAATTAATCCTGGGATAAGTTATCCCTTCTTGGGGGTGGAATAATAATCCCAGGATAACTTATCCTGGGATAAAGTGTATGAAATGACAAAAATACTCCTCTCAAAGTCTCTTTTATACACCACTTTTATATTTATGTATATGAACATAATTTTTAATAATATTCGCAACCTTAATTAATCGTTGTTTTTATATATTT
>JAPFFP010000113.1:18234213-18253215 GCA_026153255.1 Solanum medicagineum | reverse complement strand
CACCAAAAAGAAAAATAATCTATTTTCTAAATTAACCCCGTATCCCTCCTTGGCGGCAATGTCTGCCATCCTTCAAACCCCCAGCATTTCTTTTTTTTTAAGAAAAAAAAATTGATCATGTTTTAAATGAAATTTTATTTATTTTATAAATCTGATTATTTTGTGGCATAGTTTTATGTGTGTCTGAGATGAGAAAGGGAGAGAGAAAGAGGATTGCTGGTGTTCACCATTGTTTTAGGTGAGCAGAATAGTAATAATGACGATATTGAACTTAACATGAAAAAAGAAGTTTTCAGATCTAAAATAGATGAAGAAAATGGGATAGTGGCAGCAGTGGTGCATGTTGTTGGAGGAAGTGGTGGCACATAGGATGGAGAAGAAGCTCTAAAAAGATGCGTCTTCACGTGCCTGATTAGAGGCGTATTACACACAATATGCCATGTCAGCGAAAATGTCTAATTGACTATTTTTGAATTATAAAAATGTTCAACAGATATAAGACTCGGCCGAGGTGTCTAAGTGAAGTTTTCGGACAACTTCAAGGAGCCGCAGATGATTTAAGTCTAAATTTAATGAACTTAACTGTGTGCATTTGGACTTACAGTTTTCCAAGCTCTTTCCATGATTTAGACAGTGATGAATGTTGCCCTTTGTTTCGTCACAAGGAAAATGATGAATCTAGTTGTTTTGTTCGCCATGCTTTTTCTTTCTAAAAGTTTGTTGCCAGTGCGCAGATGCATGTCTTTACCCTTGTAAAAAGTATTGGTTTATATTTTCCGGTGTTTGTCTGGAAAATGATGTTGCTCGACTGTCTGAAAGTATTGCTTCCTGTAAGTCTTCGTGTTTGAGCGTTCCACTGATGTACATTTTTAAAGCAGGGGGTGCAGTCTTGTTCCTTTTATCTACTGAAGGGATTCTGCAAGTTCGGCAGCTCTTGTAAATTTGATCATCCCATGGGAACAGTACAATATACTTCATCAGCTTCTTCTCTTCCTGATTTACCAATTGCTCCTTACATGCTGCGGTCTTCCTTTACGTTGGCTCCCATGTTGCTGCCAGATTTACAGGCTGGATTTGTTTCAGGATCAAAGGTGGATGCCTCGTTATCTAGAGCGCCTTCTTCAATGAAAGTACAATTGGTTCAGTTAACCTAATACTTCCCTCGTTAGGTTTTTCGTTCTGCCAATATGCAGTTGTCAAGTCGGGAAGTCCTCCATTGAATTTAAAGTAAACTCGGAGTACTATGTATTATTCTCATCAGATAATTTGTCTGTTATACTATAATGTTACTCAAAGTTGGGAGTTGAAGTTGTCTTTAAATGTTATCCCTCTTTCCCATTGCTTGGCATGAGGGTTACATTGGTTGAGAAGGCGAAATCTGTCTTGTGAAGTAATAAGACATGCTTCGAAATTTTTATCATATTGAGACTGCTTTATATGTTTGTGTTTGCTAGGATTGCCAAACCCCCTGGATGTTTAAGTCATTTTTTTGAGTTTCGTCCTTGTTGACTATTGTCAGGGCAATATGCTCTGTTCTTACGCGACCCCTACTTCAATCAAAAGAAATAAAGCCCCTTACTAGAGATAGTTCGCCAAACTATAGTTGAAGTCAACCTGAGTGATAACTAGGAGTGGATCTACAACGAAGTCAACCTGAGTGATAACTAGGAGTGGATCTACAATATAATGGCTAGTTCACGTGAACCCAAGAGCTAGGTCGTTGTAGGACCTCATAAACTTCAAATTTTGGTCCCCTCTTTGGTGATAAGCCCCCAAAAGAAAGACATTGTGATTCCATTTGGATCATTGTTCAACAAGAGGCTTAAAATAACGATAACAACATACTCAGTAGAATCCCACAAGTGGGGTCTGGGGAGGGTAGAATGTAAGCAGATCTTAACACTACATAGAGAAGCTGTTTCCTGGAACAAGAGGCTTGAAATATAAGTCAAAATTACATGAAGCTAAAAAAACCTCACACTTGTTATATACCTTTAAAGTGGAAGTTTGAGTGAATATCTTCTTTCAAGGTTACAATCAAAAGACAAGGCAAGAAAGACCTTCACTCAACACATCAACATCCATCAAACTCAGCACTATGAAACGCTATATACTCATTTCTTGTTCACACTAGAGGGAGTACAGCATCAAGAAACTGAATGGCGCCTTCTCTTCTGGAAAAGTAATCGACTTTCTGAGTTAGCTTTTCCGCCTAGTGGCTTTAAATCTCTTATTCGGAATAGAGCATTGAGCTTGCTTAATTTCTTGGTGAATGACTTGAATAACTTGTTAGCAGGATGTGACTTTACTAGCTCCTGTTTCATGGAAACATGATCTTTCTCCAAATCTGTAAGTCTCATTCTCATTCTTGCAACCTCAAGCTTCAGTTCTCTATTTTCTCTCCTGACTGATGCGTAGTTATCTCTTGGAGAGATGCATCCGCTTCCTGCTCCACTGCCTGAACGCTGAGGGAACTGATTATTCATTCCAAAGAACTGATTATGCCCCCCGTTCATAGCATTCCTCAGTCTGATTTGTTCAAAGTATAGCACTTGGACTGCCATTTGCACAGGTAAGCGTTCATTTTGAGCTGCGTGACTGCAAGCTTCTTGCGATAGTTTCTGACAATCTATAGTTTTGCAGAGTCTATATCGTTCAGAGTCCTTAATGTTTGGATGAACCTGCCATGAGAATGTCATACATGATGTTAAAACAGTCTATAATGCAAATACATTTGTTAAACTCCTTAGAAAGGGAAGCCCGGTGCAATAAGCTCCCGCTGGACCACAAGGGTATATTGTACGCAGCATTACCCTACATTTCTGCAAGAGGCAGATTCCACAGCTCGAACCTGTGACCAGAAGGTCACATGGCAAGCAACAACTTTACCATTTACGCCATGACTCCCCTTCTTTAAGCTCCTTAAATGAGAACAATAATGAACAGGTGACTGGGAACATGTTGACGAAGTTTAAGTAGTTTACCTTGAGGAAAATATCTACAGCTCGGTATAATCCATCATAAACTAGACGAGCGTGGTCTGGAAGTAACTCTGCAAGTGCTATATACTTCGATGCTGTAAGGTTGGGATCTAGTGCAACTTCTGCAAGATAATTGTCCAATAATTTCGACACCTTAACAATTGAGCTATGTTTGGGAGATCCAGGACTATCAAAGTCGTAAACCATTTCACTCTCATCTCTTAGTGGATTGTCCTCTTCATCATCCTCATCCAAATTCAAGAAAAAGGAAAAGATCCTCAAGATAGAATCTATATCATAGAGAGGGCTGTGATTGTTTCCATGTGGATTTGCAGGTATGAGAATATCTTCAAGAATTGCCTGATCTAGCTGCAGACCGATACGCCTCTCTAGATCAGATCTGCAGGAAGTAGAAGCTGATGCTGCTATTGCAGATTTTAACAAACTTGAAAGAAAAGCCATTGGCACGGTGCTTTTCCGCGATTGAGTTGGTAGTAAGCTAGCTATTGTTTCGACGATGACCCTTTGTCTTTTTTGCAAATCCAAATCCAAGTAACTTCCTTTAACCAACTGAGGATCCTTGATGAAGATCCCCTGAAGAGAATTCTGTGCATAATTTATCAAAATTCTGCTGATAATGTCTTGTTTAAGACCTTTTGTTTTTACTGCAGACAGAACTCTCTGAAAGAAATCAAGATTTAGCATCGCGAGTGATTTTCCCCACCAGTCTGATGGTGTCTCAGAATCAAGGCATTGAACAGGTTTGGGTGGGAAATTATACTCCAGCTTCGACAAACCAGATGTTAGTTGCTCTTTACAGGCATTGCTTGCAATCGCGTTAATTAACCGACTAACAAGATTGACTTCTTCAGCTACTGGTAGTAGTGTTTCACAGCGATGAAGAACAGATATAGAGTTGGATATGTTAGGGAACACTGTATCCTTAAGGAATACCTCAGTACGAATTTCCAGGTTTTTCTCGGAGATGTCTTCTGTCATTTCCATGAACTTGGCTGCACATCTTAGTAACGCCACGTTTGATGTGGTAATCTCAACATTCACACCATAGCAGAACTTTGCAGCAAGTTCAAATGCATCAGATCCACCAGGAAGACCAGTAAGATTGAGTCTTGAAATTTTTGTATCCTTCGCCTCCAGCAGCAGCTTTCTAATTCTTCCACTTCGAGATACCAGAGGAAACTGCAAGTAATGTCAAATTACCAATCACATTAGGAATGTCTCAAAGGTATTGCATCTGCCTATTTACTTTTCATATTGATTCCACATGGTCACGACTGACTGCATAGATATCGGTAGCTACTCATAACAGCTAGTAATTTCGAAATCATTTTCAAGCTACTTTAGACTAAGCCATTTCTTTACATAACTTCTTCTTTTCATTTTTAAGTTATACAACAAAGAGTACATTTTTGTACCTTGTGAAGAGCAAAACTGGCTGATCCGACTTCTATTGTAAGATCACTAGAAACATCAGATATTGGCCTGCAATAGAAGAATTGATCAGAAGTTGGAAACTCGGAAAGTGTCAAGAAAAGTAATAAAAGAAGTTCTCTGTTTATATCTTTTAGCCTAACGTTTCACCAAGTGCAACTTACATCTCCAGAATACGATGCTTGGATATATGGAGTTGAGTATTAAAGCTTTCTAAAATCAAGCATAAGTCAGCCTGATCTTGCGCATGTACATATGACCATACTTTAGGACCAAAAGTAGCATAAAACACAATCTTGAATGGACATAAATGTTAGAACCAAAGTTTACAGCATTGTGCGTGTTCTGTTTTTGGATCCAACCATGTAAGTGACAGACATCTTTTGGAGTCTTTGAAGTTTATTGCTAGTTGTGATTTATCTTGTGGTCCGGAGTACTCCAACAGCTAATTGCAGGAATCATCTGTACTAGTTAGAGGGCCCTCAATAAGATACACATGTTGGAAAACTAGGAAAATAATTATTGTTGTATACACACACCATCCACACCAATGAGCCGAGGGTCTATTGGAAACAACCTCTCTGCCTTGTAACAAGGTAGGGTAACGTCTGCATACTTACTACTCTCCCTAAAAGCTGTGTAGGTTGTTGTACACTATTCACACCAATTTGTCAAAGGTCCATTGAAAACAGTCTCTCTACCTTAAACTCGCACTTGAGAATAGATCCTGCTTGCTAGTTTCAGAATATCGACTCTTGTGGTCAGCCTTTGGTTCTGCTTTTTCTAAAAAGAAGTGACTAAGGCTACGCACCTACGCCCAAAAGGTCAAACATCTTGCTTCTCACCCTGAAAGATTCCTTCAAGGGGGCTATAGTTTCATTGTTAGATCGCATTATTGATCTAACAAGCAAACATTTAGACTTCTTACACTTTGCCGGTATAGATCTTATGGTGGATATACCAGGTCTGCGTACTCACCGCCCTCCAGGTTGTTGTACACCGTTCACACTGCATCTTGAAACAAGACAACTGAACATATTGGACTTAAAAAGGCCAAATATTTGAATTGTCATTTTCAACGATTGCAGCCTTAAACTGCTCATCTATAGTCATTATCCAGAGCAAATGATATAAACTTTATGATATGATAGAAACACTACATACTTAGATTTTAAGGTATGTCCATCACAATCAATTTCTAGTAAGTTAAAAAGTTTTCCCTTAGTCAGCACTTGAATATGGTCTTGTCATAAATGCATTTATTCATTCAGATACCTTGGTGGTTGTAGTTGGTTCTCCTGTCTGATCACTGTTTTAGTAAGAGGTCAAATTATATGAAGTTTGACGAACATTTTAAATCATATTAATATGAGAAGGATTGCAACTTATTACATTTTTCGTATGGTTTTCAATCATCTAAATTTTAGATTTCAAATATTAAATTTAGCTAATTCAATTGAGATTTAAATTTTAGTCAAATTGACCTCGAAAAACAAAACAGTGACAAGTAAAAGCGAACAAACACAACGTTAAACTTCTTTCTCTAAGTGGAAATTTTAATCCTAAATTTCACAAAATCCCTATCTATAATCTGAGACAAATGACAATATCTCACAAGTACCAAAATTCATGCTACCATCTAAATAAACCAATAATTGGCCAAACCATGATTTTTAAAAAAACAAAAAAATCAAGAAAATTCAACATTTACTACGTATACATTACAGAAAAAGAATTTTCACCTGATATATATAATGTAATTTTTCAACAAAAGAGATTCAAATGAATCCCCTTACGCCCCCCGATCTCCATACATACCAATAAAGACCTAATATGGACTTCTCAATGTGTTAGACATTCTATGAAGAATCAATTGATACCCCAAAAAATCTTACAACTAACATGCCATTACTAGATTAAACTACATATTGATATCAAAATTTATCTTTTACACTATCAACAACAGCAACAACATACTCAGTAAAATCCCGCAAGTGAGATCTGGGGAGGGTAAAATATACACAAACTTTACCACTACCTCGTAGAGAGTATATATAATTGCGTATAAAAGAGAGATTATGTTACCATTCAGTAATATGTCTTGCGCTAGAACTCGGACGAAAAGATCTCTTCCCAGAAATGCTTGGCTTGAGTTCAGCAACAGTGACAACTCCCATATCTTGTCTACCAAAATTAACTTCCCAAAACCATTAAGCACTCTATTAATTAACAAAATCACTATGCTTTTAATAGCTAGTAATTAATAAGTAGTATTTGTTTAAAGGACACATTAAAGCTAATTATAATCCTAAACTAAGATCAAACTTTATTTGCTGGCATGTTATCTCTGTGACACTGTGTGTGTGTGTGTGTGAAGGGAGAGTAGAAAGGCAGAAAGGTGGAGTTTAAAGAAAAAAGTCACATGAAACCATGCAGGAGGGAAGAGTTAAAAAGAAAAAAACATAGTTAATTTAAAAAATAATAGGGTAAAGGTTTTTATTCTACTACTATTACTTTAGCCTTTTAACTTTTATAGTAATCAAAAAGAATTTTGAGTTTATATGTCAATTCTAAAAAAATACTGTACTGCATTATTCTGAATATATTATTTATAATCCGGCAAATGGCAAATGCTACTCCTATCCTATTAAACTTTATTGAACCGTTACTAAAATTCTAGCTTCACTTCTGACAATAAACAATGAAAGATGGAGCAATGTAATCTATAAGTCTAACTGAACACAATAATTATGATGCAAAATATAAATACATATATAAAAATCACTTTGAAAAATTCAAAGTATTTCAAATTTTTAACATATAGTTTAAAAGGGTAACGAATTTGATCACAAGATCTAAAGATTGAAATCACCAAAGTTAAATCTTGTATTTGCTCGTGATGGTAGGTAATATTTTTTCTCAAATATCATATCCGTCTAAGTTACCAAAAAAAAAATATTAGATTTACAATAAATATCAATCAGTTTAAATTAAGAATGTAAAAATTTACTTATAAAAAGTTAATGCACAACAATTAAACTTTAAAATACATAAAAGAGTTGAAAATAGTGATTTAATTTTCTTTTTTGTCTGGTGAAAAGTCAAGGATTTATTGCTACTTTTCGGTGACTTTTCTTTAATTTTTAATTTTTTTCATCATGTTATTTTTTTTTTTCCTTAGAGATGGCGGGATTCTCGAATTTTTGCAATGCTTTTAGGGTTTGTAATGATGCCTAGTGAAACCTACGTTCCTTCAAAGATTAATCTTTTTGAAGACCAACTTAATTAATTATGTCTAAAGTCATTAAAGTTGATTTAAAAAGCAAAGATTAGTTGGATTAGTTTTCCTTTTTTAAGTGCACAAGCACAGTGCACTGGGTAATTATGTATAGTTTTCTTTTTGTGTTACAAGAAAAATCACAGCCGTTCTCTTATACAGGTATACGTTTAACTCACAAATTACATAGAAGAGTTAACTCAAAAATTACATAAGAGAGAAAATCTACATTCAGAGGCTATCTAGGAATTCACAAATTACATAGGAGAGTTAACTCACAAACTACATGGGAGAAAAAAATCTTCAGACTACACTAGACAAATCCAGTATGCGAACTCGATTCAAAAAGCAAATTTCTTATTTTTGTTTGCAAGAAATTTTAAATTTGAGATCATAAAAATTTCACACTCAAATCACTAAGCTAGGTCACCCTGAAGGATTTTCTTTATTTTTTATTTTTGTTCCTTTGTTAGAATATATCCTATTGCAAGGTAATATGAGTCTTTAGTTCAATATCGGTTTGATAGAGATCTGATGTAAAACTTATATAGTTTCGACTTCTTCTATTTCAATAGCTAGTTTTTAGGGTATGAGATTTGAGTTTTCATGTCGAAGAGCTGATATGAGGTTTGTATAGCCTTGAAGAATCTTCTATTTTAATAATTAATTTTTGAGGTGTGATTTTTCTTATGTTTTATCACCTTTGTGAAAAAAGGATTTGCAAGTTTATAACATATATACTCCTTCCGTTTCAAGTTAAGTGAATTGTTGAGCTATATCACACATATTAAGAAAATAAATAAATAAATAAAGACAAAATTTAACTATGTTTTCTCATTTTTACGATTGACACTCATTTAATGGAGTAAGAAGTTTCAAGAAGATAAGTCTTGGAAATCAACTTTAAAAAGTCAATTAATAAAGCGCAAAATTGGAAAAAAAATTCAACATATTCCTTGAAAAGTAAACAATTTACTTATTTTGAAAATTCAAAATTTCTCCAACAATTCATTTAATTTAAAACACAGGAGTATTTATTTTTGACGTGAATTCAGACATAAATATTGATATATGAATTTAAATAATTGTAATAATCATCCTTTTAGGATATTAATAAAATACTCGCTATATTCCATATTAACTGAATGTGTGAGGTAATACACACATATTAATAAAAATATTCAAAGATAAAATTTACACCACACTTTCCACTATTGCCCTTTGTGAAATCATAAATATGTAGTGTAATTTATTTCCTACAAAATATAAAACTTCAATGAAAGGATAAATATAAAAAAAGTTTCAAATATTCTTTTTGAATTTTGAACAATTCAATTATTTTGAATATTGAAAAAAATTTAATTAATTTAAAACGGAAGAAAGAAATATTAAATCATCCTTTCTGGCTGCTGGGCCATTGGATCCGTGCACGCCTTAAAAATAGTGAAGCAAGCATTATTCTCCTTAGATAATAATTGCATTAAGCATTTACTCTTTTTTTTTTTAATTATTATTTATTTATTTCATTTTAGTTGAATCAAGCATTTTTCATGTGAATTTTAAAATTTGTAAATTCTACTTTAATTATTCTTAAATTAAGAACCATGGTCCAAGTTCATACAAGAAATTAGATATTTTTTTAGCTGTACGTTCCACATTTCATCATTATATTCTATTTGAGATTAAAGGGTAATATTTAGTGGAAATGCATTGTTGGGATCAATCATGGCATGGCCCATTTGTGTGTTTCTCCAAAATTAAAATGCTGTGGGAGCAATCATATATAATGACTCCATCAAAATAAAAAATTTGGGTTTCGCTTCGTTCGCGGATAAAACGATTATAAATTTTGAATTAATTTATTTCATCCTTCAGGTGTGATAAAATAATATTAACTTTAAGCTATAAGTTTATTTTGGGATCAGTTGTACTCTCGATCAAACAAAATATATATGCATTTACTTTCAAACATAATCTTGAAATATCCAACTTATCTAATGAACCAAACAATAATTTTCTATATTTACGATATAAATATGTTTATACAATAAGATCACCCAAAAAGATAGATATATAATCCTTTACACACATATATTGATTCATAATTGAAAAAAAAAAAGGTACTTATCTATGACAAGTTAAACAATATAAAATATTCATTTAATGCAATCAAACTTCTTTATAATATAATTTTTTGATTATTATAGTGAAATGTCAAATATATGATATAATATAGCATGAAAAATCAATTGTTTCAAAAAAAAAAAAAAACTATCATCACAATAAAATATTATTATAGAAAGATTTGACGAGTGTATAACTTAATTACAAATGGAATATTTGTAGTTACCAGGTTGGGATCATATGATCAGATCAGCAAATATAATTAATCTTAAAGCTGCTTTTTTTTCTTTTACTATAAAAATGAATTTAAGGTTGTCCAGGACCACATTGTAGGCTTTCTTCTAACAAGGAAGCAAATCAAGATTATATTATTCCCTAAGTTTCATTGGAAAAAAAAATAATGTTGCAGCAGCTTTTATGAATTATTATACATTTTCCCTGCCATATTATGATATCAAAGTGGATGAAATATATTTTTTAAAATATCTGGTAGAGTGTCAATCAAGTGATAGTTTAACAAAAATTAAAAATATTCCTTTCCTTTCGTATTACTCCCTAACTGTCAATGATAAAATTTGACATAATTCTTAAAAAAAATTAATTAAGAATATTGTTTGATTAATATATTCCTTATAAATAATTAAACTTTTATCTATATTTATGCCTCTTAATCTTAGAATAATTAATTTTAAGGGCAAAATTGAAAAAAAATTCTCTTTTGATCATCTAAATTGACAATTACTCCCTCCTTATAACTTTACTTGACCTCTATTGACTTGACACAAGAATTAAGAAGTAGTAAATGATAGAGTAATTTTACCAAATTACTCTTTGAAGATAATAAATACGATGTATTGAAAAATATAATAGGGAAATGACTATAATTAATGATAAGGGTAAATTAGAAATAAAGTGTAAAATTATCTTTTGATTTCATAAAGTGAACAAATATTATTAGACATCCCAAAATAGTATATGTGTCAAGTAAAGTTAGACGGAAGGAGTATTTTGGGACAACTATTTTTAGTATACATGACAACTAATTTGAGACGGGAGGGAGTAGTTGTTTATGTTATTATAAATAGTTATTCTAAATTTCTTGTCAATTGATAAAATTGAGATAGAAGGAGTAATTGATTTTTTTCATTTTACTCATACGATTTTTTTTTTTGAAATCGGAAATAGGTTTGTAAAGTTTCAAAATAATTTTTTGAAAAAGGTTAATTTATAAATTTTTCCTTGTTATTTATGATTTCTTAATAAGCGTATAAAGAGAAAAATGGACAATTAATATGAAATAGAGGGTGTACGTCCCAAGGTCTGTCTTAATTACTTGTCATCGTTATTATAGACATTTGTTTCAAAATACTTAGTTACTTACTACTCCCTCCGTCCAACTTTGTTTGTCTCCTATTGACTTGACATATGAATTAAAAAATAGTAAATGATGGGGTAATTTTACCAAATTACTTTTGAATATAATAAATACGATGTCTTGAAAAAATGTAATAGGGAAATGACTATAATTAATGATAAGAGTAAATTAGGAACTAAGCGTAAAATTATCTCTTGATTTTATAAAGTGAATAAGTATTGTTGGATAACCCACAATAGTATAGGGGTCAAGTAAAGTTGCACGAAGGAGTAGTTATTTAATTTTAGAAAGCCAAAATAGAATTAATCATTTTTTTCACTTGTAAAGTAATAAATATAGATAGATATTAATCTGCAAAATAGAAAGTAATACTAAATTGAGACCAAGAATTAATTAATAAATAAGAGCAATTTAGTCAAACTATCATTTGAGTAAATAGTTTCTTAAGTAACGAGCAAAGAACAAACATAACAAATAAAATGGACACCAATAAAGATTGTGGTGAAGTAGTAAATACTTTTTTATCCTTAACAGACGTCTTGAATTCTAGTTGCCTTTATTAAGGAGCGCTTTTTTCAGCATGAATTCAAATTTAGTCGAACTCCAATATGAGTATCGGACAGCGAATGAGAAATAAAAAACAAATAAAATGGACATAAGGGAAGACTAGTTTCGATGAATATCCTTCTTAAAAATGCATAAAAAATCATATAAGAAGTATAATATGGACCAAGGGATTATTTCACAAATGTAGCAATTTAGAGAGGAAAAAAAAAATAAAATGATTGAACTTGTTTAATTTGTGAGGGGTTGTTGATCAATGAAGAGCATGCAAGAGCAGCCAAAAGGGATATTGTTATCAAATAATGTTTAATTAGGTCCACAAGAATTTTGTATAATTGGAACAAGATGCTAGGATGAAATGTTGGTGACTAAAATGATGGCGTACACAAAACATACAACCCCACACAAAACATATTCAAAGAACAAAACAAAACAAAGGAGATCCACCATACATTAATCACATTATTAATCAACATAGGATGTGGTCTCATGAGATGGATGTGATATTGTCATTTTTAATCAAAGATTTTATATTTGAGCTTTGGATATGGAAAAAGTTTTAGAATTGAGGGTGCGACTTCAAAAAATGAGCAATGCAATACAAATCAGAGACTCTTTGGGATGGCCCAGTAAAACATAGAGGTCTTAAGTTCGAATCCCCTTGCCAGCGAAAGCAAGGGGTTTGCCTTCTGGGTTGAGCTTGTTGCACAGGGCTTGTCTAGTGCGGGTTACATTTTCTATGTGGTTTGCGAGCTATTGCATAAGAACGAGAGTTTACGTTATGTACACTCAAAGGGTAGCGGTTGTAGGTTTCCCTTGTTATAAAAAAACATATAAATCTGAACTAATCTGACTTTAATAAGATATCAAATATCAAATGAGGAAAAAAACCTTCATTTTGAATCAAAATTTTTGTATTTGAACTTCGAATATAAAAAAAATCATGATGAAAATGCGTTTCAAAAATAAATTTGTAATGCAAATTCAAATCAATTGAATTTCAATACAAATATTAGATATCAAGTCTGAAAAACAACAAGTAATTAATGTTGTAGCATGACTCTTTGGGTCCTTCACCAAATATACATCTTATTTGTTCTAATCAAGTCCTTATGTGTCATCTTATTGAATTTCCACTTTTTATTTTTTTTATCTATGCTATAATTGATAGTTTTCAATCAGATCTTTTGGAGAACTTTTGAATTGTTAGAATTTTCTTTTAATAACATAACAAAACATATACATATAGTAGGCAATTAAATGTAATTATATTCATCATCCTTCTTTGACACTATTGCCCACTTCTAGAGCATTGAGTGATCAATTCTTTTTTCTTGTGAATTAAATATTTTGTTGATGAATTTTCACTTCTGATATATATAAAAATGTATATTAATTTAGTCTTGAAATATTAAGTTGTTGTATATGTAAATATTTGTTCAATGAATGCTTATGTTCATGCACCCTCAAAATTTAGATTTATATGTATTCCTTATTGTAATTTATAATTATAGAACTATCAACTAAGTAGAGCTAAAAAAATTATTTTATTTGATGGAAGATTAATATATTAGTGATTAAAAGTGAAAAAAGTAGGCATGGTATAAATCAAATATAATAAGTTGATAAAGAACGAAGAAATCTTTTCTTACATAAAAAAAGAAAAAAAGAAAAAAATTAGTTTTTCTTTAAAAATCAAACGAAATCAATCAATCAATCGATAAATATGTATTTATATTTGATTTAGTTTTAATATTTGAAAATCAATTAAATTTATTTGGTTGGATTTTAAACAAAAACTAATCCAAATCAATTCATGAACCTCCAATATCTAAAACTATATAAAAATTACTAACTAAGCATAACATTTTCCTACCAAAAAAATTAACCACAATAGTTCAAGGATAAATAATTTAAAATTTTATTTCAAAAATAACATGCAAACAAAAATAATACTATATTCATTTCAATTTATTTATTTAATTTTTTTTTATAGTCCATTTAATAAAAATATCTCTTTTTTAATTTATGCATAACATATTTAAAACTAAAATATTACACAATATTTTAATATATTTCATATATCTTTACTTTAAGATCATAAAATTTAATAATAGTTTTTACGTTTAACCTTCATAATAAACAAATTAAAATAAAGCACGGGTATTAAGGCCTTGACTAACCCGGTGTATTCGGGTCCTCTCCGACCCGAAAGATTACCCGCAACTCCCCCTTTCCCCTTTCCGCCCCGTTTCCCTGTAGCTGAAAACCCTAATCAGACGATAATTTTGTTGAGATGAGCACAGTTTTTAGCGGGAATTGATACGAATAGGCAGAAGGAAGATGACTGTATCGCTGTCGAAAATCGGGAACGTGTTACCCTTCTCCAGGCTTTTCAGGTAATTCTACATCTCATTAGCGTCTTAATAAGCTAATTTGAGCTTGGGATGATTATGAAATATTAGTTTATCTGGTGTTATACTGTTATATTTGATCGTTAAGAAACCGCGAATTTTTGATTTGGTACGCTTTGAAATCTGTGAGTTTAGTGAAGTATAGTTGGTTTTGGGAAATGACGAAGTCATATGTATGAGACATAATTTTTGACCGATATATTTCGTACAATTTTCTGCATACATAGTATAATTTTTCAGCAAAAGGCGTCCGATTGGCCACCTGGACTACATGTGGCTACGCCACTGTTTCTGAGCTGTTATAAAGGAGAAGAATAGTTGATCTAGTCTGTTCGAAATCTATGAACCATTGAATTTGAAATATTCTCGTGAAAGCTTGGAACCAATCAAAGTTTCTATCTTGAACTTTCGTTTGTTGTTGTTATTTTTGAAGTGCGCATCTCTTATGGTATTTTAGGCTTTATTACTTTAGTCACTGTTTGTTCATATTGTGGTGAGATTGAGAAAAAAGGAATCTGGAAGTTTTTCCTCTCCATGATATTCTGGTCATGTTAAGCTGGAGTTGCTGTTTGTTCGTATTATGGTGATATTGAGAAAAAAGGAATCTGCAAGTTTTTTCTCTCCGTGATATTCTGGTCATGTGAAGCTGGATTTGCTGGTCGGGTAATTCTGTTTGATGGTTGTACTGCATTTTGAGCTGTATTTGGTTGCATTGTTCAGAGATATTCTGAAGTATATTCGGCCCGATTCATGTGCACAATTTGCAAGACTTTATTTTCCTCTGAACGAAAAGAGAAAAAAGCAACATAAGAGACTTGAGAATTAATGAGTTCCACTGTAGCTAAATGCATTAAGGGGATTCATATGGCGATTCCAACTCATGCGCAATGGAGGCATAGTTGATTGATTGATATTGCGCTTGCTATGAGCTTCATCTGATTTTGGATTTTGATCCTTATATCTTGTGGGCCTTTGACTTCGAGCCATTGCAACAGTCTATTACCACATTGTTCCATATATTATAATGTTTAAGCAACTAATCAACAAAGATACAACATCATGAAAGCTAGTTCTAGTACATTGCCTTTTAAATTGTCTTGAGTGTTGGAATTGTATCTTGAAGATACCACAGTTTATTTACTTTGTAGATAACACTAGTATTTTTCCTTTTTGGTTGCGAAGAGCTGTCAACTTTTCTGGTAGAATTACATTAATGAATTCATTTGATATTGGGAGTAAGTGAAATTTTATAACATCTCAACCTCTTGAGGGTTATGAATTTGCCTTATCAGGAAACAATAAGCTGCTTTTTTTAAAAAATAAGAAATTTGGCATGGCCTTTGGAGTTTCTTCCTGTTCTTTGTTATTAGATTATTGTTTGAAGAGTAGGTATTTAAATGCACACTGATAGGAGCGTGCACTTTAAAACACTCTATTCTACTGTCATAATTGGCTCTTAGAAACGAGAATGAGACACAGAGCTCATATTGTTGACAATGAGTTTCTATGACTTCAGTGTTAAGCCTTCCACAATTTGTTGGTTGTTTCAACAGGCAACTGGAGCGGGATATGGAAACTGTAGTTAAAGTACTACAACCTGGTCCACTGGGCATTGTGGAACACAAATTTTCTGCTGAGGAAATACAGAAAGCCAGTGATACTGTTAAGCAGGCAGTGAGTAACTGGCGAAGGCAGGCTAACATTGAGAAACACAGCCACATCATGAAAGATTTTATCGATGTATGAGAGAATTGGTTCTTCATTTGCTACCAATAATCTCATGAAAACAGTAATGTAAATTTGTAAGCTCAATAGAAATAAACTATAGTTACGCTTATGACTAAAGTTCCAGTCTTTCTGTTTCCCAATCCTTCCCATTGCAATATGAACTGCAATAGTTTTTTTGTTGCTATTCTCTTAGAACATTGCTATGGTAAACTTTAGCTAAATCAGACATTTGAATACATTTGACATCTTTGCACAGTACTTATTCAAGAAACTTGAAGAATGTCATGTAGTGTATTGACTGTATATAATGTTGTTGTATAATGCATTAAGCGATTGTATGAATAGTTCTTCCTGTTAATATTGTTCTTTGAAGAATACTGCATATATAATGCAACAAAATGAAAAGATAATAATCAAGATATCGAATGTGAGGGCAGTTTTTGCCTGGTCACTCAGCTCCATATTCCTTCCACCAAGTCGATCCACCATGTCTGGAACAGATTCCCAGTTTTCTACTTCTAGCATGCGTGGATCTTGCAGCTTCATTCTCATTTTCTCTGCTTCCCGACTTGCTGCCTCCTGAGCTAGTGTCCAGTCATAGAATCGACGTTGTTCCTCATCACTCAGGACATCATAAATTTCTCTAAGTTTCATGAATTTCTCTGATGCTACTCTTATCGGAAGGTTAGTTGTGTCTGGATGATACTCCTTTGATAGCCTCCGATAAGCAGCTTTAATTTCCTCCAGATCAGCTGTTGCAGATACTCCTAAGAACCTGGATTGACATTGGAATTAGAATTTTTCGATTGAACTTTATTTCTTGTGACATATAACAGGCAGTTGTGTGTGTGTATATATATATCTCATGTAAACTGTGAGCCACACATTAAGAGATAAGATGATAGCAAAGTTTCTGAAGACTAACTGGTAGTGTGAATTAGCTGAACTGTTGAGCAGGTCAGAGAATTTTTCATCAAGGAGACTCTTTTCGTCTGTGTTGATTCGTTCTTGTGTTGACCGTGATTTACTATCTCCTATCCATCCTTCATTTTCGTTTTCCCAGTGAATTCTTGTGTCAACACCAGGAGGAGCACGTTGTCGCCTCCTAGAGGCTTCTTGGGTGGCATAAACTTGTAAGCCAACACGGCGTCTTCTTTGGTTTGTTTTCAACCATCTACCATCTGTTCTGTGCTCATTGTTGCTTTGGTTCCTGGAAAGAAAGGTGAAGGGAGCTGGTGGAGCTGTTGCTGAGGCCATGGAATTTTAGAAAGTTGTTTTGTGTCTGACTTGAGTAGTCTAGAGGAGGGGGCTTCTCACCACCTTGTCTTTCTGTGTGGCTGAGGAAATAACTAAACATTTTGTTTGCTTTTGTCTACATTTGTGCAATATCAATAATTTTGGAGTTTAACTGTGTACACTAACTTAAAGAGAATTTATATATAGTCCCACTACTACAACAATATACCTAGTGGAATCTTAGAAGTAGGGTGTGGAGAGGATAAAATGTACGCAGACCTTACCACTACCTCAAAAAGGTAGAGAGGCTACTTCTGGTTAAAAAAAAAATATAGTCCCAGTAAAGAAAAATAATGGCTTACCTTTAAAAAATTATAAAAGAATAAATAAAACAATTAAAACTTAGTAAGAGTTGAGCAGATTGGGTTATGACCGGCATTTTAGTCCATTTCAGCCCAAGTAACTTTTGGGTAAATCAATAATTCATCGATATATTAACTCAGCTCATTTTAACCCGTCCAAGTCCACTCCAACTTGCCCATTTACCACCTATAAATACAGTCGTACTCCTTAAGGTACTTGGAAAGCAACACACTTGTTATTGGAGACCCCTCACGTGTATATTTTCACATCTTTTTTTAGTTATTATTATTACAGTCTTCGGGTCAGCTTGTGCACATTTTAACTGATTTCATAGGATATGTGGTACTTTCCGCTGACAAATATAGCACATTAATTTATGATATTTATGTGGCAAGATTATACAAATATCACATATTTTACTTGTTAACTAATGCATCTTTATTAGGAAGGCAATTCAATTCAAGATCAGAACAGTGAATTCTACGAATTCAACCAAATTAATTACTTTTTAATTAAATTTCCGAACCTGTATACTTTAAATTCTGGATTCACGTTTCAAAGGAGCTAGACACAAGTTCTTGTTGAAATCACAATCAAGATGTATAACATTGTATATAATTGATTATTACAATGCTTAGGAAACATGCAGGACTCTTGTTTGAGAAAGCAGAGTCTTCATTGAGCATGTTACATAAAAGATGCTCAATTCCACAAACTACTAGGTGTTACTATGATCTTTTTTCATAGTATTTTCACCAGCATGTTCGACGTGAGTCTGAATTAGTCATGCCAGTAGATTTCAAATACCAGATATCTAAAAAATAAGAAAAGAAAAAAGAAGTTTTACATATACTATAGCCAAAGAGCTTTAGCTTTCATGAGAAGAGGAACAAGATTTCCCTCAAGATGGAGACTCATAATCTCATTCGCGCCACCTATTAGTTCTTGTCCAATGAACACTGTTGGCACGCTAGGCCTCTGGCCTAGCATCAGCAGTGCTCGTTCGATTTGTAGGCCATTGGGAAGGTCATCCAATTCATACACAGTTAAATTAGTACCAAAACTTGATATGAGTGTCTTTATGGTGTGACACATACAACATTTGTTTTTGCTGAATATCACCACTGGCTTCTCAGCTACCATTTTCTTCACTGTCTCCATTTTAGATTGTTGGAAAAATGATTAATGTAGAATAAGAGGAAGATGAATTGATAAGTTGTTGAAGTGATGATGAATTTGAAACTCCCCTTGAAGCTATTTATATACTAATAGTGACTTGTGAAGATTCAATATGCTTCCTCTACCCCCACCCCCCACCCACAATTAAAGGGAAGAATAATTTTAGATAAGGAGTTGATACTGTTAGATAGTAGGCATTTTTGAAGTTCTTGATACTATCTTAAAAGTGTCCCCCCCCCCCCCCCCCCCCAAAAAAAAAAAAAAAAAAAGAAAAAAAAAAAAACAAAAAAAAAAAAAAAAAAAACAAAA
>JAPFFP010000113.1:18223164-18234113 GCA_026153255.1 Solanum medicagineum | reverse complement strand
AGATTTTTCACCAAGGGTGTGCTACTCTGGATGAGACTACTGTTTCGAGTCTGTTTAAATCTTTTTAAAACGGCCCCCCCCCCCCCCCCAAAAAAAAAAAAAAAAAAAAGCAATCCACCTTAAGTATGGAGACTAGTATGTGAACTTTGTTACATATCGACACACAATATATTTTTTTTTCAATTAAAAGGAGGTTAAATTGAATCTCTTTCTTGGTTTTTTTAATTTCCCTTAACTTGCAGAGTTTCTTTCTTTTTTTTTTTTTCCCTTTTGCACCGACCTTTTTAAAAGTCCTCAAGTTAATATGTCCCATGTTCTGTCAAGGGTATTTAAGGAAAACAAAAAGTGAAGACATTGTTCACCAACTATCTTCGTATGATAGTTTTCAGTACTACAATAACATACTCAGTGAAAATTTCACAAGTGGGGTTTGGCGAAGAAAATATGTAGGTAGACCTTCCATATATGATACTTTTATATTTTTTACTATCGTCATAAAGATTTCTAGTTTCGCTACTAAGTAATTTTTGTCATGGTCACATGTATGTTTAGTGACAGAGCCAAAATTTCAATTAAGGGATTCAAAATTTTAACAAGCAAACATACAAATTAGCCGAATGGGATTTAACATATATATATATATATAAATAATTTTAACCATATATAAATAGTTAAATTCTCCGTAGAAGGAATTTGAATTAGCTCTATTACTTCTGAATTCACTTCATGAAGTCTTAAATTCTTGTTCTAAAACACATAGGTTTTACAATCAACAAATCTATTTTTTAAAAGATAAAATTGTATGATAAGGATATCAATGGAATTGGATATTGTGATAAAACCATGTTGGTATACTCAACAATAATATTTGATTTTATCCACTAAAGATATTCTTCGAAATTATCACAAAAAGTGATTTTACTCTTTAAAAGCAAATAATGGTCGTTATTCGTTAAAGAAGAAACTAACAGGTCAAAAATTTATTCATATACATGCACGTTGCACCAAATATTGGATGATATTTTTATAAATAAATAATTTTTTCTTAAAAATTATATAACATATGGTATTTATTATACGATAAATCAAATAATCAAAAAAAATTATCACGAGAATAACTAGTTTTAATACAACTAATCTCCTTACGACTCCTAATTAATAATTTTATATTTGTTCTTATCATCATATGATTCTTTTCATCGTTTTATAAGATGCTTACTTAGGCATTAATTTGACAAGGGTCGGTTATTTTGTCGACAAAAAGTAGTCCATTCTTTTGATTAATTATAAAAGCTTCATAGTATTACTTGGGTGGTGGTAACCAAAACTCCCATTAATTAAAAAATATTTTAATAATTAATAGTTGCAAAGATTAAAGATTCTTTTCCTCATTAAGAGGTTATGACTTGTGAGATAGAGACTTAATATTTCTTTTTTGCTTTTAGCATATGAATAAAGCTAATTAAAATTCCTTTCATGGATAAGTCAACCAAAAAGTAAAGGTTGTACTTGTATAGGTGGAGGGTGATTAAGATTCTAGTCCTGCAGCTTTAGGTGCTGCTCAAAAATTTGAAATGAACACCTGCTAATGTATATCTTCAAACTTAAAACTATTGGAGGAATGTATATATAGATATAAATAAATGTATATAAAAATAATATATTTTATTCGTACAGATATAGAAAAACTGTTTTTGAAGGATACTCAGCTTAAGTGCAGGAAATCAAAATAGTTATGAAAATAAAAAAATAATAGTGAAGAAGATATGACAATTAATAAAAAAAATAGCATTCAAAAAAAGAAATAGCTAGTAGCAACATCAAAATAGCGTGATAATTAAAACACAACAAACAAACTTCAGATGGTAATAGTTAGCTATTAAAAGCAAGAGAATACGTGAATAAGGCTAATTCTTTGATAGACATGGTGATGTGGACTACTACCAATCTTATTCTCCTCGAAAAACAAGACAACATTTAACTAACCACAAATTTCATACTTTCCTGGCTAAGTTATGTCTTCAACAAGCTGAAGTTACGCTCTGGTTAATAGGAATTTCTTGCTTGCTAAGGGATTAGTCCAAGGTAGATCAAGAAGTAAGAGTTTGTAATTGAAGTCCCTCGGAGGTGGAGGGGTTGAATTGAGAAATTCTCTTCCCACATAGCGCATGACCTATCTAATCACCTCCTTTTTATACTTTTTTCGGCATACCTCAATCCCTCCTCATGGCCACTATATCGATACAACCTCTTACGCTTCCTCACTAGGACATCTGGATATCTCCTCTTCGTATGTGCAGAATTATCAACCTAGTTTCACTTAGCTTGTCCACCATGGAGAATATTTTTATCTTGTCCCAGATATCCGTATTCTTAAACTTATTTTCTTCTAGTATGTTGACATATTCATCTCAACATCAGTTTTTCACAACTTGCATCTTCTCAATTAGTGAGAGTTTTTGATTGACCAGTACTCTTTTCCATACAATAATGTCAGTCTAACCATACTTACCTTTGAGTGTAGTGCCCTCTTCATGCAAAACACAAGTCTATCTAATCACCTCTTCCTAATACTTTTATATCTTGGATAGCTTATGTACCAAACCTTAGAGCTTCCACACATGCCTTATACATTGCATTACTTAATTCACACCCAAGTGTTCTATTTGGTCTTGGTAATTAACCTTTGGACTACAGAGGTTATATCCACCCCTCCAACTTAATATTTTCACTGTGAATCACATCAATCCATATTATGTCATTTGTAATAACATATAATACGTCACCTTACTTTGAATATGTTCCGTCAATTTATTCATCACTATGGCTCAAATAAAAACGGGCTAAATATATGTTAATCCTTGGTGCAATCCTATCTCGATTGAAAAGTATTTCAAATTTTCTCCCACTGTTCTTATTCGGATCTTGACTATCCATCATATATATGTTTTTTATGGTCTTAATGTAAGACACATGGATATCTCTTGCCTACATGTATTTGCATACGACTTCCCTTGAAACTTTAATAGGTTTTTTCTAGATCAATGAGCGTATATGTAAGTCTCTTTTTTATCAATATGGACTGTGATGCACTGGTGGGAGTGCTTCACTTTTAATTAGAGGTCTCGAGTTCGAGCCTTGGGGATGGATAAAATCCTGTTGGGAGCGCCACCCCCAAATGGACTCTGCAGTGCACGATCTGAATTTAGTCGAGACTCCACGGGCTCTAGACACCGGGTGGGAAAAAAAATCTCTTTTTCTTTTTAGTCTCTTTTTCTTTTCTATATTTCTCCATGAATTTCTTCACAACATGAATGACTTCTGTAATTGGTCATGCTAACATGAATTTGAGATGTATCTCAGAAGTTTATACATTATGTAATTTTTCTAAGAAGGAGATTGATGTGTATATTTCATTATTTTTGTTAAGATTAAGATGCGTAAATTCTGATCATATTTAAATATTAAGAATTATATTAACATCTTAATATAAATATTTAAGTTAACTATTTTCTTAACATTTGAATATATAAAAGTCCAACTCTTTACTTTTAATAAATATAAATTTATATAATTCTAATAAATTTAATACTATATCAATAATTTTCTTTTTTAAACAAATTTATATGACATTTGATGGTGATCTTGTGAATGCCGATGGAGTGGAGTGGGTTGACAATGGTGGTTCGGGGTACATGATTAACGGCAATGAAATACGGACAGTTGGTTATAGTGATTAATAATTATAGTGAAAAATAGTAATAGCTAAAAATAATAATAGTGATAATCGATGATGTAATTGTGAATTATTTCAAAAAATGACTGATTGTGATGGTTATAAGGTGAAGAAGATAGTTGGTGTGTTGGCAATTGAGAAAGAAAATCCATTATAAAACTCAGCATTTGTGTGTCATGAATTGGCATCTCATGAGGGTATTGATGCATCACATCTTTTTGTGTTGATGATAAGTGACCACCCATTGATTCAATGAATAAAAGAATGGAACTTAGGAATGTTTCATCTTTAATTTGCACTTTCGTGTCAAACTATTCTACTTTACATCAATAACAAGTGTTAACCTTGTATTTCGATTCTACGACTAAATATATCTTTTTAATTTTATTATTTAGAAAGTGGATAGTTTTTGCATTAAACAAGTGATGTACATATATTTAGAAATGATGTATACATATTTTTTTATTACAACAACGATAACATATTCAGTGAAATTTCATAAAATGAGCTTTAAAAAAAATAAAAATAAAGATCTTAGAACTGATTTTTAAATTTTAAAAGTGTCATGTTACTTATAAAAAATTATCTCAACTATTGTTTTACCCCTTCAGATTCGAGGTTATGTCGGATTGGTTTTATATCAATTTGACTATTTTTTAAAAAGAAGGTAAAATCAAATCAGATAAATTATGCTATTTTTTTTTAAATATCAAATCAAATTATACTAAATTATAATTGATCTTTTTATTTTGTGATATTTGACTTAAATTGTGAAGTTGATGCAATTTATCAGTTTTCTTTGTTCTCCGTATTACTCCGTTCATTTTTAGTTGTAAAAAATTTTCTAATTTGATTTTCACTTTTACTTGTCATTGTTGACAAATCAAGTTAGAATGATTTTTTTTCGTATTATACCTTCAATTTATTGTCATTGAATTAATGTCTTTGAAAAATATAGTGAGTAAATATTTTTGGAACCCTTTCAATTAATAGGGGTAAAATGTTAAATTTATTACTCTCTCTGTCCCATTTTATGTGTCACACTTTCTTTTTTGATCTGTCCCAAAAAGAATGTCATCTTACTCTAATTGGAAGTAATTTACCTTTAAAATTCTTTTTCTACCTTTAATGAAATGATTACCACCACACAAATATTTAAGAATAAATTTAGATTACAAGTTTTAAAAGACTTTTTTTCCTTAAATACCATGCCAAGTCAAAGGATGCCACACAAAATGAGACAGAGTATTTATTTTGTGCCAAGTCAAAATTTGATAATTAAAAGTGAAACAAAATGAGACAGAAAGAGTATTTATTTTGTGCCAAGTCAAAATTTGAAAATTAAAAAAAAATGAAGGGGGTATTTGTTTTTTTTTTTTTTTTTTTTTTTTTTTTTTTTTTATGGGAAGGGATAAAATGAAAGTCAACTTTTCTTAAATTCTTCTAGAATTCATATATGTCAGGAATTGGCATCTTAGGGGAACTCAATACATACTGAAAGTCAACTTATTTTAGCTAGATGTATGTCAGTTATCGTATCTTGGGGTATTGATGCATTTTTTTTTTTTTGAAAATAAATAAACAAATAAATTTTCTGGTGATAATTTCAATTCGAAAAGGGGAATAATTTCATGTTAAAATATCCTCTAACATAACTTTATGACATCAATCAAAATATACGTTTTTCCTAAATTAGATTTTTAGGTTATTTTTAGTCAATGATATTTTATCAAACAAAAAGTTCTTTACATTTCAAGGTAAGAATATTATATGCGTATACACTGATTTTTTGAGACGCTACTTGTAGAATTGTACTAGAATGTTATTGTTATAATTTTTCAGACTATTTTGAGCTAAAAATGTGTCATAAACTATCTCATACCTCTGAAATCTAATTTTAAATTTTACTTGTGAAACTATGCTAAAGATTTTATTATTTATTGTTATGAATTTAGAGGATATTTTTAAAGTTCATACATGCATTGATCTAATAATGAACAACCTGCTCCAAATTCATCACCCCTTATTTTTTATGGTACATTTTTGGAACAATTTAATAAATTGCTTAATATTTTTCTTAAAGTTATTTGACTTGAGTGTGTTTTAAGTGAATAAACTTTAGTTTTCAAGCAACACATTTCTCAAATTAGTAAAATTTCTTTATGTTTATGGTTTTTCACTGGCAAAATAATGTGCACATTGATTTGCTTCCCTTTAAATGTGTATGTGATCGTTGCGTTGTTCCCTTTCAATTAGTATCTATAGATTATAATATTTAATAATGATCATGAGATGGTGACATTGTATGTCTTCTATTTTAAAATTTATCAATCCCATGCTCATACATAGATTTTACTTAGGGATGTCGATCAAAAGTGCGAGGTTAGATTGAAATTTGAGAGATTAAAGTAGAATGAATTAAAAATTAGGTCAAATCAAGACCTTGTCCAAATTTATTTTGGACTAAACTAGGTTAAAAGTTGAGTTTGATAAGAATCCTTCTGTTTTAGTTTGCTTAATGTTAGCAGTATTGACATACTAATATAATTCATACAAGGAAAAGAAGCTGAATTTGCCAAGAAAAGCCAAAGAAAAAGAGATGCAAAACTAACTCAGGACTCAAGACCTAGGACCAAGGCTAAGAGATTGAACTAGGAAATTGGGACCCAAGACCCAACACGAGACCAAAATCGAGACTCAAAATTCGACCTCGACCCTGAATCAAGATTCGAGATTCAACCCCAAGCTGAGACCTAACCCAAGATACATCAGTAAACTTAAAGGCCTGAGACCTAACCCCAACCTAATTAGATCTGAGACCCAATCGCAACCCCAACTCTAACCTAAAGAACCAATCCATACTCAAGATCCAACCTTGACCCAAGACCTATATGACCTGAGATCCGAGCCGAGAATTGTCCCTGGATCCAAGACCCGATCTAGGACTCGAGAGTTAACCCCAACCAGTGACCGAAGATCCGAACCCAACCTTGACTCAGGACCCAAACTTGAAACTTGATAAAAGATCCAACATTGATCTTGAATCCAGACCTCAATACGAGCCTTAGACCCGGTCTCAACTTGAGACCCAAGATCCTACTTAGGAATTGGGACCCAACCTGGGACCTGATATCCGACCTTAACCCTGATATAGAATCTTACATTTGACCTTGACTTAGGATCCGAGACATGAGACCTGACCCCAACTTTGATTGGGGACCCAAGATTCAACCTCAATAAGGGATCAAGATTCGACCTTGATTCGGAACACAAGATCCAATTTCGACTTGAGACCGAGCCCAAACTTGACCTGAGACCCGATTCGGATTCCTAGATCCAACCCTAACTTGACGGGGCTTGAGATTCGATCCTTCTGGATATGATGAAAAATATTTTGAGCAAAAGTCTTAAATTTGATGAAGACAACCAGTGGATTGAAATTGAAAATTGCTAAATTGACAACCAATATAAATTATTTACCTGTCTAGTGGTTACACCATATTTTGTACCATTTTACTGGAAAAGCTTTCAAACTTTCACCATCTTCTACTGAAAAACAAGAATTTGTTTCTAATATCCATTTTGTAAAAGATATTTCTATGATACATAGTGGTATATATGATATACATTGCATATTGATGAAAAATGTGAGGAAAATAGAGCTTTTCCGGTACATGTCGTATTTCCTATATATGCGTATATCTTTCTTGAATATCTTTTTTTGTATATCAGTGTATCTCGTACATATCATGCATATTTATGTGTATTCATGTGATATATAATAAACTCATATTGATGAAAAATGTATCACAAATGGAGCTTTCTAGTGACGCATTCCACTTTTATGGATTATTGAATGGTTGTTGGAGAAGAGATCTAGGGTAGGGTTTACCAATTTGCCTAGACTTTTAAAGTTGTATGTAAGTGTCAATTTCCCTTGATTCAACTAGTGGAGGATCCAAATAAGGATTGGAAATCATTCATGAAAGTATGATTTCTCTAACTTATTTATTTTTTAAAAATAAATAAATAAATCTAAGACCGTGTAGAGGTGATTTTGAGTTGAAGAAATTGAATTGTCAGTGTATACTTCATGTATAATTAAATTATATATTTTTAAAAAATAAATAAATCTAAGATCGTGTAGAAGTGATTTTGAGTTGAAGAAATTGAATTGTCAGTGTATACTTCATGTATGATTAAGTTATACATCTCTTTGAGCGTATTTGATGTATATACAATGTACAACTTATGTATACGTAAGCTATATTGTTTAGTCAATATATACCTTTTATAATATTTGACAAGTTATATTATATAAACAGTATATACCTTTTATAATTTATATTTATTGTAAACTAACTATTTCATTGTATATATTCGAAACTAACCCCCCCTCCCCCAGCCTTTTTTTGTAAAAAAAACCTAGACCATTTAGAGGTGAGCTGATATCCACATACTAAAAGGACTCCTCTGATGTGTTGGATATGGAAGTAAAATATTTGACTTTTAATGTTTGATTGGTTAAAATATTTTCATAAGAAAAATAAATTGCTTCAAAATGAGGAAAATGATTCTTTAGTGAAAGTTGAGAAAGCAAATCTATAAGTGATATTTCATATTAATTGTGTTCTCCCGACTCTCCAACATATCTCGCCTTTACCTCCTACTCGCCCCCACCACCCAACCCCCTACTTTTGATAAGTATTTGTCTAGATTATTTATAAATAATTCAGAATAATATTTTTGAGACGAGAGTCTTCCAGAAATAACTTCTTTATTTGTAAGAGATAATTGTAAGATCTATGTACGTTTTACTCTCTTTAGACCTCACTTTTGAAATTGCATTAGATATATTATTATTTTGTTATATGCTAAAAGCAAACCAATGGGGTTAAAAAAAAAAATCTCAAGTCTCTATCACACAAGTCATAATCTGTGAATTAATAAAAGAATCTTTAATCTTGTAACTATTAATTATTAAATATAATTAAGTCGTATGAAAAGAATGGACATCTTTTTGTCGGCAAAATAACCGACCTAATGAAATGTCAAAGCAAGCATCTTAAAAATGATCAATAGAATTACATGATGATAATTAGGAATAATATAATACTATTCATTACACTGTTTATTGTGAATTATTATTAGTATCTTAATTTTCCTATGATTGTGAATTAGTGGAGGATATTTCATAGGCCAGCATTTACTGCAACTTGTATTAGGCAAAACAATTTTTTCATTTCATATTATTTGATTTTCGCTGATCTCACATATTTTTAATAATAAATTTAATTAAAAATATATCTACTAAACTAACTTTATATGATGCTTTGGAATTATACTGAAAAGCTTTTTTAATTTGTTAAAATGAATAAGTAAGATAAATATATATTTTTAAAAAAATATATGAATAAGTAAAATGAAAATGGAAGGAGTAGATAATTCACTTTGTTTAACAAATAACGACCATAATTTTCCTTAAAAAGGGTAATTCACTTTTTCGATCATTTCCGAGAATGTCATTAGTGGATAAAATCAAACATCTTTTTCCTCATTGCTAAGTATACTGACACAATATCATTAATTCCATTAAAATCCTTATGATACATCTGTTTTACAAAAAGTAAAAATTTATTGATTGCAAAACCCCATTTGTTTTTAGAACAAGAATTGTTCCTTTTTTTAAAAAATGAGAATAAATACTGGACAAATTGACTAGTTTCTTAGTAGCTGGCCAGAAATCTTAATAATGAGATTTAAAAAAATATAAAATATTAGAATATATCTTAATAGAATGTATGTGTCCATCGCCAGTTAGTGACAACTAAAGCACGTAAAGTACGTAAAGTAAATACAGTATTTTACATGAAAATTTCTTTGCTCAAAGAAAGAAAAATCGCAATTTGTAACACAAATTTTCACAACCAACTTTAGTCAATGCAAAGAGCCAAGGCTTTGATTACAAACTTTTGTAATCTATAACTTAAGGCCTCTTTCTTTACGATAACTCTATTACAAGACTTGAGCTTAAGCAATACTTCCATTGCTCATTACATAAACTATTTAACTCTAGTTAGTGCAAACTTCAACACCTTCCTCATAGCTAACTTTAGCCATGAACGACACATCAATTCAAACAAAATAAGAAATGATCAATATTCCTTTACAACATAGGAGATGATTTTACAATACTTAGAACACAAGATACAATGTCAAAACAGCATCAAATTAAGACTTCTTTTTGAATTGGTTCTATCTAGTCCCTTTAGTAAGTTGTTCTTCCTTGAAAGTGAAATTAGCTTTCGCTTATGAAAACTTTGTTACGCAAAAACTAGGTATTCTCTAGTCAAAGAGTGTGTATAATTATTAACGAGTGGACGAAAGCAACCTAGTATCTTTTAATCAGCTGAACAGTCTGTTGTACTCTGTCGTACTTCTACCAACCAGAACAGACTTTAACAACTTTTACAGTTGATTCGCATTATGCCGTTGACATTCCAAGTACATGGGACCAGGTCCTGATGGTCTGTTAATTTAAATCATCAAAACTTGAATATAACATATCTGAAAGTTTCTATATTCACGAAATTTTATATGTGTCTATATATACACACATACAAAACTATTTCCTCTATTTTTATAGTGTCATTTTTGAGTTAAAGAGATTTAATTGAACTTTTTTTTTATATGTTTAGCTCCCTTGTCGGTACTAACACTACAATAAAAGCGACATTTAGTACTGTAGATTTATTATTGCTGCAAAAATATTTAGCATGGTTAATGCTATTGCATATAAAGTCGCTAAATCTTTTAGAGACATTTATACAAAATGCTAGTTTTAAATACTTATATTATTATTGCTAAAAACTATACAATAATAATTATATTATTGCCCGTAAATAACTGCCGCAAAATGCTTAAACTTTAGCTAGGTACATAGAACTTAATTCCTTTGTCTTTACCATATAACAAAGTTCACATACTACCCTCCATACTTTATGGTGGATTCCTTTTCCCTTTTTTTTGGGACACTTTAAAGACAAGCAGTATCAAGAATGCCTACGATCTAACAGTTTCAACTCCTTATCTGAAATTATTCTTTCCTTTTAATTTATTGGTGTCTCAGTGGGGTGAGATGGTATAAAGAAAGCATAATGAATCTTCACAAGTCACTATTTCAGTTAGTATATAAATAGCTCCAATGGGAGTT
>JAPFFP010000113.1:18194076-18205147 GCA_026153255.1 Solanum medicagineum | reverse complement strand
TTCTTGTCTCTCCGAACCCGTCAATTTGGAAGTTAGGTCAACAGTGATTTTGGAGTCGACTGAACCAACGATGGCGGCAGAAACTAGAGAAGGCACATCTCAAAGTAGAACCACTAGAACTAGTACAACGATCGACGCTAATCATCCGCTGTTCCTACAGCCATGCGACACACCAGGTACCTCCTTAATTTCGTTTCAACTAACTGGGCCTGAGAACTATGCTCTGCGGAGCCGATCTATGAAAATCGCACTGGTAGAGAAGAGTAAGATAGGGTTTGTTGATGGTAGACATGCAAAGGATAAATTGATCCTTCGCTTCACAATTTGTGGGAAAAGGTGAACGCGATAGTTCTGTCTTGGATTATGAACTCAGTAAGTTGTGATTTGGTCAGTTGTGTAGCATATGCATCAAATGCATGTACTGTTTGGAGCGATTTGAAGGAAAAATTTGATAAAGAGAATGGGTCCAGAGTCTCCAGTTACATAAGGAGATTACTACTTTGACGCAGGGAACTTCATCAATTTCAAGTTACTTCACTAAGCTGAAAGATTTATGGGTGGAATATAACTCTTTGGTACCTTGTCCTGGTTGTGATTGTGCAGGTTCGACGAGGTATGTGGAATACTATCAGTACCAACGTTTTCGATAAGGTTTGAATGAAACTTACTCACAAGCAAGAAGCCAAATCTTGATGATGATGCCTGTGTCAAATATCAACAAAGCTTATTCAATGTTGGTTTCTGAAGAGAGACAAAGAAATTTGGGGAAGACAATTGATGATTAGTAGAGCAGGGTTGAGTCAAGTTAACAATACTGTATCTCGTTCAGTTAAGGGAAATCACAGTGGATCATCAGGACACTATGACAAGGGAAGCTATAAAGGTAGAAATGCACATTTATTTTGCGAATACTGCAAATGGAGAGGACACACAAAGGAAACATGCTACAAGATCCATGGATATACAGCCGATAACAAGTTCAAGAAGAAGACCTCAAATTCACCACAGTACACAGCCAATGCAGCTGGACATGATTCATCCCAAGGAAGAATCCCAACTCAGGCAGACTCTTCTCAGCCTGCTTGCATTTCAAATCAAGGAAATGGGATAATGTTCACTCAGGAGCAGTATGATCAGATTCTAAAGATGCTTCAAAAGGAAATCCCCTCTAGTTCAGAAAAAACAGGTATGGGCCAGATATTTTTGGCAACCAACAGTGAGTGCTTTAGAAAGTGGATAGTTGATTCAGGAGCCTCTAATCACATGGTTCATAATAAAGAGTTATTAGATGGAATCAGTCAGATTACTAAGGAGAATATTAAGAGAGTGTATTTGCCAGATGGCAATGCACTAGAAATAGCTTGTGTTGGAAAGTGCAAGTTAGATAGTGGGGATACAATCACAAATGTATTGTGCATACCCGAATTTAAACACAACCTATTGTCAGTGTCAAAATTAACCAGGGACTTGAAGTGTGCTGTAACTTTTTTTCCTGACCTATGTGTTATGCAGGATCTATTCAGTGGAATGGTGAGGAGGATTGATAGAGAAATTGGTGGATGTACAGCATACAGTTACCAGTAAAGAAAGGTTCCAGTACCAAAACAATAAGTGTCAACTTGACCAACAGTGATAATGTAGACCAAACTAAAGATGCACAAATCTGGCACAGAAGACTTAGGCATGCTCCAGTCAAGGTGTTGCACCAGATTTCTACTCTGAAGATTGAGAAGGGGTGTCATGACATTCAGGATTGCAATCTATGTCCATTAGCTAGCAAACTAGACTTCCATTTCCTAGTAGCCCTAGTAGAAGTGCCCACATCTTCTCTATCATACATGGAGATGTTTGGAGTCCATATAGAACTGTTAGCCATGATGGCTGCAGATTCTTTCTCACTTTGGTAGATGATTATAGTAGGATGACTTGGGTGTATATGTTAAGAATGAAAGGTGATGTCATTGTCATTCTAAGACAATTCTTTGCAATGATAAAGAACCAGTTTGGTGCACAAGTCAAAGTTTTCAGGAGTGATAATGGAACTGAGTTCCTTAATTCTAATTGTCATGCTTTGTTTACTTCTCTTGGTATTATTCACCAAAGGTCTTGTATTCATGCACCTCAACAGAATGGGTTGGTTGAAAGAAAACACAGGCACATTTTGGAGGTTGCTCAAGCTATTCGTTTGCAAGATTTCTTGCCACTAAAATTCTGGAATGAGTGTGTCTTGACTGCTGTTTATGTGATCAACAGGCTGCCATTACGGGTTTTGTCTGGGAAATCTCCTTTCGAGATGGTCTATGGTAAAGCACCTTCATTATTCCACATAAGAGTCATTGGATGTCTATGTTTTGCAACTAATTTGCATAATGGAGACAAGTTTTCTCCTAGGTCTGTTGCAGCTATTCTACTGGGATATTCTTCCACTCAAAAGGACTACAAGCTCTTTAACATGCTTATTAAAACCTTTTTTGTTAGCAAAGATGTGATATTCAGGGAACACATCTTCCCTTTTCAGATGATCATAGATAAGACACTACAAATATTCCCTAATGGAGTCCTCACAACACCTCACACAGCACCTTTAGACATTCCAAAAACCACACCATCCTCTTACACTCCCCCTAATTCTATGCCTATGATAACCACACCTCACTCACCAATAGCTCTTCCCTCACCCACAACTGCTCCTCTCAGAAGATCCACCAGGCCCAAAAACACCCCTGCTTGGCTACATGATTACATATGTAGCAAGTCTAATTCAGTCTCCACTTCCACTTGTCTCTACCCTATCCAGTCCTACATGTCCCATTCCAATCTTAATCCCAAATACCAAACGTACTTGTCCACAATCAGCTCAATCAAGGAACCTCAGTCTTATAATGAGGCAGCCTCAGATCCTCTTTGGGTGGATGCCATGAACCAGGAACTCACAGCTTTGTAGGACAACAACACTTGGTCCATGGTTGATTTGCCTTCAGGTAAAGTTCCTATAGGTTGCAGATGGGTATTCAAAATAAAGTATCAAGCTGATAGCATAGTTGAGAGGTACAAAGCAAGGCTTGTGGCCAAGGGGTACAATCAACAAGAAGGTTTGGACTTTCAAGAGACCTTTTCTCCTGTGGTCAAGATGGTTACTGTCAGACTTGTACTTAGACTAGCTGCTGCAAATCAGTGGAGTCTACACCAACTGGACATATACATTGCCTTTCTCAATAGGGACTTGGTAGAAGAAGTATACATGCTCCCACCACCAGGCTTTGGCAGTCAAGGGGGGAACAAACAAGTGTGTAGACTGCACATATCCTTGTATGGCTCAAACAAGCTTCAAGACAATGGAATCTGAAACTTGTTGAGGTGCTGACCAGCTCAGGGTTCACACAAAGCCATTTTAATTATTCCTTGTTTACAAGAAAGAAAGGAGATTGTATGGTGATCATCCTAGTCTATGTTGATGATATGTTGATCACAGATAATGATCATGCACTGATCCAAGAAGCCAAGACAGCTTTGCAAAACAAGTTCAGAATCAGAGAAAGTTTGTACTTGACTTGATTACTGAAATGGGACTCTCAGGTTCCAAGCCAATAAGCACACCAATTGAATACAACCAAAGATTGACTACTGTGGAGTATGATGAGCATGTAAACAACCTAGAAACAGATGTTGTGTTGGAGGATCCAAGATCATATCAAAGGCTGATTGGGAAGCTGTTATACCTAACCATGACCAGGCCAGACATAACATATGTTGTCCACATGTTGAGTCAATTTATGCAGAGGCCCAAGAGGTCACACATGGAGGCAGCATGCAGAGTAGTGAAGTACATAAAGGGTGAACCAGGCTTAGGAATTCTGTTGAGCTCAGAGAAAATAACTCAGTTGACTGCATTTTGTGATGCAGATTAGGCTAGTTGTCCTAATTCAAGGAGGTCAATCACTGGGTATGTGGTAAAATTAGGGAGTTCCTTGATATCTTGGAAATCAAAGAAGCAGAGCACTGTCTCAAGAAGCTCTGCAGAGGCAGAATATAGGAGTATGGCAGCTACAGTTTCAGAAATTATATGGCTGGTAGGGATCAGCAAAGAGTTGAATATTGGAATCCAAACTCCAGTGCAGCTGATAAGTGATAGTAAGGCAGCTATTCAAATTGCTGCAAATCTTATTTTCCATGAAAGGACTAAACACATTGAAATAGACTTGCACTTCATAAGAGAGAAGATCCAAGATGGGACAATCAAGACATTTCACATTGTGTCCAAGGATCAAGAGGCAGATTTGTTTGCAAAGGCCTTAAGTAGATCACAACATACATATCTCTTACGCAAGCTAGGAGTGTTGAACTTGTTTACACTACCTAGCTTGAAGGGGGGTATTGAGGATAGTGAATAATTGGTTAGATTAGTTGGTTAATCAGCTGTTAGTAACTAATGATATTAGTTATGTAATTAGTTAGTCAGTTAAAAGGCTCTATATATAAGAGCTATGTAAAGTGCCTGTACAGTAACTTCACTTTCCCCTTTTGCAAGAAATAAGAACAGAGAGCTCCCAAAATGGAGTCTTTCTCTCACTCTCAATTCCCTTCCATTTCACCTTGAATTCTTGTTCTACTATGGCTGTTAATTCTCTTCACATAAAAATCAATTTTCAGAGGAAGCAGCCCTAGGTCTTTGTCGGTTGATCATTTCATTGGAATTTTAGATTCAACTATTTTATTCTTTTAATTTTTTTAGTCACTTCTGCATTGTTGCATTCATCTTCACTTTAATCGATAATAGATATGAATTTTGGGTCGATCGAATATGATGAATGAAAAATTAGGAATCAAAGTGTTTATTAAAATGAGACCTTCCATAGTAGTTTTAGTCGAATTCATGGTTTAAAGATGAAGCACCACTAAAAACAAATGTGTGTTAGTCAAAACGATTCATGTGAAACTGACATTGCTTCATCGAAAAATATTGTTAAACACACATAAAATCTGATGTATATGCAAGATAAGTAGTATATATTGAAAGATAAAAATTAACACAGCTCACTGTGTGGTTTTATGGTATTGATCATTTCATACATCAAAAATGGAATTACATTTTTCGGTAAACAAATTCAAAAGATAAAAATTGAGTGGTTGAGATTCATTTTTTTGAAATTTCAAGATGAATTTTGAATCCCTAAACTACTAAATCAATCTCTAGTATTATGTTCGAGCAATTAAAAATCTCTATATATTAAAAAAAATTAAATATTACATTTGATAGCGATAGGTGACAAGATATACCATTCAATCTGTGCATATTTCAAAACACCACCTATAAAAATAAATAAAACATAAATAAGAGTAAATTTTTTCTCCTAACATCCCCGTGATCACTCACACGTACCCGGAGATACAATCAATGAAAAGCAAATTATTCCTCAGTGGTCCTATTTATATTATACTTTTTATTTTTTAAAAGTGAAGCAGTTTGAATTTGATAAAAAATTTACCAAGAAATTCTTAAATTTTTTGAAGTGAAATGTATGTATTTATAAACTACAATAAAAGTATTATAATTAAGGGCAGTTTGGTGCATCAATGTTCCCGCTATTTGTAAGATCTGGGGGAAGGGTCCGATCACAAGAGTCTATTTCTGCCAAAAGACTGTTTTCAAGGTCAGTGGCCAAGCCACATAGAGATGAGGGGTTCATCCGAACTCCCTTTGGTGAAAAAATATTCTATTTATATATGATAAAAATAATATTTTATATAAATATAATAATGTCGTACCCCTTTGCTTAGTTCATGTGTTTATTTCCTACAATTTTGAACTCCTTAATCAAAATTTTGGCTTAGCCACTGTCAAAGGCTTGAACTTGTGATATCTTGACCATATGATAACAACTTTATCAGTTAATCTAATTTTTCTTTTAAAAAGAGTAGTCCAATACATGAAAGTACCTAGTATGTGCAGGGTTCGAGAATGCTCAATGATAATGACCTATTGTACATAATCTTACATTGCATTTCTATCAAAGGATCACATATAACGATAATTTTATTAATTACTTCAAGATACTTAAAAAATATACAATAAAAAATAAACTTGTTATGAATTTCAAAATTTTACAAATGTCACCTAAATGAAGCAAAAGAGATATTAATAATTATCGAAGATATCTCCAGTCTTCTTGGGGTCCTACTTCCTTTCAAAAGTGATAAGATTCTTGTGCCTAACAAGCACTGGTGCTTTCCACAGCCAATGCTGAACAAGAAAGCTCAACCTTTCCAATCTTCCAAGAGACTCCTTCCACCTCTACCAAATCTCTATTTTCCGTACAATTACATAATAATCAGCAACACCCAAAACCCCAAAAAACAAGAAAAAGTTACCAACAATCATGACAGAACTAAAAGAGGATCAAGAAAACCATCATCAGCAGCAGCAGCAGCAGCAATCAGAAAGGCGGCGTCTTTGTGATTTTTGTGGGAATAATACTGCACTTTTATACTGCAGAGCAGATTCAGCTAAGCTCTGTTTTACCTGTGACCGTGAAGTTCATTCTACTAATCAGCTTTTCACTAAACATACTCGTTGGTTACTCTGTAATCTCTGTGATTCTTCTCCAGCTTCTATACTCTGTTCTACGGAGAGTTGTGTATTTTGTCAGAATTGTGATTGGGAATCTCATGATAAGCAATCGGCTCTTCATGAAAGGAGACCTCTTGAAGGGTTCAATGGGTGTCCTTGTGTGTCTGAGTTGTTGTCGATTCTTGGATTTGAAGATTTGGGGAAGAAGGAACTTTTGTATGGGGGTGGTGAATCTGTTTGTTGTGATGGGGGTTATGGGTTTTCTGATTGGGTTATTTGGGATACTCCTTCTGTTGTTAGTATTGATGATTTGATAGCTAATAATGATTCTGGACATAATTTTCAAGCTATTGGGGTTCCTCCTCTACCCAAGGTTCTTGCTTTTTATCCCACTCTTTGCCTTTTTATGTTTCCTTTACTCGTAGTTATTGAAGTTGAAACTTGAAAATTTGAGTTTTTGAAGGTTTTTTCTTTTTGGGTAGAGTGAAACATACCCGGCTGAATCTCACAAGTGGGGAGCAACCAGATAAGGAGTGGAGAAGTAGCAGGCTAAAAAGTTAGTAGGGTTGATAATTTTTAAAATTTATGAGATTTGGGATAGATTATCTAAAAGATGTTTCATGAATTTTTTAACATAAATACAAAGTTTGAGTTTAAGCTATTGGTTCTTTTGACCAGTAGCTAAAATGATGGCTCCACACGCACCAGTGCAAGCTTGAAGGGAATGTTTTCATGATAATAGATAATGGTGATACTCGAAAAACTTAGTTCTAATATCATGTTGAATTTTGTGACTGAATAAATTCATTTGAAACTTCAAACTGTTAGAGAGAGCATATCTTAATTTACTTAATTATGTCTTCGATGAGTTGAGGTATCTCTGTCTTGATCCTTTGGCACCATATGGTTCTAGTGTTTTCTCTAACAAGATAAATATTGGATTCTTACATGCTCTGATTTATGTTTTTGAAATCAGAACCGAAATGCTGCGTGTGGGAAACACAAGGAAGAAATACTTTGTCAGCTTCGTGAATTATCAAAGTTGGAACCAAATTCTAGTGATGATCAAGATGAAACTGTACCAACTATAGGATTTCAATCTATGGAACCTGCTCAAAATTGTCCAATGAAATTCAAAGGTTCGGGATTTATGCAGAACGCAGATCAACATGTAGTTCCTTTATCTGAGGTAAACATTCTTTCCTTGTTAAGGTGATTTCATTCTCCGTTGCTCTTATTATAGTTGTTAAATGGTTGATTTGTGTGACGTTTGTCTAAAAGCTTAAGTTGTTATAGCGCCAAACGAACCTTGGACTTAATTGAATCCCAAAAGTTAATCCAAGAGGGGAAAATTGTCCAAGTCATAAAAGTCTGAGAAACCCTTTTCATCTCCTATGTTGGATTCTTCATTCATCAACCCTGCACACGCGAAGACTCTTCACCTACTGGATGTGTCTAATTCAAGATGAGATGATTGCCTAAGCCATATTAAGAGTTTAAGGAACTCTATCCATTTCTGATATGAGATTCTTCATAAATCACCTCCTCCAGACACTCTCTGTAGCGAAGTTAGAAATTTTAAATGGTATTTAACATTTAAATATATATGTATGAAATAATTTTTGACCTATATACTTTGTATAGTTTTTTGTATATATCGTATAATTTTTCGACGAAGGGTATTCAACGACACACCCTTCTACTTGTGGCTACCCCACTGCTGTCCGGTACTAGATGCATCTAGTTCAAAAGGGGAGGATTGCCCGAGCCATCAGTTGTAGTTGGATCATGCTATAGACTGTGAAAGTTATCATCAGTTGATATTCTTGTGAACCACAATTAGCTACACTCAACTTTTTACATAAAAAATGATCTCAAATGTAAAAAGGAGGAATTGTAGCAGTTGTGCAGCGTTGAACGACATGACGTGATCATGGCCCTTGTGTGCAGGGAAGTGCCCTTCATTTGTGTGGTGATACTGGTGAATTCGCAAATCAAGGCTTTTCTTCTTCCTTAGCGGATTGCTTCATTGAGACGAAGTGTTTACTTCCCGACAGAGATTCAGATAATGCTTCTGGTGGAGCAAATGAAGAACAATCTCATAATCCTCCTACTGCTGAAACGTTTCAACTGGTAGCTAAAGTTGTTCATCGTGAGTTAAACAGCCAAGAAAGAGAAACTGCTGTGTCACGGTACAAGGAGAAGAAGAAAACAAGGAGGTAATTACACTTGCTTTTTTGTTGTACGTTTTGAGCAGGTGTTTTACATAATGTTTGGTTGAAATTCTTGGACATAAATTTCTCTTAAGATACGACTGTAAACGCAACGATTCTTTTCATATCCTCTGGTCCAAATATTATGATGTGCAAATGTTTCAAATTGTATAGGCTACTAACTATTGTGCTAAGCGTTTCTTGCACCTGATACATGCTTATAGCTGATTAACCGTTGGAATTCTGGTACAATAAGTAGTCGAAACTCATTTATCTTGCCTGAAAGACATTCTGTAGCTTCTTTCGCTTGTTTTCAACTTGGTTGTTCTACTGGTATAGAGCTGCCAGGGACAATCTACTTAAACTATTGGGATATGAAACTCACACACACAAAAAAAGGCGTTGGTTCAGTTGTGTTTTTGACATTTCTGCCTTTTCTTTCATTCCACAAGACATGTGACGACACTTTAATATTTCTGGAATAGCCCTGTGAGCTATTAAGGTCACATAATAGTATGTCATCTTCATATCAACCTTTTAGAGCACATCAATCATGCTACCTTGATGAAAATATAAAACTCAATTTTACATCCAAAGAACATATGATTTACCTAAAATCCTGCTATTCAACAAGTTGCATTTTGCTTGGTATTAGAACTAGATTGGTATTGTCTTTTTATATATTATTGTGTTCTTTGACTGAGACGTTTTCATCAGATATGAGAAGCATATTAGGTATGAGTCAAGGAAGGCTCGGGCAGAAACTAGGACACGAATCAAGGGGCGTTTCGCCAAGATGGATCACAGGGATTCCTCCATTCATCGGTAGTGTCAAAGGTTATCTTTTCCGAATAAGGTTGCAAAAGCAAACAATCCAGGACATTCTGTCATGGGGACTGCAAATCTTTTATCAGCTCGGTTGCAGGATCTATAGAGGCAATAGGGGAGTCTTTCTTTAAGCATGTGTTTGTAGTAATTTGTAAAGCTAAAAGTTGATAAAAACATGTAGCATAAAGTAGATGTTGTGTAGCTTGCTGTGTATATAGGCTTTTGCAGTTCAGCTTATATATACCTCATTCAAATGTCTGTCAAATTAGTCGACTTTCGCAGTTCTATGTTAACAGTTGGTTAGCATATTCGTTAATTATTTTGTTAAGCCTCGTTCCTCCCCCCCCCCCCCCCCTATTATATGTACTCAAAAGTCTTGCAGGCTTCTGATAGCGACAGATTCAGAACTTTTACTAATAAAGTTCAAAATATGAAGAAGTAAACATCAGAAGTTAAGAGAATTCAACATTTACTCGTTATGTATAAAAAAAATCTTAACCTTAAATAAATATACACTGTAATTTTCCAGGGTTCAAATTGCTCCCATCTAGCTCCGCCCCTAGTTGATGATAAGCAGAAAAGGTCAACTCCTCATTTGGTGTTAATTTCTCAAAAGGTTGAGTGAAATGTTCAGGGGCAAGCTTTTATTGAAGTAGGGATGGAGCTCCTTATAGAGAGTTAAAAAGTATCAGTTCTCATATCGAGGCTTAAGTTGATGGGATAGGGCGTGGCCTATTCCTTCGACAAGAAGTCTAAGCTCCAAGATTCGTCCCACTTTATGCATTACTCCCTTTATTAAAGATATTAAATACCCTTATTGAAGAAACATAGAAATAATTCTTAAAAGACAGATAATATGAAACGACATAACACGTATACAATTGAAGTTAAAACAAAGTGTTTTTTTAAATTACAATGTAATGGCTATATGTAGCCTTACAAATATAGCTGACAGATAATATGTATAAATAGAACCACAATGTTAGATGAGTACAAGCTGTTGCTATTAATTGTCCAATTCCACTCCATTTATTCTCAATAGCCACGAGATGATCATTTTAGGACGATCTTTTTATCGACAGATACTTTTATTACACTCGTAGTCTCTGAAGGATGAGAACCAACTATATAACATCTACATCGAGAGTCATCATAGCTCAATAATTTAAAGTCATTTTCTGAAGATTAAAATTGAAGAGCAACACAAGGCAAAAAAAGAAGAAAGAACCTAACATAGATATAACAAGAGCAGCTCCCCCTTGGATGCAGTATCTCTTGAAAGCATAACAAACTTTGTGCCATTGAGTATGGGAGTTGCCATTAAGAGCGATGACTCCAACTGCAGCCGACGCCCCATTGGCTGAAAAAAGTAGTGTCACGACCCAAAAATTGGCGTGATGGCACTCGCTCAATCCCACCCGAGCAAGTCAGCCTTAATTCGAAAAGTATATAATAACAAATA
>JAPFFP010000113.1:18180791-18193976 GCA_026153255.1 Solanum medicagineum | reverse complement strand
CCCTCACACCCTCCCCCCATACAAAAGAAAGGTATATTTACAAAAAATTCAAATCTTAAAATTTTAGTTTTACCAAAAATTCAAATATTAAAAACTTTAATTTTACAAAAAATTCTAAATTTAAAAATTTTAATTTTTTACTCCACCTTGAGCCTTCTCCACCCCCACCCCACCTCCCAAAAATGAATTTAAATGTTTATTTTTAAAAAATATTTCAAATTATGAAATATCTTTTTAATGTCAAAAACTAGAAAAAAAATTTTAGAAGATTAGTACTAGAAAGAAGAAAAAAATTGTATTTTAATTTGAAAAATAATGTTTTATATATAAATGGATGTAGTAGGGGTAAAAGTGACAATTCAAGCTTTTTTTACTGTTGAAATCTTCAAAAAAATAGCACTCACGCACCCCTTTTACGTGTAACACACATGTTTTGCCATATCAGCGCCTTGTGTTTACTTGATAAAAAACCGGGTAAGTTGGAGTACCTATTTGTGCACTTTAAAAGTCTGAGTTCTAACTTAAAATTTCACTCCAAGTTAAAGGTGCAATTTATGTCTTGTGTCTTTCATTTTAGTTTCAAGATAACTACTAGTATTGTAAGGTTTCATGAAGGAATCTTATTCTTCCATTATTACCCTTTTTTACATAACAAAGAACTACATTAGCTTTTCTTTGATAAAATGTATGCTAGTAAAAAACACTCACTATTTTCTAGGAATGTTGTTAAAGAGGTGATCTAAGATCACCACTTACTTTGGAACAAAAAACAATAATAATATAGTCAATAGAATTCGACAAGTTGAATATGAGGAGAATAAAATGTAAACAAATTTTATTGGTATTTATAGAGATAAAAAAGTTTTGTTCGGCACCACTTACTTTGGAACAAGATGGAGTAATAAATAGGAGGCTATTTGACCATTTACCTTTATTTGTCTTTAAGTTTCGAACGCTCATTCAATATTTGTTCTATTCATATTTCATAATTGAGGTAACTGTAGTTTCCAAGAATAACTATTAGTAAGGATAGATGTCACAGCTACTAAGCTTTCAAAAAAGCGAATATCTCAAGTAAAATGAAAAAAAAAATTATTATATAATTCTATCAATTTTAAACTGCTAAAAAGATCAGAAATAAATATATTTAATATAACGACGATAAGTATTTTAAAACAGAAAAGTATAATTCAGTATATTCCTATAGGTCTAAATAAAGGTAGGTAGTTAATTTTCTTGAATATCATAATTTTTGTTGAATGCTAATGTTGTACGATATATCTTTTCTCACCAACCTATATGGTACGATATATCTTTTCTCACCAACCTATATAGTTAGTTATTTAGGTTTTAAATAGCTAATATAAAATAAATCATTTATTTAGTCCATCGGTACAGGAATCGTTTGGATAATATTTGGTTGAAATTGGTAAAAACAATTTGAATTAGAATTGTAAAAAAGAGTCTTATAAAATAAAAATAAAAAATATGCACTTATTGTCAATCTTCTTTACTTCTTGTTCATCTTAATTAAAGAAACTTTGAATCTTTAATATTATTTAGTTTAATTAAGAGAAGTACTTCCATGAAAACTCGGTATGTATTATTTAAATCTTTAACATATTTTTGCCACGGCAAAATACTAAATTATGTTGATAAATTATATAGAGAACACCAGGGACAAAAATGGTGGTAAGAATTTAAATTTCAGAGATTCTAATTTTTAAAAATTATTGAATTCTACATTTATACATATTTAATAAAAATAAATATAAAATTTAAATTAAATTAAATTATTAAGTTTAATCGAATTCATACAAACACATAATGACGCCTCCACTACCATTGAGGAGGCACTAATAGGGTTTAAGGCACGTAAGTCAAAGACATAATTTTATAGTCATACAAATAACATGTATGTTTAAAAGTACAAATATAAAACTTTTTAAAATATTTTTTTCTTTCTAAAACTCTATATATATTTAATTAAGTCCAGTCACATAAAATGAACAAAATGATTACTTTTGAAATTTTACAAGCTCAGTTAAAGATAAAACTAGAATTTTTCAACTTTACAAGTTCTGAATTTTATAATGACAATTTTAAAATAATAATAGCTAAATTTAAAACTTACTAATTATATATTTAATAAATTAAACGAATATTGTTGAGTTTGATTGAACCCACTTATTTTTTACGTATCGATCTCTTGCTTTTTAATAAATATAAATAAATACTATAATTTAGTCCACAGGTAATTTATAAAATTTGCAACATAATATAAACCACCTTTATTAATGCCATATAAATGTTTATTTATTTTAATAACACCTACTTCAAATATTTTTGTCGGGAAGTCTCTAAAAAAGCAAAACAGAAATAAAAGAAAACAATTAAGTGTTGAGACAAAGTACGTACGTAAGATGAGATGAGTTACGTGAAGGAAATCAAAAGTTAAAAAACAAAAACTAAAAAAGAGAGAAGCAACGGCGAGGGATATGCAACATCCACCAAGCCCTTGTTGTTTGCACGTGATCTTTTTCATCCGTTACGTTTTTTTTAAATAATATATTAATATTCAATCGGTATAATATGTAACATTTTTTATTTTAAAACTTTTAATCGACACCAACTGTATGCTGGTGTATATTTGGCAGTATAGGCGTTGTTCTACGTAGGATTTCCTTTTCTTCTTCCTTTATGACCAACTTTTCTCCGTAAAATGCTCTTAAAAGTTTTTCTCGAATCTTCAAATTATTCCTCATAATTTGATTTAACACGCAATTTAAAAATATAAAAGAAAATAAAGTTTTCGATGTTAGAATAAAGAGAGAAATATAGAAAATACCTCTGAGCTTGGCGCGAATCATTATTATTATTATTCCTAAATTTTTGACAGTCTGAAAAATACCCCTCAGTTTTACTAATTGAACTTGAATACATCCTCGATCTGTCTCCATCTGCCACATGACACGACAAATAGTCTCAAATTCTTGTACAATATAAAAATCTCAATAATGATCGACATAAATATCGAAAATACCCTTAAATGATAAATATCCCATGTCATTTTATAAGGGTGTGTGATACTGTAATTTTAGTATGACACGCTTCCTAATTAATTTGATTGGGTAGAATATCCTCATATAATATTTATTTCTAATAATATGATAGAGTTTGTTAGTAGAGAGAGTCTATTTGTGAACTTTGTACTCAATTTTGACTATAAATTGAGTTCTTGATGAATCAATATTCAACTAGCAAATATATACATAATATTATGTCAAACTAAACCATCAACTTAAAAAGTCACAAATTAAATTGATATTAACATATATAATCAGTCACACTAAATTAATAAATACACACATGAATACATGCATAAATTCTACTATTTAATTAATAGTGATTAATTAATACTCCTTTCCATCATGATTAATTGATATGATTTGATATACACGCTCCATGCATATAAACAAATCTGTTGAAACATTATTGGTTCATTAGAGCTCGATACCTTTTGACTTTGAACATATATATATATAATTTTTAAAAAAAATAATACAAATCAACAGATTTAAGCTCAATAAACTAAATTACATCTAATAGAATTTTAAATATAAATTCACAAAACTTTTAGTTTTTGAATTTGTCTCAACTTTTCTTTTCCTCTTTTTTCCTATACCTTTGCGCATGAATGGACTAATTGTTCAAAAGAGGAAGTGATGAGTGGACTTTACTACTATAAAGTTACACATCAAACTACAAAACATTAGTTGAATTTACAACTTGTCTATCATAGTATTTGTTTTGTCTTAGATTGAATATACTCCGTACTAACTAATCATTTGAAAAAATGAAATTTATATTGATATGTTGGAAAACGAGTAAAAGTGTATTATTGCTTTTTGATGTTTTCTCAATTAAGGTTCTATAAACAATATATTTGGCAAATTATATATGATACACGGTATCTCCTTCCCTAATTAATTGATCTAATTAACGTGGAGTTTTGAATATCCTTGCAATTAATTAATAAACTTAATTAGTTGCTTTTCCAAGTCCATCTCCTCTATATAATAATATACAAAATTATCCAAAATTTCAATTCAAGAAGCAATTTTATATTTCATTAATTAGGGAAATTGTAATGGGTGGATGGTGCTCCTGTAACATCTAGAAATTTAACCTAACTTTGAATTAAATAAGACACATCACGTGTGGTATTTGAATCATCAAGATTTTTTTTCACAATCATGATAGTAAGAAATTTAGTTTTGGTACAATTGTTAACATATTTCTCATTATGACATCTTTTAAATGCCTCATTTTATCACAAATCATCAAATATAGACCATTGAATTTATGTACTTATATATAAATACATAGTAATTTCAATTGTTATCAACACATGCATGGTCGGACTTACCGTATAATATTGTGAAGGAAGTTTGCAGATACTATCCTCTTCTTGCAAAGATCGTTATACATCTGACTTCTAGCTTTCTATTCTTTCTGCTGCACTTGTCAGTTATAGGAAGAAATTCATTTCATCACAAACTGAGGTTTAAGAAAGTGTTGGATTCAAACTCAATACTGAAAATAGCAGTGTTTCAAAGTCAAAATAACATATAAATAGGAGAATTGTGCTAATGAAGTTGCGTATTTCAGTGTCTTACGACATGTAGAGCTGACGAAAACCATGCATGGCCAGCTGTGCACCGTCTCTTTCAAGAGAGCTGACGAAAACCATGCATGGCCAGCTGTGCACCGTCTCTTTAAAGAGAGCTGACGAAAACCATGCATGGCCAGCTGTGCACCGTCTCTTTCAAGAGAACTTGCAGAATGTCAAGCCTCTATAGGGTGTGTGATATTATGTGACGTTAATAAGGTTGTTTCACGAATGGCCCTGTAGTATAGGGTTGCATATTGGTCGGTTTGGTTCGATTTTGAAGTTTATCGAGTTGACTTATCGATTTTCGATTTGTAGATATGCTAAACCATTAAGATATTGACTTATCGATAATTGGTTTGTCAGTTATTGATTGTTATTGGTTTGGTGATCGGTTTAACCATTAAGACTTGACAAAAAAATTCTTTATTGAAAATTACTTTAAAACAACGTAACAAAATAAACCAAACACATGAGTTAACATATTGCATTTTGTTCAAAATCAAACACTATCAGACTGAGAGTCTGAGATAGTAAAAAATAAAAGTATGAAACTATCAAGGACTTGATATATTAAGTAGTACAAATATAATTATTTAATTTACTATCGGGTTATCAGTTAACCCGTTAAGAAAAAACCTAAAACCATTAAGAACCGACAACCCAATTTTAAAAAAAATTTAAACTGTACATTGCCGAAACTATTAAACCAATAACTCGTTAGCGATAAACCAATAACTTTTTTTCAGTTCAGGTAATCGGTTTTGGTTTAATTTCAAATGTCCCTACTATATTGTAACACCCAGCAGAATTACCAAAATACCCCTAGAAGAGAGATGTGCACATAACGTGTCTTCTCATGCTTCGATGACAAATTTGAGGTTGGATTTGCCATCAACATGAAAAATTGAGTGGGCAAGTGGTCTCGGTTGATTTTTAAAGCAATCGGATCAAAAGATAATTTTTTCGATTCAAAAATGCAAACCAGTGGGCGTGCGCGAGAGGTGTGCGACGCGCACCTACCACGGACCAACACTTGGTTTTATTCTAAAATTTTTTCTATGGGATGAGAAACCTCGTTTGGAGAATTTTTGACGAAAAATATCGAAAATAAATCTTGACCGCGTCGCGGACCCCATGTCCTCAGATGGATTTTTTTAAATTTTGTGAGGGGCATTCCAGACCTTTTCAAAACCCTCCTAGACTTAATATATGACCAAAATAGGTTATTTTAAGCATAAAAGGGGTTTTAAACCCTATTCTAAGTCCTTGAAAAAGACTAAGGCTAAAGAGGAGCGTAAAATTAAGGAGTTCGAGGAGAGTTCTTGAGGTTGATTGTCCAAATTTTCAATTGAGGAATGTAAAGCTAAACGAAAGCATGAGATTATTCTCTCATGTGCCCAATAGGTGGTAATAGAGGAGTTGAGAGTTCATGAGTCCCCATACATGTTCTTGAAATACTTTCTTGATTATTTTCTTGAATAGTATATCTATTGCATATATTTTTTTATGTTGATGATCATTATAAACTTATTTTTTTGAATTGGATATTTTTCATGAGATATTATATAAAATCTATATGTTGATTTGTGAAAGCATGCATGAATGAACCTAGGGATGGAGTCTAGAGACTTGACTTGAGAGTGTGGATTGTGATTGTGATATAAGCATGATGATAGGTTGATATATAACCTGATGGTCTTGTGTGTATTCATGTTTGAACTCTATAGGTTGGCCTAGATTGAAAGTCCTCCTACATGATTATCTAATTCATTATTGAAGAAGGTTGAATGGAATTGATTGGTTAAATTGTTGAGAGATGTGACTGAGAGTTGATTGGATGAATGATAGGTCGAATAGCTCAATTTTTTAAATAATTTGCAGATTGATACGAGTCCTTGTGAGACTCAATTGATTGAGATTGATTGCTTTATGAGCATTGAGTCATGGGAGGAGTATCGAGCATCGAAAGAATAAGAGTAAATACAACTCACACTCATTAATTACGTTGCCAAGTGTAGGTGAGGATTAGAACATTATATTACATTGAGGTTCCCTCTTAATTTGGAAGTTCCTGAAATAACAGAGGACTTGTTGATTGTCAGATCCCCAGTGGATTCTATTCCTTCTCTACCTGACAAGTACGGAATGGTTGTGGAAATAATGGTGGATTATTTTACAATAACTGGCACATAAGTGACTGTTATTAGATAAGAGAAACTCCCAGAAAGTTCCCACCTTGAGTACTCTGAGTCGAATTAAGTTGAGTTTAGTTTAGTTTAGTGAGTTGAGTTGTGTTCCATTGAGTTGAGTCGAGTTGATTGATGAGGTTTGATTAGTTGATGGGTCATTTGTCTACTCTTTATTCTTGTTTTAAATAGACATTTGACATTCTGATTGAGTATTATTTCGAGTTGATGTTGTTTCTATATTAGTCTGCATGTTTCTGTTTCACTCATCTATTTTACATACCAGTGCATTCCAAGTGTCGATGTCCCTTTTTAGACTGCATCGTTTTGTGATGCAGAGGCAGGTATTAGAAATCAGGTGCTTCTTTGAGGTTCTATTCGCATTCAGTAGATCGGTTTCATATTATTATCATCTAGCTTAAGTTAGTGCTTTATTTTCCTTGAGTTGGGTAGCCATGGCCTGTTGTGGCACCATCTAGATGTTAGGGGTAGAGGCTTCATAGACATTGAGTAGAGGATGTTGAGTATTATTTCTTTTTCAACTCTTATTTATTTGGAAATTAACTTTTCATGTAAAGATTTAATTACTTTAATTACATTACAGTCTTCTCCTTGAGTATTTTTCTTCCGTTGTTGAGTATTAGGTGACGATGAGGACAAGTGGTTCACTCGGGGACTAGCAATAGTCTTTGAGTGCCGGCCACGCCATAGGTACCCTCTCTGGGCGTGACATATATAAAGTTACCATTTAGAATCTATGTATACTTTTAAAAGTAGTGTAAATATATGTAATGACTTGACCCAACACTGCGAAGTATTGTCCACTCTTGAGCCTAACCCATCACGGATTTGTCCCTTTGGACTCATCCTAAAAGGCGTCTCACTGTATATAGACCATTCTTTTACTTATACTCAGTATCTCTCCTATGTTTTGCCAATGTGGACATCACATCTCAAGATAGGTTGTTACAATATAACAATTAAAAAATTAATCAAGTCTAATAGTTTCTCATATATTACCCAACTATATAAATAAAACATTGAATTGTCATATATTAATTTCAATAACTTATAAAATTTAAGTTGTCTTCTAAGAATTTTGAAGGTTCCTCTAATGATCCTGAAGTTCATTTTTTATTTTTTATTTTTCATTGACAAAATTATTATTTTACCCCCTCTCGATAGCAGTCCTGAGTCATGTTTGACTTATTTTGAAAGCAGATTTTTCAGAATTTTATAAAATTTGAGATTTTTACCAAAATTGAATTTTTGAATGCTTAGTCTAATTTTGAAATTTTGAGTCATTCCTAGATTCGAGTCTCAAAACAAAATTTCATCAGTTCTAGAATGTGAAAATTAGCCTAGAAGAGTTATTGAAATTAGATTTGAAGTTGTTATTGTCACGCCCTAAAAAGGTACCCTTGTTACACCCTATAAAATTATCAAAATACCCCTAGATGAGAGATTACTCGCATAACGTATCATCCTGAACCTTTTTGAGAAATCTAAGGCTGAAATTGTGATCAACATAAAAAATTATATGGAAAAATGGTCTTGGTTGAATTTTAGAGTAATCGAATGAAAAGATAATTTTTTGGAGCAAAAATGCAAATTCCAGCGAGATGCACAACGTCTCCGCGTCACGGATCTTCGCTTAATTTTTGTTCTATTATTTTCTATAAAATTACAAAATCAATTGGAAAATTTTTGAAAAAAAATGTACTTGGAGGGACGAGGTTCGCATGTATCATACTGCAAAATTTTATAGTTTTTCGAGGGGCACTTCAGACTTTTTCTTACTCTTCCTAAAATTAACTCATGACTAATATATATTATTTTTAGCCTAAAAAAGGTTCCTAAATATATTCCTAAGTCCCTATTACGCTATAACTAATAAACTAGGGCTAAGAAGAGGATAAAAGAGCAACAAGCGATTTGGAGTATTAACTATTGCTAATTGATTATTTGTCTTCTTCCCAGGTATTTAAGGCTAACCTAAAACATCGGATTGTTCTTCCATGTGCCCCATGATTGTGATAGGATGAACTGTGATGAAATTGATATTCCTACGACTGTATTATTTTTTAAAATCTCTATAATATTTAACCTATTTTACTCATACTATAAAATTGATGATTTCTATGAACTTAATTTACTGAACAAATATTTTACATATGTTATTTCATAAATCCTAGGTATTATTTAATAAAGAATTGCATGAATGAATCTAGTGGTTGAGTCTACAGTCTTGATAGTATGATTGTGATTGTGATTATGATTGTGATGGCGATGGTGATGGTGATTGAGCATGATGATGATGTTGATGAAATTTGATGTCCCAAGAGTCTTCATAATTGAACTCAAGTAATTAGTCTAAATTGATAGTCTTCTTAACCATTGTCGAAATTCCTTTTGAAAGATGTTATTGAAAACTGATTGGATGGTTGATAGGTCGAAAGACTTGATTTTGATGGATTGATAAGAGTTTGTATGAGACTCATTGATTGGATTGATTGTTTTATGAGAATTGAGTCTCAGGGGGAGTATTGGGCATTAAATTGGGTAAGAGTAAGTTCTACTCAAACCCAATAACTATGTTGCCAACATAGGATGATTGATAGGGGTCATACCACTGAAGTCCTTAAAGATGCTTGATTGATTGCTAATCATTCCTTACCCTAGCAAGGTATTGGATGAGTGGGCAAGCACACTACTTCATTATATCATCACCAGTTCATAGAGTTGTCAGTTAGAGAAACTCCCAGATAGATCTTGATAGTACTCTAATTAGATTGGATCAGATTGACTATGATTAGTAATTGTCTAGTCTTTATTCTTTCTCTAGACTTATGACATTCTGTGTAAGTATTTTGAGATGATTGTATTCTATCTTATATCTATTTCATTTTGTCATTTTAGATACTCGTACATTCCACGTACTGAGATTCATTTAGACCTGCATCGTTTATGATGCAGAGACAGGTACTAGATATCATCAACAGGCGCTTTGTTGAAGATCTTATCCATATTTCTGTTGATTGGTGAGTTCTCCTTGATTTCAGAGGATGTATATTATTTATCTCATCTAGCCTTAAAATTAGACTTTAGATTTGTTTGATTTTATTTGAGGTAGTTATGGGCCTCTCATTGACACTATTGAACAATTTAATAGAGGCTTCATAGACTAGAGGTGATTGGTTTGATTTGGATATTTATTTCGAGGTTAGTTTCTTTCATAATAGTCTTATTGATTTGATTTGACTATCTATAATTGAGATTGTCTTTGCTATTCCTTTAGTCTTCCGTTGATATGGTAAATTATGATTGAATGAATATGATGACGTCAAGTGGTCCGCTTAGAGATTACCAATAGCTTCTGAGTGTCGGTCTCGTCTAAGGTACCCTCCCAGGGCATGGCAAACCTAGATGTGGGTGGCACTCAGATTGTTCCGACTAGATATGAAAGTAAATGCCAAAGAAGTGAGACAATTCTTAATGTTCTATAGTCTCCCTATTACATATGTGGCATGCTTCATACCAATAATAAGAACTCTACTAGACACGGTTTCATAAACCCCATAGGACACTTGAACGCTTTGCTCTGATACCAAGTTTGTCACGTCCCAGGAGAGTATCCTTGGCGTGGCTGGCACTCGAAAATCATTATTGGCTGTCAAGCGAACTACTTGGCCCCATCACATTCATTCAATCACAATCAAATAATGGAAGACATCGACAATCAAAAAATTACTAGGAATATGGACACCAAATCATCATAGATAAAGGTCGTAGGCCAATCAATTCAATCACAAGACTAGTAAAAAAAATAAAACTAGCCAAAATTCTATGAAATCAATAACTCAATAATCTAGTCTATAAAGCCTCTATCACTACTATCTGGGTGGTTCCAGTGACAGGTTCATGAGTAACTCAAATCAAATAAAATAAATCTAAACTCTAATAGCTTGATGATAGTAATATAGAAATCCTGTGAAAGCAAGGAGGTCTCACCAATCAGTTAAATGTAAATAGATTCTCAACGATGCACCTGTTGATGATCTCTAATACTTGTCTCTGCATAATAAAACTATACAGGTCCAAATGGACGTCAGTACGTGGAATGTACGAGTATGTAAAATAGCTGGAAAGAAAAGAACACAATCGTAGATACTCAACTCAACTATCAACTCTGCTCAAAAGACTCAACTCAACTCAACTCAAGAGACTCGACTTAAAGGACTGAACCAAGAAAAATAAGGAACTCAATCAGAATGTCATAAGTCAAGTAAAAATATGATTTAGATGGAGACCAATCACATTTACTCCGATCCAATCCAATCCAATCAAAGTACTATCATACCCTATTGGGAATTCTTTTGGTCCGCCAATAATCTGATATGAGTCAGTGATCATGCAATAGGTCAATGTGTAGCTAGTGCATTCAATACCTTGCCAAGGTAAAGAACAACCCTGTCAATCATTGATCCATCAATCAAATCAAGTCCTTCATTATTTCAGGGACCTATCAAGAGGAAACATTTTATTTAATGATTTTGAATTAGTTTTTCAACGCATCTAATTTAGCCTTAATCGGGGTTTGAAGACTCGCCAAATAATTCAGTGATCCGCTAATTTTAATCGCCGAAATGACTCGACAAAGCTCAAAATACTATAAAAAAAAGGCAAGAATAGGCTTAGAAAAGTTAATTAAGGGTAAAAGATCAGAATATCCTTTTGGGAAAAATAAATAATCATCAAAATTGAAAAAAAAATGATCTTTTGATGAGTTCCTTCAGCTAAAACGGCGATCTAGGGTCTTCTCGTCAGAATTCAAATATTAGTTAGAAACTTTCAAGGTGTTACATTTTAACTTTCAAAAAATGATTCTTTAGCAAAATCTCACCTTTTTACAAGATCCTCAAAATCCAACCTTCAAAACTAATCAAACATTACTGGGGGTCACTATCGGAAAAGGTAAAATGATTAATATTTTAAATTGCCTAAATTGACCTTCAGGGTAATTACAGTTATGGGATATTTTCTCCCAGGATAAAGCAGATAAACGTTAAAGTAGTAGTATTACCTCAAACTTCAATAACTTCGGCAAACTCAAAGAATAACAACAAAATCACACAAAGACTCTATTGTGTTTTTGAGAAAATATATGCAGAATATGAAGAAAAAAAATTGATGTCAAAAACTAATAGGAAGCCTCTCTATTTATAGACAGCAATTGGTGTGAATTCACCAGTTCAGAATATTCTCACCCATTCAGAACAGATATCTCATCTTTTGGAAAAGAAAATGTTTGTTCGGAAGGAACAAATCCTTTCCAAACATGTGCGAAATTTAAAATTTCATTAAATCAACTTTGTAAATTAAATTAATTAATAAATAATTCATGAACTAATTTAATTAATAAATAATTTACGAATTAATTAATTAATATTTTAATAAAATAATTAATCATTAATATCCAAAAAATAATCTAATGATATTATTATTAAATAAATTTTGTCTAAAAAATTTATCGATCAATCACATTATTTGCCGAAGTCGAAGTCGAAGTCGAGCAAGCGACGATAAGATGGCGTGAGAGGGTCCCCTCTACTTGATCCTTTAAAAGCTAAATGAAGTATTCCCTAATATAATGACAATTTTCCTCTATTCTATCAATGAGATAGAAATAACTCTTCGTTTTTTCTTTACTTGATTCTCCTACATTTTTCAATTTTTATTTTATAATTCACACCTTATTTAAACCCAACAATGAAGCCTCGATAAGGTGCAATGATATTCATGGCATGTTTAAAAGGTTGTTCCCAAATATCCCTATACTAAGTTACCATTTAGAATCTGTCCATACTTTTAACTGTCGTGCAAATATAATAATTGAAAAATTAATTAGGTCTAATAGATTCTCATATATTACCCAATTATATAAATCAAATATTAGATCGTTATCAAATAATTGCAGCAACTTATTAAATTTTGAGCAATATCTAATATTTTCTCATAAGACTTTTAATTTAATTGTTAGCTCACAATGAGTTTTTAGACCATGGTTTAAAATGTCCATAAATTCTTTTAAAAAATTAAAAAATAACTATCCCAAAAAGATAACTAGCAAAATTTTTTTTTACAATTTAAAAAGGTTTCTGGTCCAATGGGTGCATAACGACAAGCTATATTATACCACAATGCCACATACATTTAGATTGACAAAAATGTAAAATAGTGTATTGAACAAATATCAAGATTTAACTTGGGAACTTACCTATATATACTATATTTAGGAAGTACTTATTATATGTAGGAATATAC
>JAPFFP010000113.1:18146106-18174927 GCA_026153255.1 Solanum medicagineum | reverse complement strand
TCATGGGTCATCCGGAAACAGTCGCGCTATGTTTTTAAACATAGGGGTCAGGCTGCGTACATCCGACCCCCCCTTACACTGCAATGGGCGGGAGCCTTTGAGGCATTGGGGTAATGTTATTGTTGGTGAACTCATGCATTGTTGAGCGAATTATAACTCGTTGATATGAATTATGTTTGTAATTACTATGGTTTAAGGTTTAAGGATGCAAAGGTTTGAAATCGTGTCGGCCAATTCAAGAAGTCAATATTATTCCACTTGAACGAATTTATTTTTAAATTATCAAAATCTATTTTGGATTAAAAAAATTATTTAAAAAATGTAGCATTTTAGTATGTATAACTTACACAAATCTCGTAACTGTTACTAATGGATCCGATTCTTTAACTTTTGGGCCTATTAATGAATACATTGGGCTCAATTCCACCTTTCAGAGACCCAGAAAAAAATGTACGGCCCAACAAAATACTTTGCACCGCTATAGTCATATTTCCAGTTTAAATCAGCATTGTCAATTTTTATTATTTCAACGGTTAGGAAAACATATAATAGTTAATTAGCTAATTTAGCTATAATTTGAATTAATTATAACTTGCGGCTAACATCTAGCTGTAATTATAGTTTGAGTTTTGTATAGTTCGCGCGATTTATTTAAACATTATATGATTATATAAAAAGTTGTGCGCGAATCAAATTGTATATTATGAATTGTATTGTTAATTATACAAACATTGCGCATGAAATGTATAGCAAAATATACAAGCACTATACAAAAACTGCGAATTATATAGTGAATTATACAAACGCATGCAAATGTTACGCGAATCATACAAATACTGCTATAACTAAAGTTATGAAATATAATTATCCAAACTATAGTTATGAAGCATATTTAATGTATTTTTGAGTGGCTATATGCGAAAATAGAGATAATTTCAACTCTATGCAATAAACTGATTAATTTACAACAAATATAGTTATATTTTATTCACATAAAAAAATAGTCAAAATCATAAAAAATATATAGTGACTATACAATCTAGCTTGTTAAAAATCATAGAAAGTATACACTGAGTCACTGACTATATAATAAAGATTGATTATACATGAACTATACATTGAATATACATTATGATACATTCAAAAATTGAATATAACTTGACTATACATGGACCATACACAGTGCATAACTATTTTTTCGATAATTACTTTGGCCAATGACCATTAACTGTAATTATCTCTAATAAATAAATATCCTTGCACATTATTATTATAGATTTTTGTGCAATCAATGTAAATAATATATCTATCCTTTATAAAAGTGTATCTACTTCTTGTTTCACAATAAAGTAGATCTTTCATCTAAAACTTTGAGTCTTCATCTAGGCATAAATGACATTCGTCATTTGTTTATCCTAGTTAATTATTATTTGAATAGTCAAAAGGTTATTTTCTTTTACCATTCGTTTCAAATATTTTTTAAATATTTAAAGTTATTAAATATTGTGACTTATAATATTTTAATGTAATTTCTAAATATTTAAATTTTATTTCACAAAATAGATGATTTCATATATATTCAAATCTACATAGAACAGTAGTTAGTATATCTTCATTATTCGAATCAGCACAAACAAATTGAAGCGAAAGGAGTAAAATATAAGAGAATTCTACTCCCTAAAGATCGTAAATCGATATTTATTAATTGTAATCCCAATAGAAATAATAACTCAAATTTAAAATGAAAAATACTCTATATATAGTAGAACAAAAATGACCAAGTCATGAAGCTTTGGCTAGTTGATATATGTTGCTGAAACCCTTCAAAATTATATTGCTATTCAAAGAATTCAAGCAACATAGCTTGATTGTTCTTCAATGGAATTGATTGACTGCGATAAATCTACGACGAGGGGGTGGACTCATACATGAAATGAATAAGAAGAGAACAACAATAACAATAACTATGAAGAGCGGACTCACATCAAAAGAAAAGCCTCCATCGACCTCCGTGCACACAAGCTTTCCCATTTTCCGATCGAATTTTGGTACGTACCAAAATTAGTCGATGACACAAATATATTCCCAAGCTAATTCAATTTAGCAATTTTTATATTGAATTAGTTAAGTTTGAACATTGTAGTTGACATGAAATTTCTCAATTAGTCTACTTGTAATTATTACTTTTAAATATAAATACTAGAAATGCTTTTGGGTAGACTTATGACAATTTCAAAGTCTTTGTCCATTTCTTGCCTTTCCCTTTCATTGTTCCTTCCCTCTTCTTGCTATTATGACCCTTGAGTGACGATTGGGTCCTCGAGGATGTTCAGAATTAATATATACTCATATAAGTTTTATTATTCGACAAAAAATATTTAACTGATCATACTTCACTATATGTAACTACATCATATGCCATATTAGTCTTATAAGTAGCAAGTCTAAGTCTGTCTAGGTCTTTTAATATGTAAATCCCAAACAACTCCTCTCCTATTTTGTTCAACTTAAAATGTCTAAAGTCTATTATTTAGTGCTAGAAGCTGACTTTTATTAAAAATACAGAATTTTCTAAGATAAAAAGATTGTCTTCTAATTGGCCTCAATCATATATTACAATGTGTTGGGTTGGTTTTAACTTTAAAAAATTAACGTGAGACCAAAATCAATTCGAAATCATATATGTAATTTTTTAAAATTATTTTTATAAAAATATTTTCTTTGATATGATTTGTAAATATTTTTTATGCTTTTTCATAGTTTTTATGTTTTAAGCCTTAATATTATTTCAAGTTTGATGTAGAATTTTGAATAGTCCAATTAAAGTAATATTCCATAGATATTAGCAACTCTAATATAATAAAACTCAAATCAATGCAATTCAATACTAAGAATGACAATAATTAATATTGAATATTTTTCTTTAGTTATATATTGGTTTAGATAATTAGAATACTTAACCTAATTTTAGTTTTCTTTAATGTTTAGTCATATAATAAATACTTATTAGATAATCTAGAACTTTAAAATTATAATAATTTTTATTTTGACTTATCTATTTATAATATTATTTTATACAATCACATTATTATTTTTGTTAAATATTTTAGTACTATCAATATCACTCATACCCAATTTATGTTATTTTCAAATAACACAAATTTCTCTCGTTAGAAATTTCGTTAAAAAACCCGCATGTGTCCCATTATAATGGATTTTACGGATAAAAACTCATAACTCGAATCCCAAGTTCCCATTTCACAACACACCGTCAAACTATGACATTTCGAATTATATCATTTGGCCCAAAATCAATTTTGAGAGTTCTACTTACCCCAATTCAATTTCGTAAAACCATACTCGCTCTTTATTGTCTTGTCTATCAATTCAAAAGATCAAGCTTATAACTCAACCTCCAATCCATTGCTGGATTATCCCAGACCTCACCTGACTCAAATTTTGTCCAAGTATAGTGTAAGCTCAAAATTTTTAATTTACTATTCACGAGTTTTCTGACCTAATTTCCTTCTCAAATGACCTACCAACGACGGGATCAAGTTGTTACATATGTATAGGCATCAATGTCCCATTTACTACAAATTAGTACAATATACTAGCAACTTTCAACTTTTTTCTTTTATGAAAAGAGAAAGTAACTGTTTTACTTTCTGGTGATGCTAATAAGTTACTTTTGATTATTTGATATCGTTGGAAAATTTCAAATAATAAAAAATACTGACGTTTCATCATAAAATAAGATGTTTTTTAATTGACAAGTATTTGATGATTCTATCAACGTGTTACTTATGTTGGATTCTCAATTATTTGGTAGAAAAGTCCACATACTCCTCTATTTAAAATTTTATTTATTTTGAAATTAGTTTTGAAAATTTAATACAATCTAAGAAATGAGTTCTTTAAATAATGTCTCAAAAAGATTTGATGAAGTGATTACATTGTCATTGGGGAAAGAAATAGATTATGGGAAAAAAATGCATCTCAAAAAGCTGACTTTGTATTTCAAAAGCTAAATTAAAAAATTGTATGAAGGTTTTTTCTTTTTTTTTTGGTTAAAAAAGAAAGACTTATGGCCTTTTAATTAAATTAGTTTTAGTTTAGGCTACCAATTTCATTGAATTGTCCTGATTAAATAAAACAAATTAAACAAAAGAGATGACTACAGTAATTTTCTAGAACTTAAACAACTCTTATATTATAATTAGTTATGAAAATTTCGTGTTGTGCATGGCTTAATATTTATTCATAAATTTATGTTTTTAAGTGATGTTAATTAAATAATTTAAATTGTTTTATTAAGTATATAATAAATTTCCGATAAACATTATTACTATTGATAAATTTTAAGTGGTATTAAATTGAATAATTTTAATTTTCTACTCATATATGTGCATGTGTTGTAGTAAATAATCTCATTCTTTTTTCTCGTAAATCTAACTGAAGAGTCTCATCAGGATGTCCATAATTATAGTATTTTCCGTCAGCGAAAGCCGTCTTTTGCAAAATTTAAACAAATATTACGCACATTCAAGTGGAGAACCCATGGTATTTTATGATGGATCAAACGTAAAAAAAATCGATCTCTTAATAAAATTTTAAACGGCAAGATATTTAAGGCTTTTTGAAGCTTCTAAGTGTAACGAATTGAAGCAGAAGACAAATCAAGGTTATGTTGCAACTAAGTAATATGAATTTATACCACATAACATTAAAAAATACTTTAATTAATTTTTTTTCATTTTTAAAATTGGAAACCAATTTTTTTCCCGATGATATTTCACGAGAAGAGCCAGAATGAGTCAAAAGCCACGTAAGAAATCCACTTGTAATAGACACCGTCAACAGTCAACTTATATTCTCCTATATAATAAGCTTAGGATCGTCGTACCTGCTTAAGCTTCCTGTTTCAACTATTTCAAGTAGGCAGTTGGAGCAGGCAGCTGCCTATCGGCTTCGTGGTTTAAGTTTAACATCTTAAGTTCAACGTTTCGAGATCAAACCTCAATAATGTCAATATTTTTACGGTGTCAATATCTTAGTGTTACGGTGGCTATTAAGTGTCAGGTTAATTTTATTAATTATTATTTAATTATTTCTGTCTACTTAATTTTACGGTGGCTATTAAATTATCTACCTAATTTTACTATGTCATATCTATTACGTGTATTGTTTAAAGACTACTTGAAAATATTAAAGATTCAAATTGACTTTCTAAATTTTATCTAGATCACAGAAATTAAGAAAGAAAAATAACATCTATTGGGCCCGTTCAATATAGGGTCTAGAAAAACTAGTTGTGAGAAATAATAGAGTAGATAGTCATGAAGAGAGATTGATTTAATTTTTTTTTTTTTAAAAAAAAAAGGTGATTGAAAAATCTAAACAATTATGAAAAAAAACTAGTTTATACGAAATAGGAACTTAAATGATAAATGATTTTAAGCCACTAAAAATGGGAAACTCGAGTAGCAAGATTTAATCATTGTCATTATTATACAGAATGATATAAAAAGATCAAAGAGAATCCAAAGCCACCAATAGTTGCAAATAAAAATGTAATGATAATAGTATTAAGAAGAAAATGATGAAACGAGTAAGCAATTATGTCATAAATAGATAAAAACGAAAAGCAAACATGCAAGCATCATAAGTCAATTAAAAGTTCCTCTCAAATTCAATTAAGTAACAAATAACGCCTCAATCGGGAGAGAGATGTACAATAAAAAGACAGAAAAGAGCAGAGACAGAGATTCCAGCTTTTGCTTTGTTTGTTTCTCTGGAATATCTGTAGTGTATTAGTATATATACACCACTACTTTTATTTTCTTTTTCTCTGTGGGGAGGTTGATGGAGATTCAGCCTTTTCTGCCAGGTGCGCTGTCTGTTATATTATTGTCTCTCTGTCTCTGTCTTTATTTGGTACAATCCAAACGCACACCACCCATATCTTATTTCATTTAATTTGTGACTATAATAATATTATCTTTTCAAAAATATTAGTGCTTCTCTTTATGAATTGTGATATTTGACTAGTCATCCATCAGGCCATAGAGGAAAAGCGGTGAACACCATAGTCATCCATGTTGGAATCTTTCACATGCTTCCACTCTTCCAGGAAAATATTACTCAACAGATTTAACCTAACAAAAAAAATCACCATGTTTCTGCTCATGAAAAGTATCGGCTTGCGTTCGATGATATATTGGCAATTTCCAACAGTGACTTCTTCGTATCTGTTAGTTTAAGTATTGTTAAACTAACATTTTTGATGGCACTCTGTTTCATAGAGAACGAGTCAATAGAACAAATAAAGGGAACTACATAATGAAGCAAAGTCTGCAAATAGCACATACACGGCAAAAAAAATGCCCCCAACCCCACCCCCCAGCCAAAATCCCACCCAAAGAAAACGAAATAATTGTTACTCTAGATGATACACAGCAACTCGGAGTTCATACTCTTTATTAAAAACTACCTGCTGTAAAGTAGCTCAGCCGAGAATAAAATTGATGGCGTATGAGCTCTCGAGCCTCTAATTCTTAGCTGTGAAGTTCTCACCCTCAACTGGCATTGCAACTACATAAGGCGTGACAGAACAACTGCAGGAGGATAAACATAGCACTAATACCTGCCATCCTTTTTTGTGAAGCCTCGCTGGAATTTCTCATTTGAAATATGGCTCAGGACAACGTTACAGTTGCATCTTCATCCATTGTCCAGACATAACCAGGTGTGTCAAACCTCCGTCCAGCCACTGTTCGATATATGTAAAGTTTCTCCACAGGGCAGCTTTCTGGCCTTGTATACGGAGGACCCCTCTCATCTATGACTTCCACATTAAGCCTAGGCATCTTCTGAGCTAGCATCTTACATGCTTCGAAACTTACTGAACAAGAAGACATCCAAAGGGATCGCATTGTCTCAAGCTTAGCAGCATTACCCAAGAGAGCCTTGTCTCCAAACGGACAATCTCTGATCTCCAACTTTCGGAGGCTTTCACAACCAGAGAGCACATGATGGAGTCCCAAATCGCTATCACCAGCAAAAGCGATGGAAAGCATCTCTAGCTTTTTAGCATGGTTGCCAATGTATTCGAAGACACGATCGGTAAGGAGGCCAGAAAGTGAAAGTCGCCGCAATTCCTTACAGTTCTCCACAATGGCCCCAAAACCAGTATCAAACGACCCAAGGGTTAAGTAATCAGGGGTCCGAGGCTCAATGATACACAAGCGAAAACGAATCATATTAGGACAATTCCTGGCAATTGTAACTAAAGCTGCATTAGTCATTTGGCGGCAGAAGTATAAAACTGACTGGAGCTTTGGGCAACCATCTGAGACAGCTACAAGGCCTTGCTCTGTCAAGGTTGTATTTGGTTCTGGAGCAAATGGGTCAGAAGGAAACACCCTCAGCTCTTGAAGGTCCTTACAATTGACAGCAAGTTCCTCAAGACCACTATCTTCAATGTAGTCTAGCACCTGCAGTCACATATATTACAAGTGATTTAGCACTTAAAATTGATACTGGGGTATATAATACAGATCCAGTGTGGCTAATCCACTGGGGAAGAATAGATACAGTTATTCAGCATAGAACCATCTCATTAGATGGATTTTTATGTGCATCAGGTAGGCATTAAAAAACAGGAAACCCTTTGTTACAGATCACAATCAAGCATGTAACACTTGGCTTCAACTTCAAGGAAAGTGAGCTGCTTAGCGAAATAATATAAAATAATGGTGGCCTGGAATCTTCCTAACCAGCACAGGTGAAATTTATATACAGCATGAATTACTTTTTGCCCATCCATGGCAGTTATGTAAAGACAAATTATTCAGCATCAGAACAAAATTGACCTGAAGAAAGCAAAATGGTTTAATAGGACCTATAGAGCTGAGACCAAATGAAATGGGACTAAATCGTGGTTGATTGGTTGATCTGTAGCAGTTAGGAATTAGCACAACTATGAACAAGTTCTTTACTTATTCTCAAAGAAAATCAACTAAATTTCATCACTGGAAGTATGATGTTATAATCTCATTGCCTCCTCTTCTTTCTAAAAAAAAAAAATAAATAACATGTTTGTAGTTGCTGTATCAAGAACATCAATTAAGTGTTCAAAACATTAAGAACACACGCTAAAACATACCCACAAACGCTGCAAATTGTGACATTGACTGATGAGTTTGCCAAGCTCAGGGTTTTGACAGGTAGCATAGCTCAAATTCAAAGAGGTTAGCCTTGAGCACGCTGGATATATAGCTGGAAGGTAAGCTGGTACGACATCCCAAAACCCAGACAGGCATTTAAGTTGCTTGCAGGCCGAAAAAGCTTCTGTCAGGTTAGAGAAGAGATCAGACCGCACATCAGCAGAGTAAGCACCGGTACCAAATTCGACCAGCTGGCAAGTGCGGCGAAGCAGGTTTGGAAGCTTCTCAAGGGGCACAGCACGATTTATCCGAAGAGTCTTCAAATTAGGAGAGCGAGCAACCAGGCGCTCCAAGGCTGAGCAACTGACCTCAGAAGCCAAACAGGCAATGTTAAGTGAAACAAGAGACGTGCAGGTATCAGTGAAATGGCTAAGCCAATGTCCACTAAGGTCCTCCACTTCACTCTCTCCCAAGTCTAGTTTCCTCAGATTCCTGCAGCAAAATGGGAGTTAATACCCATCTACACAATCATTCTGTTATAAATTGAAGCAAATCAACCACTCAGCAAACAACAATGAATGATAATTAACGACAGATGATATGAACAAGATAAATAATAAAGATTTCGAATCATATTTGCCTTGAAGTGACACAACTTCAAAAGGGGAATTTCCATAAATCCCAATGTCCTATCCCTATCCCACATAACCATTTCAACATTGAACCACAATTATACTCCATTATTAAACTCCATCCTGACAAAACAAATGAATCACACAAGAGGACCAAGAAAAAACCATGTGGAAATCTACAGAGAATTCAGATAACATTCAAATCTCCAGTAACTTTTAAAAAAAAAAAAAGAACAAAGATAAAGGAGATGGTTTCTCACCATTCAAAATGCAGTTACATGACAACAGGTAAAGCAAATCTAAATATTAGTCAGAAAGAATCCAATAACATGGTAAGCATCTAGTGTATGCCACGAGAAATTAATGATAAAAGAAAATCCAGCTGTTTAAATCCTTGTAAGGATTAAGAAAACCCTATAAGTAGGCATTCTAGATTACAAGGCTTTAAAGATCTATAAAGAAAGAATGCAAATGCAGAATTTTGGTAAAGGAAGTGCAGGAAACTATTGATATCTGCTCAGTCAATCAAAAATCTAGAATATTAAGGACCAGAAGTTCATCCAAAAAGGCTGACAGAAATAAACAAAAAAGCTCTAAACTTTGGAGTATTCAAGTCAGACCAGCCAGACTGATACAATGTTGCAGCAAGAGGTGTCCAATAATGCTATAATGACTTGTTCTAACAAAAGAATAAAATTGCAAACAGTTTGAAACAATAATGTCAGTTCTTCAACTACATAAAAAATTGAATTCATCCACTAGCTAGCTAAGACAATATACTACATATTCTATAAACAGCTGCAAGAAAATGCTTCCTCATTTTCATGTTCAGAAGGGTGCTATAACAAATCCCCAAAATGCTTACTGCATTCGTCCAAAAGCAGAATTAGATCTAATTACTTTGGCACTTCGAACTACACTTCACAGATTAAGCCTTCTGTCACCACTAAATACTTAACAGTGAGCAAACCAGAAGAGAAATTGCAAGTAAGGCAAAAATTTGACCTGCAATTAGCGGCAATAGCAGCAAGTCCATCAGTAGTAAAACCATCACAGGAAGACAAAACCAACACTTTGAAGTTCTTAAACGACTTTGCAATCAACTCCAATGACTCATCAGTAATCACCATACGCTTAAGCTTAATTTCCTCAAGCCATGGATAAGACCTAGACATAGCTAAAATCCAAGGGTATACATAAGCTCCCCAACCTTCAGGTACAAGATTAAAGTCAGCAAAATGAGGCTTCCCTTTAAGCTCAACAGATCTGACTTCAGGAAACCTTCGGATCATGATCCTAGGGCTAACCGCATAGCAATTTCCGACGAATATTCTCCTCCGGCACCACCGCTCGATCTCGTACCATGATTTGCAGACTACAGACACTGCGTTACGGTCCTTATCGGAGGTAAGGAAGGAGAAGACGTGTTCCAATACTTCTTCCGGGAATGAGTACGCCATTGCTGTACGGTAATGGAGGGGCAAAATTGGAATTTCACTGACAGAAAGATTCAGAGTACCTCTTTCTTCCTTCCTCCTCAGATCTGAATCGACATTAACGAGCTTAGATTTGCTGTGTTTTTAGAGAGAGAAAGAGAGGAGAGAGAGAGTGTGTGTACACACTGCAGAGAAGATAAGGTTTTATTATGTGATGATGTTGGAATTGGGGCAGGGGGTGGGGGTGTTAAGAGAGGTTATTGGTGTGGTCAAAATGTAACCAGGGTTAATTGAGTTAAGGGAGTATACGTGGTTAAAATGTTCCCAGAGTTGAGTATGCAAGGTTTACTGCAAATCAACAACATTTTTACTAATCTTTCTTGTGATTCAAATTTTAAGGCTATTTATAAATATTTTTGGTCAATTTTTTCATAGACCTTTATTTCTTACAAATAAGAAATTTGAAAAGTTCAAATTTTTTTTTAATTCTATAAGTGATAAGAGATTTTAATTTTTCTCATATTCCTGATCCATTAATGAATAATTAATTTTTCTTTATCAAAAATTTACACGAAAGATCACACTAAATATAAGTGATTTATCATGTCTGAATATCTTGCGAGAAATTAAAAGCTTATGTGAATATGATGTAATATCATAATTTGAAATTAAAATTTTATTTAAATATATAATTTTTTATATCTTATATTGTATCATGAAAATCTCATAACTTATATAAACTATCAAATTTTTCTTTAATTCTTATATAATATTGTCAAATGAGCAAATTATATTATATAAAGGAGGTATGAAAATATCTTAACACACTAAATTAATAAACCATATTTCCATGTGTGATTTTATAAATTTATTTTTGTTATTACATGATATTATAAACTTTTACATACACACAGCCTTACTAGGATTTATTAATTTAATAAATCGATAACAATATTAACTAGTCATTTTTTGGCATGGGCAATCTTCTCATTTTCGACACGAGTCTTTTTTTTTTCCTTTTTACACAAAATTAATTTTATATTAAAAAATTGAAATCACAATTTGAAATTAAAATTCTACTTTTTGAATAATAAATTTGAAATAAAATTAAATTTTGCGTATATTTTATAAACAAACATTTATTTCAAAATATGAAACTTATCGATTGAATTAATATATTAAAGCTGATATATGAGTTTTTTATTATAGAACTATTTATTAAAATAATATGTTTCATACTATGAAAAGAGGTTATGAGAAGTTAATTGAACAATAATACAAAATCATTATACTATCATATTTATTATTGTCTGAATTATGAACTCTTGGTGGAGTGTCAAAATTCAACTGCACAGCAACGAAAATATAGTGAAAATGATGTTTGAATATCCTCCTCATCATTTGGTCTCTCCATTGAAAATATTAATTACTTTATTGCATAACATAAATATTTATAAGGTATTTGAACAATTGTTTAAGTGTTGTCTCTATTCACAATTAAATGTCAAAAAAAAAATTAATTTGATTTTTATTTTTACTTATCAATCTGGGAAAATCAAGATAAAATAATTTTTTTAACTTATTTTACTCATACTTTACTTGTCAAATTAGTCTTTGAAAATATTCAATGATCAAGTCATTGTTAGAGTATCTAGAAACTTAGAAAATGATATAATTCATTAAAATTCAATTAAGTTTATATAAAAAAAAATTAAGCAATTTTAAACACTAAGAAATGAATACAAATACAAAAAGAATTCCCCGATTCAAAAAAATATTTAAATCTATTTGATTCACTAGACTTGACTGATTTCGTTTTGTATTCATCGTTGTTTGATTTCTTATTTCACTGAAGGATTTTTTTTAATGAAATATTTTAGTAAAAAAAATTCATTTTTATGAAAAATCATACTTGAAATAAAAATTTACATTATTTCCTCCAATTTTTTTTACTTGAATGCAACAAAAGAAAAAGTAATTGTATTGTATTAATAGTATAGCACTTAATTTATAGGGGTAAAACAATAAGCCTACCATGTTGATCATTGTCTTCTTAATAGGTGTGTCATGTGAAAAGTTGACATCCAATAGTGAATGAAGGGAGTAACAAGTTATGAGATATTTGGCATATTTTGTTGGATAATTAAATTTCTTTTAATGATTATTTTCAAACAACAACAACATACCAATGGAATCCCACAAATGGGGTCTGAGGAGAGTAGAATGTACACAGATCTTACCATTATCTCATAGAGAAAGAAAGATTGTTTCTGAAAAACTCTCATCTTAAAAACCCAATAAGCAAAATAAACTATATATGAAAAAAAAAGAAAAGGAAACAGAAAAAACGACTAATAATGAAAAGCACATGATATTATGTAAATACGATAGAATTAATATATATAAGATGAATAATGACAGCACAAGATATAAAGATACGATTAATTCTACCACCCTACTATACCTCAAGGCTAGACGTCAACCTAATCATACCAATCTATTAGCCTGTTACTCTATTCGCAACCTTCATTCCTTTCTATCTAAGGTCACGTCCTCGGTGTGATCAATCGTCATATCTTATCCGATTACCTGCCCCCAATACTTCTTCGATCAACCTCTACTCCTCCATGTAGCTCTTAAATCCAACATCTTGCACCTCCTAACAAGAGCATTGGTACTTCTTCTCTGCACATGTCTAAACCATCGCAGTCTCGTTTTCCTCATCTCATCATCCATAGGGGTCACTTCTAACTTCTCCCGATTGGTCTCATTTCTAATATTATTACTCCTGATATGTTCACATATCCATTTCAACATCCTCATCTCCGCGATCTGCATTTTCTGAACATGTGAGTTTTTTATTGGCCAACAATCTACCTCATACAACTAAAATGATCTAACCATCATTTTATAAAACTTACCTTTAATTTTAGATGATATCTTCTTATCACACAATAATAAATATTTAATTTTAATTATTCCTGAATACTCTCATCTTGATTAATTTTTTTTTTTACTCATCTAATAGATTCTTTTGTCTATATTTTAGAGTAAAATAATTAGGTGAATATCTATCATCATCATCTTTCATATTTTCTTAATTCGCCGTCTTTTAAACATTATTAATTAAACAAACAAAAGAAAAAAGAAAAAATTTAAGCATGAAAATATACCCTAGGTGGTTTTTTTTGGGTGGGGTGGGGTGTTGAGGGGACACCTCAAGAAATGAAAAAGATGTTTGAATAGCACAAGGCTTTTTACCCATTGTATAATTTGTGAGCCGTCGTTTTCAGTTTTTAACTCTTTGGCTTTAGTGGACGTCTTTTATTATTTTTTTTGCAGCTCCAGCAAACTGATTTTTACTTTACCACTTTAATTTATATCACTCTTTTTTCTTTTTTAATTTCCCTTTTTTAGTTTCATAGTAATTTAAATCATTTTAAATTTTACATAGACGTATTATAGTATTCATGACATTATTATTCTCTTTCGGGTATAAAATATGAACCAAACTGGCATCTTAGGGATCATTTGGTGTTAAGGATTAATGTATATAATTTCAGTATAAAAATATAGTGGACTTTAATTTGATGTTTGGTTGGCAAACTCGAGATAACTTATCCCAGGACTAATAAATAGTACCGGTATAAGTTATCCCTTTTCTTGGAGGGTATACTTATCCCGAGATGAAATGAACAAATGACATGGGTACCCTTTTAAACCCCTTTTTATATCTCATTTTAAATATTTATGTGTATTTATATTATTTTTAATACGATACATAATAACATTCACAACCTTCCGTCCTTACTTTTATGATATTTCTTCATATTTTTCTATTAAAAATTTGCATTAAATTCTTATTTTTTTTATATTTTGATTTTCCATAAATCCTTTTTACTTTAACAAATTTAAAAATAGAAGTTGTATTTTTAAATTAAATAAGAAGAAAGTTTTATTTTAAATGCATACAATGCACACGTAAATATATTTAAGCTATATAAGATGAAAGATTTATTTTAAAAATGAATATTTAATAACTAAAGCAAGAAAAAATATATAAAAAACTAATAAAGTCAAGGGTATTTTTGTAAACAAACAATATATTCTTAAAATTTATCCAACAAATCAAACACTCAATAAAATATAACCTTAACATAACTTACCCCAACATAACTTATCCCATTATAATTTATCCCATCATAACTTATATCAAACCAAATGGCCCCTTAGTTTACGTATTGTTTTAGGCCATTACATTAAATAAATACTATAACAATATATGAATTTACAATTAAATATCTGTAGATATTTAGTGAGATTCTTAATTAAAGTACATAATTTGGAAAAAAAAAGTTATTAAGTGAACTCATCCTCCCATGAAGATTAATAAAATAGCCCAAAAAACATATTTGTAATAATTTATTAGATCATATTTTATCTCATTTAATTGAATATGAAGGTTTAGCTTTTCTTTAAAAAAAAAAACTAATGTTCATGTTAATTTCTTTTAAAGCTCATAACATCCTTCAATACAAGTTTACAACTTTATCAAGTTTTCAATTATTTTTAAAATGAATTATGTTTTAAAAAGGTATAGTAAATATATATATGGTTATAATAATTATGGTAAGTGGTGAAAATGGGATTGTAAGAGAATCTCATGATTCTGATTGCAGGGTTAGATTAGATCTCTGTTTTTGGGACCAATTATATCACTCTTATGAATGATAAGGAGTGATCATGGGATTGGTCCTCCCTACGTGTATTCTATAACACTCGTCATCGTATTGAAATCCGATTAAATTTATATTTTATATATACATATATATTTATTGAAACTCAAAATATTTATCACGATTTATTTTTTTCTTCTTTTATGTTAGATAATAATATTAGAATCTGAATAATTTAAGTTCGTATTTGATAGGACTTATAAGAATAATGCTCATTTTTTATATTAAATTTATGAGATCAAAATACCTAGTGAAGAAAAAAACAATTTCATCCACCACGCCGTTTAATTGATATACCATTCCTTTACCACTAAAGGATGTGGTACAGGTATGGCGGATGAAACTGCTCCTTCCTTAATTAGATATTTCTGGTTCGAATTCTGGGAATGAAGAAATCTATGGCGGGAGTGCTTCTCTCGAAATGAGGCACTACACAACACGAATCCAAATATAATCGGACTCTAATGTGAACACTGCATACACGGGTGAAAATCGGGAAAAAAAGTACTCCTATACAACTCCTTTGACCACCAATGTGGTTTACTAATGACCGGATAATTAACTTCTTCGAGACAAAACTCCAAAATAATTCGAGAAGACATAGTAGTTCCACCATAAGCGTGTATTTAAATAAAAATCGACATTAAAAAGTTACAACAAAATTATTTTAAATAATATAATTAATTAAATAAAACTCCTAAAACTTGTTCTTTTTCAAATTTATATATTTCAGGTTTGAAACTGAATAGTTTGATAAATAAAATTTACTATACTAATTTAATATCAAAATAAAATGGCTATGAGATTAGTTTTCATTCTCAAAATTCAAATTGTTATTATTTTAAAGTAAAATCCCTTTTTGGCAATTTCAAATTCACATGGAATTTTCTTTGAAAATTCATAAAATCAAATCAAAATTTGTCAGGTCTTTTTACCTAATGATACGTAAAAGTCATTATAGCCGTCATTTGTTATTTGATTAGCTACTGCTTTTGTCCATCAGTCACAATCTTAATTCTTCAGTAATTAGCAATATCATTTGTTTAATTCCAGGATAATTAACTTCCTTCCAAACAAAAAACAATCAAACACTTGAAAGCTCCAATTTTTAGGGGCTGATTGGCTACTTGTTCACGACAAACATGTTAAAAATTGAAGCGAAATCGATCATTTGAATCCTAAAAACTTATTAATTTATCGATAATAGGTTATTCATTTGGCAGTTTTGGTAGCAATTTAAATTATTTTTATTATTGGATTAACAATTTTTAACATTTTTATTTTTTTCTTAATGGGTTAACCAATAATTAAATAATAAACTAAATAATTATGTTTGTACTCTTTGATATATAAAGTCTTTGGTAGTTTCATACTTTTACTTTTTACTGTCTCAAACTCTCAGTTTTTCTATAATATGATGGTGTTTACTTTTGAGCAAAATGTAATTTGTCAACTAGTGTGTACAGTTTATTTGATTTGTCACCTTATTTTTAATAGAATTTTTTTTTGTCAAATCTTAACGGTTAAACCGGTAATGATTAATACCAATTTTTTAATATCTTAATGGTTCTCTAACAATTTAACATATCAATAAATCAATAACCAATGAGTCAAACCGATAAATTTTAAAATCGGATCAAATCGAACTCAAACAATATGCATCTCTAGTTCACGCTCCAACGTAAATAAAATATGTATGGGCTATGATCAATTTATGTAGTATAAAAATTACATTAATAACTAAACTCTGCATAACTATTCATTGCAATTAATATCTATTTTTTTTAATATCTACATAAGCAACCAACCCCATAGTACTTAGAGCATCGTCGATTCATGAATCGATTATTTTAGAATCATAATTCTTTTATCCAAACTAGAAAATGGAAAAATAACACTGGAATGAAATAGATATTCAAAATCAAATTTAAGACTAAATTTATACTTTATTTAATTAAAAGTAATTTAAATTTTTAACTATCTCAAACTTAATCCTAAATATTCTACTTTTATGCGCGGACCAAACGAACCCTAATATTATTTTTTTCGTGATAGTCAAAAATGATAGCTATGTCCCCATGTCACTTCAGTCACGTTTCTTATTACCTAACATGTCCAATTTTCTTGCAAATTTTCTAGTCAATACGCCTTTCCATTTTTAAAGTTGACTAGTCTTCTTCTCCTATTTATTTCACATATTTACGATTTTCACTATTTAAAATTCAAAGTGATCATATTTATTCATGTATTATCAATTTATATTTTATCATAGCTTTTTTAAATATTTATTTTTACTATTCAACTTTGAATACATATTTATCTTTAAACTGTTAACTCTCATATTTTCATCATTATATATATACACAAAGAAAAACTCATCAAAGGTTGTGACTAGTATGCTCTGAGTCTTTTCTTCTTGAAGCTAAGCATCGCATTTCATTCTCAAACAGATTGGCAAGCCGAGAAGACAATTCAAACTCTCGAGAATATGTTGGAATTCAAGGATAATTGAAATGACCATTTATTGCTCACCGAATTTGCCTACAACAATAACTATCACTCAAGCATCGAGATTGAAAATCATCGTATCATGAAATTGGATAATAATTCATGCTTAGTTGAGTAAATAGACCTTAATTGAAGAATAATTCATGCAATTGAATGACAATTAAACAACACTCACTACAAAATCATGAACTCTAAATGGTAATTTTCCAAAATTTCCCTAAAATGACCTTCAAAGTGGACTCCAATAGACCTGATTGAGGATGGTATGGATTGAGTCTGTATCCAATACCTTAGAGGCGCGTTGTGGCCATGAATTTGACTTGTGTACTCCGTTCTAGGTTGGAGACTATGGTATTGAGGTAAGACTTACTATAGGGTGATGTATCTTGTTGAGATTCTGAGATTCGAAAGACTTATTGTGACTATAGATTCGTTCAGCTGGCTAACTAGTGAACTTGAGTTCCGAATTTGTTATAGATGATAATTATTTGATAGTAATTCTTATATCCTATCCAATATCGATACCTGACTAACCAATAAACACATTTTTGGTCAAATAAAATTAGAATCATACTGAAAAGAAATTTTAATTGAAGTAAATATATTTATGTAGATGCCACATATAAAGGTGGTATATGAGAATATTTTGATAATCCAAAAAGAATAAATTATATGAGTTGAAAAGAATTTATATAATTTTAAATGTAAGAATTTATTCCCTCTAGTAACGTGAGACAACTTTACACGAAACTACCCAATGAAATCAAAGCATTGAGCTAATTCATAACATGAAAGTATATATTTTAGTGATGGCTACATTACATTGCACATTCTTTTTCTATCTTAATTTATAACTTACTATGAATGCAATTTCTTTTTCCAAATTATATTTTTAAACGGTAAGTATGCATGCATGTATTGAAAGGGGGTGAAAGATTTATCATAAATATTTATGCTTGCATTTTTTGAGATGATGATCTTTCGAAAACAATCACTTTATCTCTGTGAGGTAGTGGTCAGGTTTGCGTACATTTTACCCTTCTCAGACCAATTTCACTGAGTATGTTGTTGTTATTATGTATGGTTGCATATTTTAAATTCTATTAATGGCTAATTCTAATGAAGAAAGAAAAATGAAAGAAGAGTATTAGTTCTAACAAGAGACTAGATCTTTTAATGGAATCTCACTCATGATAGGTAAAGAGTGTTAGTAGTAAATAGTTGCTTTTGTGAATATATTGTCCAATTTTAGTAAAGTAAATATGAATTCGATATGTTGTTGTTTAATTATTTTTTTAAAAAGGAAATCTATATAGATATTAAAATTTTATCAATCTTATATAAACAAAAGAGATTGCTTTGTGTTTTCGATCAAGATGTGTATTGAGATGGAAAATAATACTTATTGTGGAAAGGAAATGAAGTAATAATGGATTACTACAAATGCTTATTGTCAATAAACCATGAATTACTTTATGTATACATATTTTAGTGATTTGGGTGATCTTTTGAATTCGTTTTTATCTAATTGTTGGAAAGCTAGTTTTTAGAGAACAATGATTGAGAAATATTGTGATTATTTCCAAAAAGTATCTTTAGCATTAGAAATTATTTAACCACAAAAATAGTTTTGAGACTCTTAAAAAACAAGTTAACCTACATTTTTAGAAAAAGTTTTCAAAAGAACTTTTTGCCAAAATTCAAAATTATTGGGTCCATATTGATCCTCTTGGAGACCCATACCTTTTTATCCAACTTCTTTCAAGATATTGCTTGATTGTACAAGTGGGATTGCTATTAATTTTTTATTTTTTGCTTTGTCGATAAAAATAATGACAATCTGAAAAGATTTACGAGTAGTCTAATATAATAATTAGTTGGATATTATTGCGCTTATAATGATATAGTTGAATTTATAAATATGATTTAAGGATATATGTGCTGGATAGATTGGTGAAGAAAATTATAGTGAACTAATTTACTTGTGAGATGAATTGTACAATGAGAAATAAATAAAAAATAAATAATTGACCAACGAGAAATAAGATACAAAATAGAATTATCTTGGGCTTCGATGCAATTGACTAACAATGCCACCAAAAAGGTAGCTTTGAACACTGAGTTGGTTTGATAGAATGTAATAGTAAAAATAGTGTATGTATTAACTTCGTATATTAATTAATAGTATGTTATTTGTTATATTTTTCACTATATGTATAACTAATGCAAATATTAGTTATACACTAGTTTCATTATATGTATAACTAATGCAATCATAGTATCATTATTACTATGATTTTTTAGGTGTTATTAATGTTAGGGGATTTAATGCTAGATCTAATTGCCCCTTAAAATATTTGTACTTTTTTTCACTATATTTATGGAGGATCTTCTGGCAAATAAATATTTTTAAATAAAAACGCATACTAATACACCGTAACGAATAACACATAAAAAAAAATATTTACAATCATAACTTATACAAATATTACAATTTATTTTTCATTTTTTTTCAACACACTACCAAATGACCCCCCCTAGATCCTTTGAAACTTTAGAAACTTTTGAGTACACATAATTTCTAGTACAATGCTTGTAAATGAGTTGAATTCATGTGACCCTCAACAAAAAAGTAAGATACTATTATAACTAAGTTACACATAACAAGATTCACGAATTAACCCCTCATAAATTTATTAATTGCTCATTATTGTCTCTAAGTAATGACTAACACTACATAGATCCTTTGTGACGATAGGATTATTGACTCTATTTTGATTGATTGCATACTAATATCTAGTCTCGTATTTCTAGAGTTAGACGGGCCTTATCGATATGCCATCGATCTTGACTCTGACTCTACTAATCATCCTCATTAGTTATATTCCAACGACAATACTCAAATTTAATTTGTCCCTTGCAAAGTTGTTTTTGACTTATTTACTTCATCATGTGTCATTTATTTATCAAGCTCAATTTTTATCCAAGATAAATAGCTCCTCATTTTTCGATTATTTTCTAAATTATAATTGAAAATATTTCTTAATAAAAAATTACATGAAAAAGATCTCTGGCACCAATAATTAGATAAACGCCTCCTCACATTTTATGACCTAGATACATGGTCGCGATGGATTGGTCCAAGTTTCACAGTTCTATTTTGTAATGATGATTATTCCTTTACTTAAACATCATTAATTAAACTCTTGCACTTCAATCTTATTTTTTGTCAACTAGAGTGACCATGAGATATTCACTATTGTACAATTTATGAGACCCCTAGGGTGCCCACAATGTATTAGCTATCATGTGAAGACATAAGACCCTACCGTATATTTGATATCGTCTGAAGTCAGAAGACACATAATTTTTTTCCACCTAATCAAGTAATTAGGCTATTTTTGAGCAACTTTCATAAAATACAATAGTGTAGGTGCGAAATTACTCAATTCATTTATCGTTTCAATAATTACATATCTTATATGAGTTACCTCTAGATACATTATATCTAATGTATCTCATATCTCTCATTTTTTGCTTGCTTCTCTCCCTCCGTCATTATTCAATTTCTTTTATTTGTATTTGACAATGTATTTGTGTTTTCATTTATCTGTATGTAGTATCAAATATGTGCTGATGTATTCAATGCACATCATAATCAATTTCATCAAGGATATCCAACATAAAAATACATTTGACGTGTCTAGCGTATCTATGCATAGTTACAAATTGATTTTGAAATGACACTAGTGTATCTGTACATATATAGTTACCAATTGTTTCTGAAATAACACTAATATATCTAGTGTATTTACATTTCTTAGTGTAAAATTTGTGATGTATCCAATATAAATACATGTGTCCGATATATTCTTTTCGTCTTAAATTAATTGAATTTTTGAGGCTTTTTTCAAGGTTCAAAATAGTTGAATTTTTCAAAGTTCAACATGAATGTTTGAAACTTTTTTGATATTTGCCATTGCATTAATTGAATTTTTATATTTTCTAAGAAATAAATTACACTATATATTTATGATTTTACAAAAGGCAATAGTGAAAAGTATGATATAAAATTTGTCTTTAAATATTTTTTATTAATATGTTTACATTATTTCATGAATTCAGTTAATATGAGACAGAGAGAATAGCATACAAAGACTATCCAATATTAATTATTCGGGAGGTGTTGGCAGGAGAAAGGGGGGGGGGGGGTTTCCCTTAAAAAGTTCTAGGTAAAAGTCAATTAATAAAACGGGCCAAGCAAGGAGTACAGTTTAAAAGTATTTGGGCCGAATTGGGTTCCAGTTTCGACCACCTATATCTTTCTAAGATCCCTAACCCTAATTCGCCATTGAAGCTTTCGCCGCTTATTTTCTGCACTTCTCTGAATTATAAATTTCATGAATTTCTGAACAGTCCAAACACAATCAAACAAATGAGTTTCTCTAATCAAGCTTTACATTTGCAAAATATTGTTGTCATTTCCTGACTTATTTTCAGAGTAATGTGGCCGGTGATGACAAAAATATTTGCACGAGCGGCAACAACATCCTTTTTTGCGCACCTATGGTTGTTACCATGGGGTTGTTGTTGCTATGATAAATGTGCCAATATGCTAATCTGAGGCTTTCTTTCTCATTCATTCCTCAAATATTCGTAGTTTCTTATTTTTCAAAATGCGTATCGAGTAGCTTGCTATTTGAGGGTTTATCGATTTGATTTGCATGATTAGAGGAGATATGTTATTGATGTCACGTTGTTGTGTTGAAATTGGAGTTTGTGCTGTTCCTTATTTTACCTTTGGCTGAACTCTGTATGCATCTACCCTGGTATGTTCAAGTATGAACTTCTCTTTTGACGAGAAGATTCTGTTTTTTCCGGGCAAATTAACAATTTCAATAGCTTTTACGGGTAGTTTGGTATGGGGAATGCGATAGAAAAGTTACTCTATGGATGTGATTAGTTTTATATATATATGAGAAAATTTATTTTATAATTCTTGGATCAACTAATACTACAAATCAATTAATGTATAAGATTAGTATTGAATAGGATGTATTAATATTGAGTAATTTTATTATTATAAAATTAAAAAAAGACTTTGTAGATAAATTCATCAAATTGAGTGATTTCTATTGGACTATGGATGGAATTTAGATATATTTGTTTCCCAGTATTAACATTAGAAATGATTGATAAATAGCCTAGTATGATTGAATAGATTTAATTAACTAAATGAATTTGGAAGTATCAAACACGTGAACATAGAATAAAACTATATCATTAGTGTAGTGGTATCAAAAGAAGAAGCTAGTTAAATGAAAAGAATATGTGATTAAGTTTGACCACGAAAATTATATACTATGTTCATTATAAATTGCTTTTACATTTTTCTCCAACAAAAAACGTGCATAGTTCTATGAAAATTGAACTATATGAAGTTTCGATTATTTATTTGTTTTAAATGGAATTTTATTATGTTGGCAGCAATGTGTTTCTCAAAATTTCAACTTTTTTTTGGAAATTCTAATCCAGTTCTCGATTCACAAATATAGTACTTTGGTTCTTCCATTTGTAGAGACATCCTTAGAAAGTTCTGAATGATTCTTTTACATTATCAAGATCACTTAAAAAATAATTAGGGGTTAAAAATGCAGAATTTGTAATTCTTTGAGATCAGCAACAGTGATCCAGAAACCCCTTCCCTCCCTCATTTTTTATAAATTTTGATTGCGCGCTAAAAATATCATAAGAGAAGAAAGACATGGATAGACTGAAGCTGGCTTATACGTATTAGCATGATCACCGTAGTAACCTGTTAATCGAGAAAGCACCACCCAAAAGTGCTCATAGAGCCGGTCCCCGGTAGGCTAAGATCCTCTCTCCTTTCCCTTATTGTCTTTGTGGTGGGAAGTAAGGTGAATTGAGGTAGAGTAGACCGATGATCCTGTAGTCATTTGGCTGTAGGGCTTCATAATAGAATCTAGTAGTTGACCACTTTGATTTTCTATTAATTATTAGTATTGCTATTTGAATTAATCTTTTATGAGCTGTATAGATCATATTAATATGTAATTACTAACTAAATTTTAATTGGAGTTTTATTTTGATTACAACTCCTCGTCGTGTTGTATTTTGTTAGAATTTTTCTAATTAGAGGGTAGGGACTAGGGTGTCTCTACGACTTGGTCTGTTAAACATTATCTTGCTGGTCCTCCTTCAATATAGCAAATGATTGTTTGAATCTATGCTCGTCTTTTAATATGAAGTAGAAGCAATGTAGCATATGTGATAAAACGAACACATCACCACAGCCTCAGCGCCACCCTATGATACCTTGACCTAATTCAATCTCAAAAGGACATTTTGCCTCACAAGCATAATATGAAGGCTAAATATGGACATATATGTAAAGATATGAACTCAATTCACCTGTGGGATTCAAATCCACTCTTAACATATACCATTCAGCTTAACGAGTTGGAGTAGATGTGCGATCATCAATTTTGTGACATTGAAAAATGATATTTGGTAGTTGAAAATGCATATTTCACCAAAAGAAAAATTAGGCAAATGGACTGCAACTCTCCAACGACTATTCCCTAGTGATCTAGGGCGTCAGCCCCAAATTGCTCCCAATCATCCGCCTTACTATCTCAACTTTGACCTTGACCGAGAAAATTCCTCCATTATAGGGAACAACAAGAAATGAAAGTACTTCCACTCAGCACAAGTTACAATATGTAAATTACAAGTACAATTCAACATTGCGCTAGCAAGTTAGATGAACCAAACTGTGAACCATCCTTTGTCTATTTACAGAAATCCAAGAAAGGAAAGGTCCGAGCCATACGAAAAACATTGTGATTAATATGACGACAATACCTACTGCAATTTAACTGGGCGTTAGTTCAGTAACCAACATAAACAAGGTTAGTGCAATCGCCAATCTGAACACCTCAGTACTTCTTGCAGAACCTGCACGATTCAGTCTACCGATCATTAGTAGAGGACGAAAAGGTTCATGAGTAATACTTGGGATTTCAGAAATGAAAGATTGTCTACAAATTACAGACAACTTAATAACAAGTTTCCGACATTCGTTTCAACAGTTACTCCCCGACCCCAAGGTGTCACCTAAAGTTATTTCACCTCCATCAGGAAAAATAATGTTGATCCTATTTATTAGATGTTTCTTGAAAATTGAGTACTAATAAGATGAAATAGTTCTTTAATACAAGGGTATAGTTGGCAAGGCATACTAATTTTTGTCTTGAATTCCTAACATGACACTTATTTTGGGATGGAGGGAGTATTAGTTACCAAATACTACTGCTAAATCCAATATAGAAGAATATCAAAGCAAGTACATGACATCAAATGGTAATTTTTCGAGAAAAAGGTTACAGCAGAAGCACCTGTTGTCTCATCATTCGCAGGCAATTTTGGTGTCAAAGCTGCTGAGGCAGATTGCAAATGCCTGAAATGCGGAGATAGGATACTGATAGTCCATGGTGAACACATCCTCTCCCACTTTCCCAAATTGCAGGATAACATTCTCATTTTCCTCTCCAGCTCCATCTCCGAGAGAAGCAACTAGCTGAAAGTTTTTTACAGAAGCAACTGTTACACGGCCATTGAAGTTAAGACACCAGCATTGAAGTTGCTCGTGCCACCTAGGAGCTTTGTTCTTCAAAGTTAAAACTTCATCTTTTGGACTGGGTAAAGGCGCGGACGAGTAATTGTCCATGCGAGTTGATTTCGATCTAAAGAAGTGGAGGGAGGGGAAGGAATCTATATTCACAGGAACAAATTCTGTTTGCGTAGGAGCTGAACCCCCAGGTTCCATAGCAGAAGCCGGAATTGCATCCATGACGCATAACATCCTCCTGGGGCCCCTGACAAAATAAACAATTCACTTCAATTGGCAACTGAAAGGCAACCACCCTTTTTTCAATAAGAAAAGTAGCCATTTGTAATATTCTTATGACACTAAAAACCTATTAAATTAATCTTGGCATTCACTTTGTAGTGCGAACTGAACAAAAAATATCCACCAACTTTTTCGTTCTTTTTGGAAGAGCAAATTGGATCTTATGGAAAACTGAAGAATGAACGATACCAAGCCAGTTAGGCAAACAAAGAGTATTTCCTTAATTGGACATCCCTGTAGATAAAAGCACACAAAAGGAACTATCTCTTACCTAGCCCCCAGGACATTCAGCTCGTAGGAGATGTGAGCTACAGGATAGTTGCCGGTGGGTATTCTTGGAGAGATTTGTTTCATCCCAACAAACCTAGTAGAGCGGCATTTACTGACTTTAGCTCCTGCATTAGAGGGTTGTGCATCATAGATAGTGAACTTTGTCCCGAGGAAGTTAGATCTGTTACAAAGTTCAGCAAGGAGAAAGTAGTCAGCAAGACGACTATAAAGTAGCAAATGACATACTAGCGCGACAAACCTCAGCTTCCCAATGTAGGTGCTGCTACCCTTGGAAACATCTTCAGCATTTAAAGAAATGATGTAATCTGTGTATGTTGGCCTTTTACACTTCCGAGCAGCAAGAAGGAACTTACCATCATCATTAACAGCTGTATGAAAACCCAAGTAATGAAGGTCAGTGCAATATCACTTAGCCTGAATAATGTAAGCAAGAAATCCTATAGAGGTGCGGTATAAGCAAACGAAGCCTCTAATTGTACCAAAAGATACACTGAAAAGGAAAATATAGAAGGAGGGTGCTTAATACACCTAGAAAGAAAGAAGTGAAAATGAAATAAATGCTTATTCACCTTCATTTAGATTAAGGAAGAGGTGATATGTCTGTGAGCTGCGGTTCCTTCTGATGAAACACTGAACCAGGTTGTCTCTAGGACCAGGCTGCAGGAAGAGGAGAAACTGATCACTTACTATGACACATCATTTGCAAGCAGATAAAGATTATTCTAGTTTAGCATACTTAAACTGGGAAAAGGGAAATAGGTATACAGGGATGTAAATGTTAGAGAACAATATTAACCACATAAATTAATCTTGTGCGGCAATTGGTTTTTGTTCAATCAGCTCAAAGTGGTATGACCAACAAATACAAGTGAAATAAAGCTTAGATGCTAAGTTGATAACAGCTTGAATAAGTAATAACCGTTCAGTAGTAATACCAACATAGTTGCTAGCAGTCTTTGCAAAATATCATTCCGAAAAGCTTCTTTTATGTTGACCAAATTTTCTGTCCTTGGTAATATTTAAAGTATATACTGAGCATATTATATTCACATGATGCTATAATCACCTCTTTTCATGGCTGTTGTAATAATTGTTCTTTCCGTTTGTTCTCTATCTCCTTCCTACCCTCCCCCTTTTAGAGTGCATTGAATGCATAATCAGTCAATAGTTGTTATTAACCAAAGTTAAATGTTGAGAGCATGGGACCTTTCCTAATGCCGCAAAAGTTCCAGTTGGAGCTACTCTCGCACAAAATTAACAAGAAAAATCCTGCCTTAGAAGTTGAGAATGTCTTCCACACTACAGCAGAATCTTCACTCAAGCGCATAAGAATGCAGTAGGTTGCAGGACTTTGGTTGTCTATGTTAATGGCCAAATAACATGTTACAAACATTTATCATTAGTGAAGCATACCATAAAAATACCTTGAATATGCTTCAGAGTGATCTAAAAGGACCATAAATTTATATGAGAATGTAATAAAGGTCAAAAGATCTTCCATCTCTTGCTGAGAATAATGATTTAACAGATCTAACCACATACTGAATACTGAGGATTTATGAGGCTTGCTATGTGGTTCAAACTAAGCTGTGGTTGCTTCATGGTACACTAACTTAACCTTCAAGGTCAGATAGGGCTACAGAGAACATCAATCCATGATCTTACTCAAAATTAGCTTCACAAACTGCTGACACTACTATTCGCATAGCCCTTTTTTGTTTTGTGCTAATTCATTATAGGCTGCCGGAACTTGCTTTTTAGTGCTACATCGGAATTCTATTCACCCCCACAAACCAAACTTCAATTACAAACTCTGACTTCTTGGTCTAACTTAAACTAATCCCTTAGCAGGCCTTGATAATGTCAACCGGAGAAACCACCCTTTCCAAAAAAGAGAGTATGGTTTGTATTATTTAGCTCTTTGCAACTTTCTTTGATGACGGAAGTTTGATTGATATGGTTAGAATATATGAAGAGATGCACAAACGCCCCAGTAAGGAGGAGTGAGAAGTTGGTTATAGTAGGTATGAGCAGAGGCAGACATTAGGCTGAAAGAAGAATTGAGAGAGGTGATTAGACAAGACATAGCACAACTTCAGGCTATCGAGGACATAACGTGGTCTAAGTAAGAAGGTAGTTGAGTATTGTCTTAGCTTTCCGAGATTTTAGACTTCTTGGTGTTTGTTGTTGTACAATCTGTATTAATGTAGATCTTGCTTCTGATATCTATCATTGTCTGATGTTTAATTATCATACTATTTTGTAGTTCTTGTAGGCTTCACATGGCTTCGTTTGTTAGTTGTTATGTTTTTTACACTGTTTTCTTCTTTTTTATACTTGAATTTGTTGCACTTGGACTGATAGTACTTCGAAAACCTCTCGCCCTGCACAATGCTAGTGGTAAAGGGGATAGAGTGTACAGAGATCTTACTACCTCATGGAGATACAAAGGCTTTTTTATGGTATACCCTCAACTCAAGTACATCCCCAAGTACACGAAGAAGAAGAAGAAGACAATGAAGATAGCCTAGCCATTAATAAGAAAAGTAACGTAACGTCTATAAGAGAAAAACAATAAAAGTAAAATATTGAGATAACCAAAACACAAAAACATGTGCAAGAACTACAAAGGTACCTAGTACTACATTAGAAATTAACAGACATAAACTTATGCACGACTAGAAACCACTTTATCCCTACTAACCTTCTATCCTAATACATGACTATCACTACTTCCTATCTAGAGTCATGTCCTCGATAATATAAGGTTGTGTTATGTTTTCTAATCACCTTTTCCCAATACTTCTTCGACTTATCTCTACTCCTTTGCGTAGCCCCTAAAACTGGCCTCTCACACCTCTTCATTAGAGTGTTAGCATACATTCACTGTACTTGCAAAAACCATCTTAATTTTGCTTCACTCATCTTGTCCACCACAAGGGTCACTCCTACCTTCTCCCCCTACCTTCTCCCAGATAACCTTATTCCGAATGTTGTCGCTCCTAGGATGCCCACTTGTGGGATTTCATTAGGTATGTTTTTGTTGTCGTAACTTTTTTCATACTTGCATTCATTCAGTATCCTGTTTCATTTGCATATCTAAATCCTCAAGAAAAA
>JAPFFP010000113.1:18134078-18146006 GCA_026153255.1 Solanum medicagineum | reverse complement strand
CAAGAAAAAGGGGGTGGGGATGGGGTGGGGGCGGGGGTTTGACCGAGTGTTTGAGCATAGAAGAAATGACCAAGAGATTCTACGTTTGAATCCTATCTACAACATTGAGTTTGACCTCATTTGAAGGCTAGAGCAAGATAATTACTGAGACTGTGCTTGCTAGCTACCAATGGATTAGCTAAAGTGCAGGCAAGCTAATCCAATGCTCAACCACTCAAACTCATGTTTATTCAAAGGGTAACTTGGCGTAACAAAATTTGTTCCTTGGTCAAACCCTAAGTGGCCAAAATTTTAGATGTAAAAAGTAGGAAATGGGAAGATTTTAATATTTGTTATTTTGAATACGAAGTGTGAGCTTTCAACAATTTATTTCCAGCCAGGAATCATTTGCCACAAAAACGTGAAACATTTCCTCATTGATACTGAAGTTGCAAGAATGTATGCACATTCTTAGTTTTTTTAAATGTATTAGCACAGCCTTCATTAACTGGCTTAGCTTTTCCAATAATAACACAACAATATGCATAGTATAATCTCATAGATAGGGTCACAAAAAGGTAGCATGTATGTAGACCTTACCCCTATCATGAATGGTAGGGAGGCTGATTTTGATAGACCATCGACTCAAGGAGATAATAAGATAAACGAAACGAAAAAAAAAAAATAACAATTTGACAATTATTCACCCTATTCAGGTAAATTACATTCCCATACTAAGTAGAGAAAATTCACACGTAGGGACACTTTGATGCTTACTAATCAAACATAGCTATAGTTTGGCTAATTACCAAACTTAGTAACAATTCCAAAATTCCCTCTTTATCAATAATACACCTCAAAAACATTTCAGATGCCACACATACATTCTAGCTACAACTTCGAAAATCGCTTGAATACATCCGCTCTAATTACACTTATATTTATTCGCTCTATTGTAGTTGTTATTGACTTGTATTACTTACATTTATTTGCTCCAATTATATTTGCATTTATTCGCTTTACTGCATCAATTGTTATGAGTTTGTATAACTTGTTTCAAAGGCTTAATCTTGGAGAATGAATATTAAGGGAAAGTGCTATAAAATAAAAACCAGTGAGTAAATTACAAACGAAAGAGAGGAGGAGGATCCAAGACTAATATTACTATTTCTTTCACTTATTTTCTCGTGTATTACATAATAGGTATATGAAAGTCTATTTATAAGCCAAAAAACTTACAACCCTAATCAAAATTATAAGCTCCCTACTAATTTGATAGACATCTTCTATGTAGAGCTATCTACACCAAGAAAGTATAGATAATAAATTATTCCATTTTACTTTATGAATGAAATTAGATCTATCTTAAAAGCATCCATTTCTTTCCTTACAAACTGACCACCATATGCATGATGGTATTAGCTCACACTACTTTTGAGTCTTGGATCCTCTCTCCTCGTGTAATTTACTTTGGCACTAGTTTTTAATCTTTTTTGTTGAGAAATGGTGAGACAGTGGCAGCTTGATTAAGGAGATGGGAATTTAACGAAATAATTTACCCTCCTGACCTCAACCACATACTCCCTAAGGTCTTCATCTACTAGTATACCTACTTCATTTCTATCTCTAGAGCCACCAGAGTACCATAATTTAAACTCATCTATGTCCCGAGCTTTGGTACCTACCCATTTGGTCTCCTGAACATAATACACTATATTGATTTGTCTTCTCCTAAAACTGGACACTAGCTCTATGGAGTTCTCTGTAAGTGATCCTATGTTTCACGACCTTACTCTCAACATAAATAAGCCCTTAACCCTCTTACCACTACTACCCCTCGCCTTCGACCCTAACCGACGACATGACCATAATCCACCATCACTCCCAAACGCCACTAAACTAAGAACTACTAACTCAATAAATTAAAGAAGGTCAAGAAGATACAATCTCTCGAAATCAACAACCCAACGATACAATAATATACGAAAACAATAAAATATATGCTAGTAAGAATGTACAATAATCAATATACAACAATGAGAACTATAGTTTGTATTTTGATTATCGTACATTGTTACTAGCTTATATTTTATTTCTTTCGTATATTATTGTATCATTGGGTCGTTGATTTTGAGAGATTGTATCTTCTTGACCTTCTATAGTTTATCTGAGTTATTAGTTCTTAGTTTAGTGGCGTTTGGGACTGATGGTGGATTAGGATCATATCGTCAGTTGAGGTCAGAGACAAGGGGTAGTAGTGGTAAGAAGGGTACAAGCTTACTTAAGTTGACAGTACGGTTGTGGAATGTACGATCACTTACAGGAAAGTCCATAAAGCTAGTGAAAAGTCTTAAGAGAAGACAAATTAATATAGTGTGCGTTCAGGAGACCAGATGGGTAGGTACAAAACTCAGGACGAAGACAGGTTTAAATTATGGCACTGTAGTGGCTCTAAGGATAAAAATGGAGTAGGTATACTAGTAAATGAAGACCCTAGGGAGTATGTGGTTGAGGCCAAGAGGGTAAATGATAGGATAATGTCTATTAAACTTGTTATCGGCAGACATATAGTGAATGTTTAGTGCCTATGCACCTCAAGTGGGCTTGGATGAGGAAGTCAAAAAGCTTAGGGAGTCCAGGAGAGTAAATGATAGAATATTGTCTATTAAACTTGTTATCAGCAAACACATAGTGAATGCAATCAGTGCCTACACGCCTCAAGTGGGCTTCGATGAGGAAGCCAAAAAGCTCTTTTGACTCTTCACTTGCTTTATGGACTTCTCTATAAGTGGTCTTATGTTTCACGACCCTACTCTCAACTTAAATAAGCCAATACCCTCTTACACCTCGCCTCCAACCCCAACGACGACATGACCCTAATCCACCATCAGTCCCCAAACACCACTAAACTAAGAACTCATAACTCAATAAGCTATAGAAGGTCAAGAAGATACAATCTCTCGAAATCAACTGTCCAACAATGAGAACTATAGTTTGTACATTGTTTATTATACACTGTTACTAGCGTATATTTCACTACTTTCGGATAGTATTGTATCGTTGGGCTGTTGATTTCGAGCGATCATATCTTCTTGACCTTCTATAGTTTATTGAGTTGTTAGTTCTTAGTTTAGTGGCATTTGGGACAGATGGTGGATTAGGGTCATGCCGTCGGTTGGGTCAGAGACAAAGGGCAGTAGTAGTAGTAAGAAGGATACAGGCATACTTAAGTTGAGAGTAAGGTTGAGGAACATATGATCACTTACAAGAAAGACCATAGAGCTAGTGAAGAGAAATTAATATGGCAAGTGTTCAAGAGACCAAATGGGTACGTACCAAAGCTCGAGATGTAGGCAGGTTTAAATTATGGTACTCTAAGGATAAAAGTGGAGCAGGTATACTAGTAGATGAAGACCTTAGGAAGTCTGTGGTTGAGGTCAGGAGGGTAAATGATAGTATGATGTCTATTGAATTTGTTATCGACAGACATACAACGAATGTGATTAGTGCTTATGCACCTCAAGTGGGCTTGGATGAAGAAATCAAAAAGCTTTTTTGACTCTTCACTAGTTCTATGGACTTCTATAAGTGATCCTATGTTCCACGACCCTACGCGCAACTTCAATAAGCTTGTACCCCTTTTACCACTACTACCCCTCGTCTCCGACCCCAACCAACGACATGATCCTAATCCACCATCAGTCCCAAACGCTACTAAACTAAGAACTAATAACTCAATAAACTAGAGAAGGTCAAGAAAATATAATCTCTCGAAATCAACCGCCCAATGATACAATAATATACGGACGCCGTAAAATATATGCCAGTAACAATGTACAAACTATACATTGTTACAAGCATATATTTTATTGCTTTCGTATATTATTGTATCGTTGGGTTGTTGATTTCGAGCGACTGTATCTATTTGACCTTATATAGTTTATTGAGTCATTAGTTCTTAGTTAGTGGTGTTTGGGACTGATGGTGGATTAGGGTCATGTCGTCTGTTGGGGTCAGAGGCGAGGGGTATGGTAAAAGGGTACGGGCTTATTTAAGTTGAGAGTAGGGTCATGAAACATAGAATCACTTATAGAGAAGTCCATAGAGCTAGTCAAGAGTGTTGAAGAATTTTGGCTTGCAAAATTTTGGATTCAAAGTTGATGAAAAACAGAAAATAAGAAAGAGGAAAAAAAAAGGAACCACGGAGGGGGTGGGGTTGTTAAATCAATGGAAATCAACAAAGAAAAATGTGGGAAGAGAAGGGAAAAACAGAAGAGGCTAGGGAAGCAATGGGTATATTTTAAGGGATTTACTATAAACGGTAATTGGAAGGTTGAAGTTGCTCTGTCGGGTAATTGTCCCTATTAAATATTGCCTTGTAAGGCAAATTAGAGACTTTCTAAATGCCACACTTATGTCATCTAGTTGGATATAATCTATATGAATAATTTACCTTCATTGTGTTATGTTCTTAGCTAAATCTGCAATAATGCTTGAGATTTAGTAATTTAAAGAGAACAAGAAGATATTTAACTACAACTATTACAAAGAAACAAATATGACACAATCCCAAAATAATAAAAGAACTATATATTCATTCCCATTCTACCTGGACCCATTTCATTTCAATAAACAAAAGTAGCTTGTTTATTAGAAAAACAAATGCTTTTCTAACAACAGAAGTATGTGAACATCAATTATAAGCTTCATCCCCAATGCAGATAACTAGCTTCAGTCAGACTAACATATAGCAAAACAAGAAGAATCCAAAGGCATAGAACACTGCAACTCTAATAGTTTATAAAAAGCTAAGAGTCGAACCTGCTTCAAGGAGATGGGGAACGTCAATTTCCCACAAATTTCAGGTGTTTTGACAATTTCTTTCATTATTTCTCTCCAACTCCTACAAACACCAGCACAAGCAACCACATTTTTCCTCGGATGCCAATCAGAGTCAGATGCCTCAATCCTCATTAGTACATCTCTCAATAGCTCAGGCGGCATATTAGCCCAACAACTTTGCCTTAAAGCATCAAGTGTCACAGTACAATCTTGAACCACCCTATGTGACCTAGAACGAAATCCCTTCCGAGAAATGCTCCCAAATTCATCCTTCATCTCCTGAATCATACTCTTAAAGGACATTTTAAGCACATATACCTCAACAGATAATAGACTATACAACACTGGTTACAAAAATATTTCCTCAACAGTGAACTTCAAATAAGGTATGTTTCTACAATTTCAAACCATAAAAGCCATCATCCAAAGCAACCTACACGTTTTCAAGAATCAATCTTGGATGGGAATTTTGTACCAGACCCAAAATCCTCCTGCACCTAGTACAGACTGAGAAAGGAAGTACCTAGATCTTGTTTCTTGATAAACCCCAGCTCACCAAAATTGATAATCAGCCATCTGAAAGCTAAAGATCCAATCTTTGATAATAAAAATCAAATCTTTGATTAAAAAAAAGCTTCAATCTTGGAGAAAATGGAGAAACCCTAGCAGTCATACACAAAAATCCACCAAAATGTCCTTCCAAATGATGAAACTAAACACACCCAAGTTGCAATTCTACATCTATAGATCCACAAGAAACAGTCTACACCATCAATTCAAGATTTGATAGGGAAGTGATCCATGATCAGCAGCTACACAGATCTAAAAATCCTTGATGAAGCACATTGAATGTTGATAAAAACAGAAAGCTGAAATGGGTCCTAGGTTTCATGTCTGAACAACATTTGGGATTGGAGAACTTTGGCAAGAAGGGAGGAGTAGGAGTAGATAGAGGGATGTAGGGGTTAGGGTTGGTAGGTTTTGTTGAAAAGTAAGCAAATTGTTCTTTAGTTTTTGGGCTTCACAATGACAGCAAGTGCTGTGGCCTTTTGCCTCATATAAGCATTGGATCATTTCTGTCATTTTCAAGCTGGGTTTGGGTTTGGGTTTGGGTTTGGGTTTGGGTTTGGGTTCGGGCTCTTAGTCCAACTAGTTGGATGGATTCTTGGCCATTGAGACCTCTTTAGGTAAAATATACTAGATGATCAGTTGTGGATAATATAGTGTAAATTGATATATATTTAAATGTTCGGAGATGAGAAAGAATCTAGTAACTACGAAATGCTTCGAGGGTTGATGCATGAAGTATTTTGTATATATTGAATTTTATAGAAGCATTTTATGTTTTTTTTAAAGATATGCTCATCATTTTAGATAAAATATCTTACTGATTAGATTTTATTAGAAGGAATTTTTCTCTCGAAAAAATAATATTTCAAAATTTTGTGAATTAGGCAAGTTTATCTTAAACATGAATGGTGTACACTTCATATATTATTGTATGTATGAGTGTGTCATGTGGATGACGCCATACACCTGATATATACTAAATATAAGCTAAACACATTCTAATATATCTATAATAAGATATACCATATAGACAATTATTTTCACCTTCAAACTATTATAATCATTACATAAAACATTGTAACTACAACATATTTGGTCATAGCAACACAAAAATCAATTTTATAAAAGAAAAAAAAGAGAAAGAATATTCATTAGGATCTAAATTTATCTTTTTTCTAGCAAGTGAATTGATGCCAAAAAAATCTAATATAATAAGATCATCATTTTGTAAGGTACTTTCATGTGCTTTAGAAGGTAAAAAATTATTAACAAATGATTTTGATGCAGTAGAAGGAGAAAGTGAAAAAAAAAACAAAATAATATTATCAATGAAATTACGAGAATACATAAAGTTAACATAAGATAGATAGACTATTATGACAAGAGCTGGAGTTTTGTGACGACACTTGAAATAGGGAATGGGGAATAGGAAATTGATCGACGTTTAAAGTAATTGTAAGATAAAGATCAAAGTTGATTGATAAAAAGAGAACAGAAACAAGCTTGAAAGTAAGAAATATCTACATTTTCTTAGTTACTAAATTTTTTTTAAAAAAATGGTTACATTAGGTTTATAGTTAAAAATATCTTTAAAATTGATGATTATGGATCATAGTTCCTCTTGGAATATGAAAACCTCTCATTTGTTTTTTCTCCTTTCGAAGCATCTTTTGTTGCCATGCATCAAATAGATCAATTCTGATAAAAAAATCTTTTTATTTCTCTCTAGTTTCTATTTACTTTTACCTTGACTCTAAAAATGTATTACTCAGCTAGAATATTTACAATTATTTATGAACTATTTTAATTATTGTTCTTTCTTTTCGATGAACAATACCCCAAGTAGATGCAATATGAGTGCATGGCTTTTTAAATTTAGGGTGTATCACTTCACTCGAACTTATACATTTTTTCTTTTTAGTAATTAGAAAAATATTAGGGTTCAAAATCCACCAAAAAGAAAGGTCAATAATTAGGGGTATTAATTAAAAGTATCTTTAAACTCCAATGTAATTTTAAAAGTGTGATGACTTTGGTGTAAATGAAACTTTTCGTCTTTGTCTTCATCCTCTATAATTCGAAGAGTAAAAATAGTTTCTTTAATTAACGACTTATTTGACCAATTTTTTTTAAAAAAAAATTTCACGTTTAAAAAATGCTTATGATATAAAAAATGACATCGTCAGCAAAGTGAAGAAGATGCATGAAGTTGACATAAGATAAATTTGACTATTACGACAATGGTCAAAGTTTTATGTATCACTCAAGATAGAGAAAATGAATTGATTAATGATCGAAGTACTTGTAAGATAAAAAATTTAAGATAGGGTGAGATCTTAAAGCTCTCTCACAAGTTTCGAGAGCCTTGAACAATGAAAAGTTGAATGTAATTCACGATAAGAAAATATAGCACATGACCTTGAAAATTAAGAAATGCCCATGTTTCCTTAAATTTCGATATCTTAAAACCTATGATTATATTGGATTATTAATTAAAAATATCTAGCGATAATTAGGAATCATATATCCTCATATAATACGTAATTCTGTCATTTAAATGTGATGTATAATTATTAGGTTCACAACAAATTATGATAGTGTTTTCAGTATTTCTTTTCTTTCAATGAAAAATAGTATTATAAAGTTATATTGACATAAATTATAATTGCTTATACAAGAAGATGCTGTATAGGTGCATGACTTTATTTAAACCTTTTTTTTGTTGAATAAATCAAAAACTAAAAATTAGGCTAATCATTAACAGTATCTTGAAGTTCGTCCAATCATATAATTTTAAGAGTGTAATAATTTTGCTGATAAAAATGTAACAAAATAAATTTATAAATATTCAAAATTTTGAATCTATCGTCGTCTTAATTTTTTATAATATGAAGAGTCAAAATATTTTTTTTGACTAATAGCTTGTTTGATCAAATTTTTAAAAGATTTCTTTTTCATTTTACAAAGTAATTTAGAGAATGGTTAAAAAATAAGTGGTTTTAAGTAGCAAAAATTGTTTCAAATTTGTAAGTAAAAGCTTTAACAATAATTACACTTGAAAAATAACTATTTTTTATTTTCTCCAAACAAGTTTGTCATCATTAAAAGGTTCATATATACCTAACTAGTTTAGATCACGTGCTATGCACGTCGTCATCGTGTTAATTAAAAAATTATTATTAAAAACAGTAATTAATATTAAAATATATACGAATTTGTTTGAATACTGAAAAATAAATACTATAATACTAATATTTATTTTGAAAAAAAACAACTTAAGTTGATATAGTAATTACAATTATCTTTATTCAAATTACGATATGAAACAAACAAGGAATTTCGGAATAAAGAAAACTTTTAAATTGAGTAAAAATTATGACAGAGTCGATAAAAAAATTGAGATGATTGATGAATAAGATTTCAGAGAACTCACTTTATAAATGTGGAAGGATTCATAGATGAAAAAGAATTTGAATTGTTAATACTTTCTTGACATTATTTTTTTCTCTTACTATTTTTTTAACACTTTTTTCTTGTCTACGTCATTCTTTCTTTATCTGTCTTATTATTATTATTATACTAATTTCATTAAGATAGTAAATTATTCTTGGATTCCGAACATCCATGTCAGAAGGGATAAATGCGTCTATGTATGCAATCATACACAAGAAAAAAAAAGTATCAACATTAATTCTAAGGAATTAAAGACCATATTCCAAATTTCTCAATTAGCTTAAAATTGAAGTTTGGTAGTCGTCTTACTATATTCATAGGCTAAATTGGATAACACAAAGCAACTCATCAAAAAATGAATAAAAAAGCATTAAAATTGACATATTTAACAAAATAACAAAAAATAAAAACTTGTAAAAGACTCTAATAGTTATCACATAAATCAATTCGATGTCTAAAAGTAGGAGAAAGTGTAGAAAACAAGTGACATAAAGCAAGCAAAACATGATTATTATCAACATAATAACAGTGTCAACGTAAGGCCAAGGAGTTCCTTGAACATAAATTTCAAAACTTCGATTGTTGACAGTGATCATAAAAAATTTCGTAATATTTATTACTTTTTGTTCTAAATATTTTTAGGACTCCTTTATCATGTACACAAGAAAAAAAAATCCATCAACATTCGTTCAACATATATTTTCATCTTAGGACTCGTTAATCTTTTAAGTCTGTAGTTCATATTATATAAATATTTAAGGAATTTTTCGCTAGAATAAAAAATGCTTCTAACTAATTCATATCACCAATATAAATGAATTTTCAAAGTAGTAATTAAAAAAAAGACAAGCTTGCCCTATTTTATGCAAATACGAACTCAACCATATACCAGTTATACGAGTTTAGCAGTATACCACTTATAAGAGTCTGTGGTATCAATTATAAGACTCAGAGAAAATCTCTAATTTTATTTTACTCAAGAGATAAAATATTAGATTGACCTTCGTTAAAACAAAACAACGAAAATATATTTCTTTTGATAAGTAAGCAAACCCTCTTCCTCAATCTAAAGTCAGTATCATATAATAAATTATGAATACAATACTTTCTATTACTATTTTATCCACTACTAGTTTAAGATGCTAGATATAATGGTATAATAGTAACACAATTTTACCTTTGGAGAGTGAGTAAAAAATTATTTTGAAATATAGAAGTATAGAAATTTTCTAGCTAAATAAATAAACAAATGGATAAATAATTATGTGAACCATGTTTAATTTGTCAAAATCGTAAAAGAGTTTTTGCTGAAGTTTTTAGATACCCGCAAAAACATTTTTGCTACAAGACAAAGGTGAACCTGCAAAAGAAAAGAACTCAATTAGAATACAATACTCAATGAAAATTCATAAACATCAAGAACAGACTAAGATTTTAAAAGTCACAAGTAAATTTATCTTTTCAATCATAGGTACTATCAAGATTTTAATTGATAAAAAAAATTCTAAACCTACATCTAATTTTCTACCGACGACAATTTTAAAAGAATTATCTATCTAAACCTAAATAAAGAGAGATAATTAATGTAAGTAATATTAATTAGTTAAAGAAATTTTAATCCTAAAATAATTCTTAAGGCTACATAAAATCTGTATAAATAGTTATTTTGTATATCTTCATCAATTATTATCTAATAGTAAGACTTGATAATCTTAAGAGTAAATTATATGAAAAGAAATCATCGAATATTATTATCAGATAATAATTACTGAAACATACTACAAAAATAAAGCAAAAAATAATAATCTAAATTAAACTGACGTTGCTTAATACTATGTTATTTCATAATGTTATTATTTTCAGAAAGAAAATAAATGAGTACTATTCTAACTTAATTACATTTGTATAGTTGAGTTATTAGTTTTAGGATTCTTTTTGTATTTTATGGCTTTATATATTTTAGGATTTCTTATATTATAAAAATATATTAAATAATAATTTGAGAAAAAAAAGTGAAAATACGATTTTATCTAAATAAAAGACTTTTAATGAAGGACAAAAAGTTCAAACAATATTTCTAAAAGTCTTCACACTTTTAGTATAGTATAGATTGACAAGTAGTGACATCTTTTTTTAGTTATAAATTAAAATTTCCATTTGATTACATTATCTTTGTTATGATGAAAACTAGGGGTTGGCATGGTAAATATGGTAAGATATTAAAAATTCTGGTTCAGTAAATTTTATTTTTGGTTTTTAAAAAATATATAACTGTCAAACCTCGTTACGATAATCATTAGTCATAATAACATTTCATCATAACAACATGCTTTTCTTCCAAATCAATTATTTATGTCATATTTTACTTCAATACTCTATTTATCTTTTTTGAGTGAATTACCTAAATACACATCTTATTTACCATAATTTCTAAAATTTTCTATTATTTTAAAAAAATTTAAATTGTTTTTTCTCGAATACATCACTCTCCTCTATCTGGTACATCCTTGCCCCATCCCCTCTCAGATACATCTCTCCCTTTTTTGATATATAAATTATCTCTTGGATATATCCCTCGTCTATGTATCTAGATGTTCTATCATTCCTCTCCTCTTAGATACATAAATTCCCTCGAATACATCTCTCACCTATGTATCTAGATGTCTTATCCTCTCTTTGATATATTTCTATTCCTTCTCGTATACATCTATCTCCTCTTTGATACATTCCTCCCTCATATATACACATTTCTGCTGATGTATGGAAAAGTTTAATGATGTAACTCACAATTCATAAATTTTAAGAGATTTTTTTAATTTTTAATAAAGTAAAATAAGTATAATTAACTCTTAATACTATAAAATTTATGTAAATTATACCTTTTTTTCAATCAAAAGGTGGCAAGGCCACAGAAACTATTATCATAAAAGATCAAGTCTTTCACAAAAAAGACTTATCAGGCTAAACAAGCCTGTGAAGTAAAAGATAGGCCCAAAAAGAAGCCCAAACCAAAAAGAAACAAGAATCACAAAATCAGTCAAATTCTAGAAAAGGAAAGGGCCAGCCATTATTAAATATATTATG
>JAPFFP010000113.1:18093967-18126745 GCA_026153255.1 Solanum medicagineum | reverse complement strand
ATATTCTATACATACGAGTTGAAGAAGCAAAATAATTTTATTCAAAATGGACACTAAACAATCAGAAATGCAAAGGTGATATTCAATAATCTAAGTAAGGATGTAGTCACATTTGAAAAAAAAAAATTAAGCATATGGTATCAAACATGCTGCAATCACTTCTTTCGTCAGTTGTCTGAGATTAGATTAAAGCCTTTTTTTTTTTGATTTGCTCTGGGTGGAGTCTCTCAGAGCCCCGACTAATCCCAGGGGTACACAGGCCCTCGGCAAGGAGTTTCCCGCAAGTGCACCATGGTTAATTCACGTTTTACCCAGTCCGATAGCCCTCATAAATTATTTACACCTACTGAGTTTAAGGAGCAAACCCCAAGGCTCAAGTCTATTAACACGAGGCCAACCCCTGAGGGTTAAAGATTAGATTAAAGCCTTTGTTAAAGAACATGACTTTTTTTTTATGAGGCAAAAGAGATAACATTAACAAAAGCATCAAGAAGATGCACAGATTACAAAAGATGGAATCAGTGTAATAGCAAGTAGCCATAATATATATGCACACACCCCACATTTTGTTTCAACAACCCAACATCAATAAACAGAGAAGCATCCAAAAACAAGCTTTTAAATTACATTACACCTTGTGGTTAGAGAGAAACTACACACAAAATCAACAGTGTGAAAACCAAGAACTCTTCCTAAGATTTGACAAATGGTAGTTAAAATATTAACCTGTCCAAGGCACTAACAAATGATACTTAAAATATTAACCTGTCTAAGGCACTGAAGAACACGTTTTACTTTGTTGAGAAGAAGAGGGGTTTTCTTGTCGAAGCTCCTTAATTACAGCAGCCAATGCCTCAGGGTTAACTCCCAAATCGCAGGGAGAAATCAAAACAGAAAGTGAGTGACGATTGAGTCCAGTGTGAAGAATGTTGGACATATGAAATACCAGCTCCAGTGAATCACGTGTTGTAAGAGCAGCTTCTGTATCCATTCGACAGAGATCGGGATTTTGCTTCCATTGCCTGTTTGGCAATATGTTTATTTTTGAAGACGGTGAGAAGCTACTCAACCCATATTTATCTCCCAAAAATGGTGAAGATTTAAGGGCTTCAACATTGACAAGCTAGAAAATGGTAGACGACGACACACTGCAGAAAAAACACATTATTTTAGGGCTTTTCTCTGGAAAGGCAATGAGAGAAATTAGATATAGTGGGTTTTTTAATTTTTGGAAAAAAAAAGAAGAAGAAGTTATAAGGTGGTTTAATGAATTTAGGAAAAAAAAATATATATGTAGGGAAATATAGCAATATAATCGTTGCATATATTAAATTCGTTGATGGTAAAGGAGTGAGTTTGGTGTGGGTTATAGTTTTTGTGGTTATTGCTATGAGCTCTAATGGTGAAAATAGTGGGTCTAGTGATTACGTGGTGGGTGTAGTGATGGTGTATAATGAAAGTGATGGAATCAAATAACATGAAAATATTATTTTTTTAGAGCTGACAGTTTATTGACGTAGTACTGACATAATAGCATAGAACTAACATAATATAATGTGAATGCGAATGTAAAGCACCTCCCATCATATGTAAGTGACAATATAATTCTAAGGCTATGTTTAAGGTGTGTTTATTACACTTTTAAAACAATTTAGAAGGATAATAGAATCCATGTAATGTTAAGATATGTTACTAGAATTTTGATTACAGTTGAAGGGGGAGCTTATGCATTCTCCCTATTATTTATACAAAAATATTTTTTTAAAAGAGTTTTTGTTCTACCAAATTTTTTTACTACAAAAGTCTTGTACTACTTTTGTTCTACTTTAGTGATACAAATTGAATAACAAATTAAATACATGGTAAAATTTTATTTAAAAATTACTTTCTAAAAATATTGAAAAACTTATGACCAAACACATGAAACTTCACTCCAAAATCAAAGAAAAGAATAATGAAGTCACCATAAATGAACACTCATAATATTCAAAAATAATAAATTTAATGAGACCAAAAGTGTCAGTTAGTCCTTAACAACTAATTCCAAGTATATAAAATATGAACTAATTTTCTTAAACTTCTTTTTGTTCTGCATAAATAAATTTTAGTGTATTTTATTATTTTTGGGTGATTTATTAATATTGTGATTTTAGATATTAATATATCGGTGAATAGGATTATTCTATCACTAGCACATATATTCCATTAACCTCGAGTTTAGAGGGACATAAAGGAATACTATGCATTAGGTGATCAAGCTCGATTTTCTTCTTGTCAATTTTTTTTATAAAATTTTCTTTTCATTACTAGTTTTAATCTCTAGCTTTGAAAACTTGCTAGAACTTTTGTGTTTATTTTTTTTTAGGGAGAATGCATAAGCAACCCCCCTCAACTATTGTCAAAATCCCAATGAATACACCTTAGCTATACATGGATTCCACTACCGGCCTTTTTAATTATTTTAGAAGATTTTTCAAAAAGAGCAAACACTTGAACATAGTAAAGTAAAAAGATAGTTATAATTTGCTAAAAAATTATGATTGGTAGCTATATATTATATGAGAGAGGTGAGCGAGATCGAGAGAGGAAGGATAGAGGCGAGCGAGAGAGGCCAGAGAGTGCAGAGAGGCGGATTGTATATGTGTATATAACAAATTGTATGTGTATATGTGTCAAATAATTGTATATGTGTAAGTAATATACATAAGTATTTGTATGTCTGGCAAGCAAGATTAAGCGAGATCGAGAGAGAAAGGAGAGACGTGGGCGAGGGAGGGCAGAGAGTGGAGAGAACCGGATTGTATATGTATATCTATCAAAAAATTATATATATACAACTGGTACACATTTGTATTTATATATCTAGCAAGAGATTGCAACATATCATATGTTTTTTGAAGTTACATAATTTACCCATTAGGGTGTAATAAACACACCCTTTGATGCTGATGTGACATAGAGTGTGGTTCACTATCTTGAAGGCATATGAGAGAAACAAAGTATCAAAATTTGATTAATATGGACATATATTTATTTTTTATTGGACATTTTTATAATTAATAAACATTAAAACTTAAGTTGATATCCTTTTAAATAATACAAAACTAAAGTAATTAAAATTTTATCAATTTTAGAAATTCAAATATTTACAAAATATAACTAAAGTGTCAAAATTTTATTTCGATGTTTTTCATCAATTTGTATAGTATCTAAAAAGAATATCTTTTTCGTTTCATATTTTACTCAAACACTCAAAATTCACTCATGAAAAAAAAATTGCATATTAAAATTTTAATTTAGGCAGCATATAAGTAGTACACTTTAAATTAAAGCTCTTTTTCTTTTTTTAAAAAAATTTAAGTTTGATTAAGCTTATTTTTTACTTTTTTTTTGTTGGATCATTGGATGCAAAATATCTAATATTTTAAAATTCAGATTGAATAACTAGAATATTTTAGGATTGGAGTGATATTACGTAGTGAATTTGAAGGTAGGTGAAAAAATATATGATTTGTGTTTTAATATTTGTGGTAGAAAAATAAAATTGATAGTAAACATGAAATTCGTTGATGGTGAAGGAACGAATTTGGTGGTATGTTATAATTTTTGTAGTAATTGCTATGAGTTTTAATGGTGAAAATAGCGGGTTTAGTGGTTATGTGATGTTTAGTGATGGTGTATAATGAAAGAGATGAAATTAAATGACATGAAAATTTTATTCTTTTTTAAATCCAATAATTTATTGATGTCACGCTGACATAATATAACGTGTAGACGAATGCAAAACACTTTCTATCATGTGAGTGGTTATATAAGTATAAGGCTATGTTTAAGATGTGTTTATTACACTTTTAAAATGATTCAGGGGATAATAAGATTCATATATCATTAAGATGTGTTGTTGAAATTTCGATTATATTGAGGAGGGTACTTATGCATTCTCTCTGTTATTTATACAATTTTTTTAGTTTTAGAAGAGTTTTTGTTCTACCAAAATGTTGTTTTACAAAAGCTTTTGATTTTACATAAGTTTTGTACAATAAATTTTTTTAAAGTAATACAGGTTGAACAACAAAACATATGATAAAATTTTTCATCTAAACATTATTTTTTAAAAATATATGATCAAACACATAATGAAATTTCGATCAGAAATTACTTATCCAAAATATCTAAAAACCTATGATGAAACACATGATGAAATTTCACTGAAAATCAAAATCAAAGAAAAGAATAATGAGGTCCCCATAAATGAACCCTCAAAATAGTCAAAAATAAAATAAATTCAATGAGAGCAAAAGTGTTGTCATCTAGTCCTTGACAACTAATTCCAAGTATATATAAATCCATCTTCTTTTTCTCTCAACCCCAACCAGTTTCTTTTAACATTTAGCCATGGCAACACTTGATGATCATCAAGAAACTATGGTACTCATTGTTGGTGCAGGCCCTGCTGGCCTTGCCACATCTGCATGCCTAAAGAAAATGTCTATACCAAATCTCCTTTTTGAGAAAGAAGATTGTCACTCTCCCATGTGGAAAAAATATTCTTATGATAGAGTTCATCTTCATTTAGCCAAACAATTTTGTCAACTTCCTTCCATTCCTTTTCCTCCTTCTTCTCCAACTTATGTACCAAAAAAACAATTCATTCAATACCTGGATGACTATGTTTCTTATTTTAACATCACCCCTTTGTACAAGAGAAAAGTTGAATTTGCAAAATTTGATGAATTTACTAAAAAATGGAATGTTAAGGTTAGAAATGGTAACTCTGATAAATTGGAGGAGTACTTTTGTAGATTTCTTGTTGTGGCTACTGGAGAAGCTAGTTACCCTTTTATCCCTCATGTCCCTGGATTGGAAAGTTTCAATGGAGAGTCTCTTCATTCTACTCAATACAAAAATGGTGAAAAGTTTAAGGGTAAAAATGTGTTAGTTGTTGGTTGTGGAAACTCAGGCATGGAAATTGCACTTGATCTGGCTAATCATGGTGCTAACACTTCCATCATCGTTCGAAGTCCGGTAAATATCTACTTATTTTCATTTTAATTAATATGTCGCATAATAGAATCTTACCCTGTGATATAGTAGGATTAGTCGTGTTTGTTTATATTGTCCATTTTTTATTTTTCTTGAAAACAGATGCACTTGATATCAAGGGAAATGGGATATTTGGGGCTAATGTTGTTGAAATATAAAGTTGCATATAGAGTGGTGGATGCCATAATGGTGATGTTAAGTAAGTTAATATTTGGAGACATAAGCAAGTATTATGGTGTGAAAAGGCCAGAAGAAGGACCTTTTGCTTGTAAATTGAAGTATGGGAAGTACCCAGTCTTTGACGTGGGGACTCATCAAAAGATCAAGTCTGGTGAAATCCAGGTAACGTAATTCACTATGTTAAATTGCCTTCATGCAAAAACTGATTTTAAAAAATGATGGCGGTGACAGGTGTTACCTGCAATGACAAGCATAAGAGGAAATGATGTTGTGTTGGCAAATCATAAAACTCATCAATTTGATGTTATTGTCTTTGCTACTGGCTTCAACAGAACTACTCACAATTGGCTTCAGGTAGCTAAATGAGTGATTTTTTTAAAAAAAGATTTGATTGCTTCTTCCTATCAAAATTAATGAGTAATTGATGTCATCATATCAGGGAGATGATTATCTATTGAATGAAGATGGACTACCAAAGCCAGAATTTCCACAACATTGGAAGGGTAAAAATGGACTCTACTGTGTGGGGTTATCAAGAAGAGGACTTTATGGGATTGCATTTGATGCTCAAAACATAGCCACACATATCAATTCTCTTCTTTGATTAATTATTCAGTGAAAGTTTGTACATGTTGGTTACTTAAATTAAAGCATGAGAATAAGTTTATTGGTCAGAGTCAATATATATGTCCACTCTTTTCTTTGGTTACATGCTTATGTCTTGTGCTTCATGTTTACCTAAGTAATTTGATGAGCAATTTCTAATTTGGTTCGAGCCTCTTATGATATTTCATTTTAGCAAATTAAATTCTTTATCTCATACTAATCTAGTGATAAATTACTATATAAAATAGTAATAGTCAAAATTAAAATTTTAAAGCATCATTAATAAGATTAATTTAGTAAAATACACCACTAATTAAAGTTTTCCTAAGAAATATATGTTTTGTTTAACACGTGTGCACTATTCATTGTGTATACAAATTTCTTGTCTGTCGCCATTGACTTGAATCAATATAAAGTTTAGTAGATCGTGAGTCTTGGTTTTTAGTGAAATCACCGAAAAGGAGTTTTGGTAATATCATACCAGAATCAAATAATATGAATAGCGGGAGTATATGCATTAAAAAGTCTACATATAGAAAGTTATTTCTAATCGTGAGATTGTTCAAAGCTATATGATTATTAGTTTGGTGACCATATTAGAGTCCGATTAATTTAAATTCATCGGATAGTTTCATCCACTACACCACATCCATTGCCATTGATAGTAACTTTTGAAACTTCCATTTAGACATTCTACGACAAGTCATATCATTCAATCAATTTGATTTGATTGTCTATCTGATGCAATTTTTCGTGGTCTTTAAACCTCCAACAAAACACGAAACGTTTTCAAAAAGGTTTTAACATGTTCCGCAACTTTAACTGAAAACTACATATATGAAACAATGCCTCTTGAGAAAACCATGCTACCTATTGCATCCAGTGTTCATGACTTTTAAGCCACGTTGACCAGTGTCACACTTGTGTTGCATTGAAGATGCCCCCCCAGCCCCACCCACACAAAATTTTAGTGTTAGATTGGTAAGTTCTTCGTGCTAGAAAAGAACCTTTGGACTAGTGAATCAACTTGCCATTTTGAAAGTGGATTCTTTAGCATAATATTTAGTACATTCTTTAAGAATTATACAAGTAATATACAGAATTTGGTCGAATGATTACAGACTCGCGTGACCCAAAAATTATACATATATTCGCCCCCTGATTCCAAGGTCTTACCTCAATAATAAATAGTAAATAAATAGATGTTCGTGCTTGAAACTATCCGTTTATGAGCTAGAGAGATGTTCAACTTCACGTGACCATTGAACACACACACTTAATAATGTTGAAGATACTTCTTACTCCAAAAGCTAATATATTGAGGACCGAGTGAGATTTTCAAGCCTTGCTTTCATTCTTAACACAAAAGAGAGTAGCCTCTTCTTTTAGATGAGAATGTGAAAAGACCCCAACTCTACCAACCAAGCCCCGTCAAATAAATAAACTGGACCTTAAAAAGTGCAAATGTGAAACTGATGTTTCTAAAAGTTTCTTTTTTTCTTGGAATGATGTTTTACATAAAATGAATCATGTTAAAGGATCATATCCTATGGATTGTTTCTCTAAAAATAGACCACATCCGTCAAGTCAATTTCTCTAAAAATAGACTTAAATCCTTCTTACACATGAAAAAAAATGTGCGCGCCTAACGTTCATATGGGACATTTTTCATGTTCACTTCATTTGTATAGAACATGATCCATGTTGGAGGTGAATCTTGCAATAGCATCGATAAAGGAGACGGAAAATTAAGCACCTGTCATACAGAGTCTGCATGGTCAATGTTGCCTGATCATCTCTGTTCTTTTTCACATGAAATATGAAGGAACAATAGTTCCAAATGAGAAGCTTAGATTGAACTTCACTTGTCATGATCAAGCCCAAAGAAGCCCATCGTATCCGAATTCTGAATTGGAAACTGGACTATCACCAAACTCGTGTTGATCGGTTGTTTCATATGGTACGGTGGAATCAATATATGGCTCCAACAGATCCAATGATCTTTCAGCTGGAATGCCATAGTCTACAAGAATACTAGATGATGCAGACGAGGCTGCCTCCCTTTCTAGAACAACCAGAAAGTTGTCTTCAAATTCAAACACTAGATACTTATCCTTGCAAGCTGCGTGAATATACAAAATATGAGCATTTTAATGACTGAGTTAAAGTAACAAAGCTCAAATGATTATCTATTCCAACACTTACAATCCACTAGATGAGCCAAATGGTGAATGTTCCTAATTCTAGTCCCATTCAACTTTAAGATCTGCCAAGAAATTGTTATTTAAGATCTCATTCAAGATATATAATAATATAAATGATAATGGAATTTTGATGTACACTACAATTCTTCTTCTTGATGCAACCAGATAGGATTATAAAATCAAAGTGGAAAAAATAACTTGCCTGCTCATTGCTTAAATCCTCGTACCCAATATTCACTTCATTGGCCAAGACCTATAAGTAAAATAACTATTAACAACATTGTCTTCCTTACTTAGATTTAACCCATCAGCATAAAAAAAGAGGTGGCATTGGGAAAACTAGTGAACTAAGCTAAACCTATTTACCCATTTTTTCACTTCCATGGCCATATTTTTCCCCAAAATTTATTTTTCAATGCTCTGTACTCCCAGCTTTGGCTCAGGGCTGGGTGTGACCAAAGTTTCAAGTCATATACAAAAAATAAGAGAGGGCAGATTCTCTTTTCTCGACAGAATAACTGCAGTTGTCAAAAGCTGAAATTTGATCTTAAAATACCTGTGATAGAATGACAATCTGTTCCCCTTCAAACTTTGCAAAAGAGTATCGAGCCTTTGTCAATAGTTTTAGCTGACAGAATTCAAAGAAAACAGTAATTTAGATCAAAGGGGAATGCTAGTTAATATTGTGAGCAACATCCATTTGTTAAGACTCACCCCTATGGTATCTTCACATTCTTCCCTGACAAACAAAAAATGACCAATTACTTGCTGAGAATTGGCAGACCAGAATAAATTCAAGAGATACAGGATTGCTTGCAACATCATTAAGAAAATACAAGGATTTATAGTAAAACTTACTCTATTAAGGGTTCAGATAGTGGTGTAAACACCAAGCCGGCAACTATAAGGTATGAAGGTTGGCCGCCTTCTATGTGATAAGGAACCTCCAGATGAGAGCAACAGATTTAAAACCAATTATATAGCGACTCAAGTGATGACGCCAATAAAGAAACTAAGGGTCCGCTAACATACCAAGTGCATACGTGGCCTCAAAACTGCTTGAACTTTCAGCATTTCTCCAGCTCTAATAATACCAAGCTCGGCTACATCACCAGTGAACCTGAAGAGGACGTGGCCTTTCTTAATTAACAAATAAATAGGACTATGTGCAAACTTTACAAAGAGGGAGTAATATGGACAGGGAGCATGAGGACGCTAAAATTTATGCAAAGGATTCAGTGGATTATGAGCATCAAACAAATATACAGTTCAAGGTCAGCAGGAAATAGAATAAGCACAAACAAGTTTTAATTAAATCCTTATCGGATGGAAAACAGAAAGGTTCCCACTAGCCAAAGAAAAATCAAATGAAGCAGAAAACAGAGCAACATCAAGGCAGTATCTTACAAATTGGTAATACCACTTAACAAGCAGTTCCAAAGTTAGCCATTCAAACTGAAAATGAAGTGAATAATTTTTGTCAACATAGAATTGCCCTGACGATTGTGCTTAGATGCAAATCTAATTTCTCTGGAAGTAATTAAGTTTTACTTTTTACTGATGAGATAGCGAAATGCAATGCGTTCACTCGATCGAAATGGCACTGTCCCTTCACACCCGACACGAACACCATCAAAGCTAACAATCACGTCTCCCTGAAAAGATGAACCAGGTATTACAGAACTATGTGACGTTACCAAAATAACATCCCAATACAACATCAACAACAGAAACAGACTTGGCAAAATCCCACTAAATGGGGTCTGGGAAGGATATAGTGTGTGCAGACCTTACCACTATCTCGTAAAGATAGAGAGATTGTTTTACAAAGATCCTTGGCTTAAGTACACAAGCCCAAAAAAGGAAAAAACAATGAAGAAAGCATAGTTCTTAATATGAAAAGTAATGCAAACTCTACAAGAAACACTTAATAACAATGAAATAGTGTGATAATCAAAAAACATCAAGCAACATATGGCAAGAACTACAAGAGAACGACTACTACACAAGGTACTAACAAGCCTAAACCTTCGGAAGACATGATTACCCCCCCACCTCTACTCTCCCTCTACCCTAATACGCAACCTCCACTCCTCCTTGTCTAGAGTCATGTCTTCGGTAATATGAAGTTGCCCAATATCCCATCTAATCATCTCTCCCCAATACTTTTTCAGCCTACCTCGACCCTCGGTGTATCCCCAACAGCCAGCCTCTCGCACCTTCTCACTAGGGCTTCAGTGCACCTCCTCTGCACATGTTCAAACCATCTCAGCTTGCTTAACTCATCTTGTCTTCCACAAAGGGCACTCCCACCTTCTCCCCAGTAACCACACTCCTAATTTTATCACTCCTAGTATGCTCACACATCCATCCAACGTCTACATCTGGGCCACATTCATCTTTTGAACTTGACTGGTACTCCACCTCATACAACAAGGCCGGTCTAACCACCTCTTTATAGAACTTACCTTTAAGGTTAAACTAGGAACCATGTAAAACAAAATTGGAATCTACTAATACCAAAACCATACAACAAGGCCGGTCTAACCACCTCTTCATAGAACTTACCTTTAAGGTTAAACTAGGCACCATGTAAAACAAAATTGGAATCTACTAATACCAAAACCATAGGAAAGCAAGCAATAATGTAGTCGTGCTATGGATCAAGTAACAAATAACTAGGCAAAAAATGCAGAGAGGAATACAACCAAACAGGTACTTCCTAAGAATATATGGAAAACTACTACTAAACATGCCTAGGACATCAAGAGTGTAAATTTTACTACTACAATCTGAACAAAAAATCAAGAATCAGCAAGATCCACTCTAGAATCTACAAGCCCACTATTAAGCGTCAAACATATCTACAAGATACCAGGAAAACAAGAAAATGGCCAGCAGCAATGGGCAAGAAATAGAAAACAGAGGGTATGCAAATAGACACACAAATGATCAAGAACAGAGCAAATAAATCAGATATAAGCAATAGGTAATTGAAAAGAAATCAAACCACAGCAATAGAAAGAAATCTGGAGTAAATGATCCCCCAACTCAGAAAGGAAATTCCTGTCCAATCTCGCATTCTCAGAGCATGATCTTCACTTTTCCGTGAGGAGATCCCTTAAGATTGTAGAAACACATCTATGGTGCACCATGCTCCCCAAACTCAGGAAGGGTACTTGTGTCCATCACTCATTCTCATGGAATCCATCTTCACTTTTAAATGAAGAGATTAACTATGAATTTGCAGAAATTATTCTGTAGCTCATGTCTATCAATGTTGACATAATACAAATGGTGCAAATGGATCCCCAATCCATGCTACTGATTCTTATTGATGGAAATTATTGTAAAATACCAGGAATAGTGAAATTAGGAAGTCACTTTCCATTGAAGTGTATTTCCAGAATGGTCCCATAATCTATGGGACTAGAGTCCCATAATAAATGGATCATGATCTGGTAGGTTTAGTCAATTTGACCTACATATGGACAATTCACTAATATAAAAGAGTACAAAAATATTGAGAGAATAACCTCACAAAATAATACTTAAGGAGTTAATGCTCTCTCCTGCTTAACAAGATTCTCTTAAGGACTGTGGACGTTGTAAAGGGAGAAGGAACGATCATCAATTAACAGAGTGCTCAACCTTTTTCTTCCACAAATGGTTTAGTCAAATATGAAAATTTTATATTTTCCTTTTAGGAAAAAATAAAACCAATTATGTTAAATCTTTTGTCCTTCCTTCAAGAAAATAGAAAATCAAAATATGGTAAGAAAATCAGGACAAACCCTTAACAGTTAACACATTGAGCTAATTGACAAAAATGAATGCAGAAGCAGCAAAATAATGTAGAAACTACAAAAATACAGTTTTATCCCATTCAAATCATTTCTTATTCTAATGATCCTTCCATCCATTAATGATTATAAGTTCTGAGGAAATTAATAAGCAAAACAGAATCAGCCAGTACCCTCAAATGTCTTAGAGCAGAATCATGCATAACAGCAAAATATGTAGAAAGTCAGAAACGACTAGTGAATAGTAATAAATGGATGGTACCTCTTTCAAAACATTGCTAACATCAGAAGTAGGCTCGATTTTCCGTACGAGTACACCCTGCAAAACCAATTACCCAGCATGTATTAAACAAGGACATATAGAGATTAATTAAGCTCTCCTACAAATTTATCAGTAGTCACTGTAGTTGACTATCTCAAACACATGATCTGCCCAGATATCTTCAGTTGACAAATGCAAAATAGGTTTGCTTTCAGTTGATGCATAAATTAGAAATGTGATAAATGGACTCAGTTGGCAGGTTATATCACCTAAGTGCTAATACCATGATTGACCAATTTGAAGGAGTAGACATAGTTAGAGATTTGAATGTTCATAACGGTTCCTTCAACAAGATCTGGAGGCATCGCAGAAGAGGATATTATTAATGTTGCTCAAACAGGGTATTTCCAAAATTTCCCCTCAAGACAGCTCAGTTATGCGTAGAAAGATGTTGCCCAGAGGATACATCATCAAGAAGGGCTACCTTTGCTCAGCTCAATCCCTGCCCAGATGAACTCAATTTTCCCAAGTTACCAGCCTAATGACACTTATCTATTTTCTTTAAATTACTTTGCTACTGGCTCTGTGTAACTGGAGATGGCAGTGTTTTTATTCAATTTTCCATTTTCTCTCTCATGTATAAGGTCATAAACAAGGATTTTCTGAATTTCAGCCACGACAACCCCTTTCTGTCTCTTTGTAGGAATAAAACCACTGGATCCTTCCTCCACTCTCACAGTATTCATTTTGCTACAGTAACCATTCCTCTCTAGTATTAACAAAGTTGTTTGAGGACTTGTACAGTTCTACTGGGAAACAAGATCAAACAAACAGCTAAGTAAAGAAGAAAAATGGTTTTGATTTGGTTCAAATATATCCCTCCCCCTTCGTTCCCTTTCACCACAAAAGACAATTACGAAGAAAAGATAAGGAATTCCAGAAAGAAAGACATCTGTTATAAAAAGCTTATGCAACTAATGAAGACTTCATACATCTAGGTACCAATCCAGACCTCGTTTGAAGGAACTCTCAAGTAGGCACGTAATGCTGGACTCTCCAATTTTTGCAACAATACCCCAAGGCAAGGAAAACCTGAAATCACCATACTGTTAGATAAACTGTTGAAAGCGTACATGCCAAAGAAGCTTTCACATCATATGGAACACTGGTAGTTCTTTAATGCATAAGGATGGGACTGACAAAATAAAAAAACTACGGCACCGTGCTGTAGCTTTAGCAAAAGAAAAGGCTTTGTAGGGACGGGGGGTTACGGGAATTCTGTTGAGATGTTGCTGAGATTGGCTCAAGGGATGATTCTTTCTTTTCTATTTTTTTGGTTAATTAGATATTTGGATGGGAGAGAATCTTCAGGCTTCTGAACACAAGTTAATGCCAAATTCACTATGCAATAATGTTGTTTATAAATGATTTTACTCCAAAATAATAGAGAACAAAAATAGGCACCACAAATGAATGAACAGTCAGTCAACAATTAAAAAACAACAAACTATACCAATTAAAAGTTTGAAAAAGTTACAGATTAAAATTTCAGCCAATGTTTGACATCGTTATAACGGTTTATAATAAATCCTATAACAGATGCATACAACTTTAGCACCAAGCATATTATCATAACCATGCAGTTTTATACTAAATATTAAAGTATTCAATGAATTCTCATCATTTAAAGAAATGTGAAAATTAGGATAAGTATTACAATACAAACAGATCCATAAGCTAAACTAGTCTGAACCATTCCTATGAGCGATTTTTTCCAATTCTGATATCTGCCATCTCTTAGAGTTGCTATGAAGTTTTCAGGTAATCCTCGTACAGTGAGGGGTTTGAAAGCCACTTGCACCAAACCAAAATTCATAAATTTATAAGTCTCCCGATAAGGAGCCAAATCACTTTCAAACAATAATTTGAAAGTAGCAGGATTAGAATCAACTATAAGCGTTTTCTGTGTGGTATAAATATTTGTTTAAATTCCATTTTTTCAGAAGTACCAATCTGGGATATAATTTAGGGTGAATTTTTGAAATAGTCCACTATTAAGAAGATCTAATTGTTTAGGCAGATCATATTCCTCTTTTCTAGTATTTTAACAGTAGAATTAGCCATGATAGAGGTGTTGTTAGAGCTATGTTGGAACCGTAAAAGTTTATTTTCTCCTTGAACAACATGATTCGTACACGATCCTGTAGTTACATCAAAGCGATCCTGTTTGTATTAGTACCAGAGCCAGGTATAATAGTAGTGATAGGTGGTTTTAGTCCGATAAAATTAATAATTATGAACATCATTAAGAAACATTCTATGGTTAAAAATAGTAGAAAAGAGGAATATGATATACCTCAACGATTGTTATTATTATTATTATTGGGTTGGCAGGATTGCTTCAATGTAATTACCAGTTCATTTACGATTCATGTAGTCCAAGGACGGAAAGATCATTTACGGTTCCAATGTAGTCCAAAACAACACCTCAACCACGGCTACCATGGGCCTTAACAGGAACTCCAGACTAAACCAAGATCTTCTCATTCTTGGTCTACACTAATTTGACCTTAAGAACATCAGAACAGTCCTTTTCGTTACCACGTCTTTAGTAGTTTGGGTTGATGTTAGTATGACACGTGGTGTTTAGCCTTTCACTTAGGCTAATACAATACTTAAAAAGATTTTAAATAATAATAATAAGCAAGTAAGAAGAATACCTTAATTTGAAAACTTCCAAATAGCTTTTAAGGATTGAAAACCACCGAAATGTTTATTTAAGAGAGAGTTTACAAAAGAGAGAGAATTACAAAGAAAAGTTGGCCAAAGCCTGCCTTTCTTACAAAAGAAATGACCCTTTTATAGAAAGGATCGGAAGAAAAAATACAAAATATATCACGCTACGTCTTTTACATAATTGAACTGACATTGAGTCCCTTACTTAATAAAAGTCTAAAAATAATTTTAAACTACTTTATTAAAGCTGATGTGATGTCTTATCTTCACTCTTTACACATTACTTTTCCTTTGCTGCTGGAAGATGTCTTCAGTGCTATGAACATTATGTGATTCACCCGGAAATCAATTTTCCTCCTCATTTGATGTGGTGATGGACATGTTGTCTGGAAACTCTATGCCCATGTTTTAAATTAAGTCTCTTTCAACTTCTTCCATATAGGAAGCAAGAATCTCTAATTTAGAAATGACACCTTTTTTCATTTGTATTTTTCTGCAAATATATTTGAAGGGGCTAGAGTCTTCTCTATTTGATATATTATCCATTTGTTTACTAACTTCTAATGAGGTCTTGATAGCATCAAGAATTTCATTGCCAATGAATTTTTCCTTCGACATCTTTTTGGAGTAATTTACTCCAAAACTTAATATGAAATTTTCTCGAGACAAGGAAGGCCTTCATCATTATCCTGGACTTCTATTGTCCATTTCATGATCCACGGATGGAGAATTTGATAAAGAAATACATTAATGAAATTCCCTTAAAGAATACATATTCTTGTTGTACTTTTATTACTTTAGGTGAGACATCAACCCATTCTGAATATAATCTTTTATATTTCTCGAGGAGGATATTAATAGTAGGACCGCATAAAGTCCACCATTGACAAAACCAATTTAGTATTTTTGTTAAAAACATTAGAATATATCTTAATAAACCACGAATGTTTTCTATAGAATTTTTGTATAAAAAAGCTTCATTAAAGCTTTCAATATAATCCCAGTAATTGAATTTTACTGGAAGTGTTTGCTCAGGAAGGGTGCATTCCATTTCTCTCATTGTGCTAATTCCCTATTCTTCAAAGGTGAATATTTTCTTTATTATAATTTTAGAAAAGTTATAAACTTTTTTAGTATTAGATGGGTAGAAGTGTTGGAATTCAACTAATCCCATTGATGAGAGTATAATTTCATAGTGCATTCTGCATCTGTAGGATGGGGCACCATATGATGTTGTATCAACGTATCGAGTCATAATTTGCCAAGGATCCTCTTGCCATTGCATGTATCTTGGTTCTAAGAGAAGTATTACTTAGTCTTTTTCATTTTTATCATAGATTTCAATATTATCGCTTGTTTCATCATTAGCAATTGTTGAATAAGATAGTGGGGCATTCCCCTGCTCTTGTCTGGATTGTATGAAGTCCATAAATTCTCTGTATAACAGGTGGTCTGGGTTAACTCCCGATATGGCTGACGTTCCTGTATTATTTGAGGAAGATCCGGTGATATTTTAGGCTATTAGTCTTTGGTTTCCAAATTATTGATGCTATTAAGACTTCCTTAGAAAATAATAAACAATAAATAGATAATACACCAAGTAAAGACTCTAGTCCCTTCAAATATATTTGCAGGAAAATACAGATGAAAAAAGGAGTCATTTCAAAATCAGAGATTCTTGCTTCTTATATGGAAGAAGTTAAAAAAGACTTGATTAAAAATATGAGCATAGAATTTCCAGATAACATGTCCATAATGAGGAAAATTGCCTTCCAGGTGAAGCACAAAGTGTTCATAGCACAAAAGAAATGGATATTGAGGCAGTTCTACAGCAATTCAAAAATTAAGAAGAAGAATCTTCTGATAGAAGGCAAACAAACATAAAGACAAGACATTTCTCAACCTTAATAAAGTTGTTTGAAATTTTTAGACTACTTTCATAAAGTAAGGCACCTAATGTCGGCCCAATAATGTAAGATGACGTAAGCCCTCCCATCATATATTTTGTATTTTCCTTCCGATCCTTTCTATAAAAGGATCATTTCTTTAGTAGGAAAGTAGGCTTTGGCCAACTTCTCTTTGTAAATTTTCTTCATTTTGTAAAACTTCTCTAATAAATAAAAATTGGGTTGCTTTCAATCTTTGAAGTTTTTGGAAGTTTTTAAGTTAAGGTATTCTTCTTACTTGTTTATTATTATTAAAAATTTATTTTAAGTATTGTATTAGCCTAATGAAAGGCTAAACACCTTGTCATGTGCTAGCATTAACCTAAACTATTAGAGGCATGGAAATGAAAAGGACCGTTCCAATGTTCTTGGGGTCGAATTAATGTAGACCAAGAACGAGAAGATCTTAGCTTAGTACGGAGTTCTTGTGGAGGCCCATGTTAGCCATGGTGAAGGCGTTGTTTGGGCTATGTTGGAACCGTAAGAGATCTTTCCATCTTTGGATTGCATGAAACGTAAACGAACCTGCCAATACATCAAAGCCATCTTCTTCTTCTTCTTCTTCTTGTTATTGTTGTATGAGATTTCTTTAAATGATTTTAAATGCTCATTTTATAAAGCTTCCGCATGTATGTTTTGTCTTCAGCTTAGTAGTCAGCCATGCTAAGGGTTTGCTTAGGACAAGAAATGATTTTCAGGTGTCGGTTACGCCTAAGGTGTAGACACGAGGCATGACATAATTCAATCTAAAAGCTAACTCATAGATAAGAATTTCCCAAAACCTTAAGGATAGGGCAATGCCGGTGTACTAAAATCCTCGCTATGCGCAGGGTCCAGGAAAGAGCCCGACCACAAGGCTCTATTGTACGCAGCCTTACCTTGCACTTCTGCCAGAGGCTATTTCTAAGGCTTGAACTCGTGACCTTCAGATCACATGCCAGCATCTTTACCAATTACTCCAAGGCTCCCCTTCAAAACCTTAAGGATACAATAACCCATTTCCACAATCAATGTAGGACACTCTAACGGAAAGTAAGTAAAACACTAATTATAGCAAACAATTGCAGTTTTTTTTTTTTTTTTTTTTTTTTTGAAACAGAAACATTTGCAAGTTTTGAATAGGTTGTTTTCTTTCCAAACTTCAATTGAATTTCAGATATTTAGGTTGGCACATGTTAAAAACCCAATCATAGGATTCAAACCCAAGCAGGTTGAATTGAAAGTTCTTTCCCTGTGATCCACACAGTGGTAAATAGGTGTCATTTTGTGAAATCAAAATTCTTGTATACCAAACTGAATAAGAAATTGGAAGAAAGTTGGCACAATCCTAGACATTTAGGTAGTTCCGCAACATAGAACACATACTTTCACAAAAGGAGGAGAGAGACTCACCACTGTACTTCCCATTCCTTTCATAGTCTTCCAGAAAATGAGACACTACCGTCGTTGGGATAACATAACCAATATTCTCAACCTCATCTGACCTGTAAACCTAAAGGACTTGTTTTGTGAAAATATATATACTAAAAGAAAGCACAAACATCCAAAAGAACCTGATATAAAACATGAAATCCAGAAAGACTCAGCAGTTTGTCCCAGAAGCAGCATGATGATAAATATGTTTTCAGGGGGAATGCACGAGACAAATGATTCATAGGCTGATCAAAGGGCAGAACATATGATATTTGGTTTCAGGAAATTTGAACCTCTAAGGTAGTACAAGTATCAAGAAAACATTCAAACAAGGAAAAAAAAAGTATTTACAGTCAATTTCCATTTCCCGGTATCCACATGGTAGTACTTAGGGGTCAGCCTTGAGCCAAGACATTGGGCGAGCTCCAAAAGTTGCCTTGCGCAACCAATGATTATAACAGTAGCGTAGAATGAAGAACTAGCGCAATTAAGTAGGCAGAAACAATTTGAAACTTGAAAAGCGAAAGCTGCCCAAGAATTTTCATAAAGACATTATATTATACAAACCCAAATGGTAAAATCCAAAAAGCCAAAATTTAGTAAAATGACAATACCATAATCAAATTCTAACAAGAAACTACCTGAAATGCCACTCCTATGCACTCTCCATCATCATTGAATGCAGGGCCTCCACTATTACCTAGAACAGCTGCTATTAGTAGCAGAAACTACAGTAACGGGAGAAAGCAGATGCTTGTGATCCTCATACAAGCACATGCAACGAGTTATAAAACAAGTTAGATTTTCTTTTTCCTTTTTTTTTTTGGTAAGATATACATTGTTACAAAACATGTACAATAATGTGTATAGATAATATAGTTAATTGTTAGGGATTTGAATATTTAATTACCATAGTTAGCTTATCCTCTCCATGTATTTATTTCATTGTTCTCTTTGAGTAATAGACAAGTTATTCTCCATGTCTTGTCTTTTACAAACTTAGATTAATTGGAGCAAATTTATTGGGCATGCTTAGTGTTATAAAGGAATACCCATGTCATAAATGTCCATATTTACCAGGATTTATTGCTGCGTCTATTTGAATGCCCAAAAGCTCAGATGATCCATGAGCATATGAAGTGACCTAATGACAAAAACCAATATGTGAGTTCGCACAAGTATTTGACATTTACAAGAACAAAATACTATATTGTTATACTTATCGATAGGAGTCAAAGAGAAGATTGTCTTATTTTCTAAAAATTTCCTTTATTCACATATTGTCTCAGAACCCAAGTCCACGGAGCTGTTAACACATATCATCCAAACCTCATTTATGGGATTACATCGGTTATGTTGTAAGACGACTAAGAGAGCTAAAACAAGCTTGCAAATCATAAACTCATTAGAGCAAAACTTGATGTTCCTCTATTGCGAAACATTCTGGAATTAATTTGGTAGAGCATAGTCAATTAGGAGGTGATATCGGAGCTAGGAGGAGGGGTGGGAAGATAAAGTCTAATCTTACATCTGTGATAGATAAAAACAAAGACTTTATTCAAGTACAACTTGTTTATGATCCAAAACTTCTACTGTAACCACAACCTCTAAAAGCTAAGTTGCTCGGACTCTTCATTTCCAGTGTCGCACCCGTGTCGACATGACATGGGTGTAGATGTGGGTGTGGGTGTGAGGTCCCTACCCGATCTGGTCAACTAGCTTTGGGTACTTTGACCAAATTCGAGGTAGAAATGTTGGACAAATTCAATGATTTCTATAATCAAAACAAAACTAAGATGAAATGAAGAAAATGAAATACCTTACCTATATAAATTTCTATTGTCACTCTCATTCTTTTTATTTACTTTCAGGATTCTCCTCTTGATCAATATTTCTACTCAAGTTTCCCACATAATATCTCATGATTTTGGTTTTATAACTCTATTCTTCGATATTAGAATAATTTTTAGCCGAATCCCTGCACTCATATCCATACATGGATCTGTATCTCCGAATCTTAAAATTTAGCTCATAGAGGATCTGACTTCTAGATCCGCACCCGTATTAGACACCCGCATCCAAATCCGAGCAACTTAGACTAAAAGTGGGCAATATAAGAAACAAAACAATAAAACATAAAAGAAAATTAAAATGGAACAAAAAGTAACTATCACAAAGAAGAACAGATATTCACCATAGTGTATAGCTTACATCAATCAGGTAAATTGCTGGAGGCCGTCGATGAAATGTCATTTTGTCCATTAACTAGGTAAAGCAATATAAATATTTTGCTCATTTTAGTTACAGCTGAGGAACCTCATCTATGGTCAACAAACTGCCTTAAGTAAATGTTCTAATTTTGGAAGAAGATGCAACAATTTATGTGGTATCTCTTTATTGCCTCTATACCATGTAACAAAATTTCATGAAAACCTTGTACTATTTATGGAGGTTCCAGAGTAAAGATTTGACAGTTCTTCAAACTCTAGCAGACCATTACCCTTCAATATTAACGTTGAAAGAGAAATGGCAATTATAACATGCTTATCAAAATGGCATACCCAGAAAATGACAAATGAGAAGCACTAGTGAGAAGAGCAACACAAACTTCTAATCAAGATAAAAAGATTCAGTAACTGTCTGGTTGTACAGATAAATTGAAAACCAAACAACACAAACCTCTACTCTTGATACCACCCCTTTGGTCACAGAAATGGTATCTCCTCCAAGTGGATAACCTACAACAGTCACAGCATCCTGCAAGTCAAAAGTAACTTCCAGCTTAAGAATAATACCTATATAGATTGCAACAGAACCAGAACAGACTTAAGTTGGGTATTGAAAAAGAAGTCACGAATTCAACCAAGATTCAATTGAATACAGCATTTTTAAGCAGAAGATAGTAGTTCAGCGCACTTCCCAAATGATATTTATACCCACACCCCGCAATGGCACGAAGAGGTTTTACACTCTTTTTGAGCGAGGTTTTTACATTCTTTTTGAGCCAATAACTACTCCAAAAAATTCAGCAAGTTCTCTGAGCAAATATGTACAAAATTTCAGGTAGATTTACTATTATTACTTGCTACTGAATAATTACATCCAAGGGAAAAACAAGTGTCAACTACTTAATCTTCAATTGAAGCCTAACATAGCACAAAACTGCTGGCATAATAAGACACACAGAATCATTCATATCAGAAAAATCTCAATCCAATGATAGGACATTGCCAAATCCATTATATATTACTTTAAAATCATGTTTGATTGGAAAATGTTGTATGTGACAAAACTAACATAAACGAGAAAGCAGATCTTCCAAATTACAAGCATATGTTAGGCACCAGAACTGATTTGCACAGATGAATGTGAGAGGCACCTGCAGATGAGGCAAGTGTCCAAACCGGAGGGGCTCAGCTCCTTTCCAGAAGTCCTTACTTTCCACAGATAACAAGGCTATGTCACACTCCACTCCTCTAGCTAGAACCTGCATTCACTATATGCTGAAATTAAGCACCAAACTTCAATGACATTTTAGCACTTTTGACATGACTTGTTATCTAAGAACACTAATCTTTTCGATGGATCTGGCCTATATGTGGCCATCTCTCACTTAGCTTCTGGTTTTCAACAACATAAAAGAAATCTTGTTAAAGATACTCCTGGAACCAAAAACCAATTACACTATAAAGTTAGACAATGCTTTTCATCTATAGAAACTAATTTTCCAATGATTTGCCGATACTCACCTAGCCTATGATTATCAACATCATAAAAGAGAATCTTGTTATGGAATACACATAGCGGCTTTTTGTTCCATTTATAATCCATCATTTAGCATACACCAGTAAATGCATCGTCTTAAAGTACATACTGGTTGTCAGGACCGCAAATTCAATTTATTATTTTCCTTCCCAGTAAAAAAAAAAGGAACCTATTTAAGTTTTTTTTATAACCAGGAGGGACCTATTTAATTAATCTATCAATTGTTTAAAATTGGAAAAATTTTCAGGAGTTCCAAGCGGCGGATGGTTTTTGCATATGCAGATAATAAGATGGAACCACTTGATAACTAGAAGACTACAGTTCTTTTGATATACAGTAAAAAAATAGCACAAGACCTACATGAAACAGAAACTTCTAAGCAGTAGTTAGCACCTAAGCTGAGGTACAATCTTAACTCAGACAACGTCACCACACCATATATAGTGGTGCACTCAAATAATAAACAAGTAGCTTTAGATAGTGATTAAACCACATTGAATAGAGTAAGCAAAATCCAGTTGATACCTATTTTCACATCTGGTATGGCTAATTAAAGAATGAAACTCTAATGCTTTATTTTGTCACACTATGACTATATCAAATCCTGGAGCTGCACCACTTCATCTAGGCATTGATTAAAAAAACGATTCTTTTGATTGAAGAGCTTAATTGAAGCTCCACAAGTTTAAGGGGAAAATAGCCAGTTTTCATTCTTTAGCAACATTTACTTTCCATAAACATAAAACTCCAGCTTCTACATGAAATCATAATGCCAACTGCAATTTTGAAGAAATTAGCTGGAAGCTCCAAATTGAAATTCCAACAGACAGGAAATGTAAATTATCAACAAACAAAACTAACCCAACGAGCCCCAAGGTAAACAGGTTAACTGGGTTGTATCACATTTCCTCTTAACAGACCCCAAGTAGAATATCTTGGTTTATATCAGCAAACAGTTGAGCTGAGTATTTTTGATCTACCTCACCAAGTTTGCATCCTTAAGACTTTTACCCAATAAAAAAATAATATTTACGAGAAGATTACCAGGTAATATAGGCATTCACAAGTTATCATGAAAGCATACCTTGGCAACATATTTAGTGTCATCTCCCCTTCTCTTTACTTTAACCTGCCACCAAAAAGACACTTCAGCTAAAAGTGCATTTTAAATGTACATATGCTAAAGAATTGAAAACGATGTTAGTAAGGAAAACCTTCAAAACTTGCAAGAGATCTCCACCACTTACGACACAAGTTAGATGTCATTTAGAGAACAGTGAATAATAAAAGTATGGCTTGAAAATGGATCTTGACGATTCGTCCAACTTATCCAAAAGGATGGATTTTGATGTGGTGATGTGGGCTAGGTGGGATATATTTTTCTGGGTTAGATAACTCAAATGTGACCCCTTAAAGTTTCTTTAAAGCCAAATTACATTTATTTAGGACTTTGCTAAATGCCACAACTTTCTTTTGTATGTCTAGTCCTTTTGCATTTGAGTGTACCAACACCCCTATCACTATAATCACAAATAGTGGAGGAAGATTGTGTCAGCTTGCAAAATGTGGACATTTTGGAAAGAGAGGAATGGAAGATGATTTGAAGGTAGATGCAATTCAATCCAGAAGATCAAGAGCTCCTGCATTTCTCTTCTTTATTTTTGGTGTAAATAAGAGTTAGTTGATAATGTGGAATCATTACTAGGCTTTATGGCCTCTTTTGTCTGAGTCTGTATCTGTAGATATGCTATACCAGTCCTTTTTAAAGGGTGCTAATGAATATAACACGTTACTAATTTCAAAAAAAAAAAAAAAACACCCCTATCACGATAATTTGGAAGAGAAGTGCACTGAAATTTTCATTCATCATACTGTCTCCACGCATTGCAAGTTTTTGCCAACAAGAAGTGTTTCCTAGTATGAAAAACTATAATAAAGTTAAAAAAACTAGAAGAGAAGTGCAATCATATGTTTTTTAAAAGGCACAGGGCAAAGCCTAAAAAGTAAAAAGGCAAATTGAAATGTTACTCGTTCTCTTCTAAATGTTCCAATCTTTTTCTTTTCTATAACAAATTACTTGTAGAAATATAACAAAATAGAAAGTTTGCTTCCTTCAGGGGATTCACCTTTTACAAAAATAAGACTTAAAGTGAATGCCAACCCTTTTCCCCCAAAATCCAGTAGTAATCTAAAAGTAAGCCTTGATCTAAGGACCTTGGTTCTGGGTGGATGACCTAGATATGCTCTTAACTGGGGAAAAAAATGTTAAACCCAACAAATCCACACTTAAGCAATCACATAACAAGAAGAATAACCCAAGCCTGATATCTTGTGAATGACCAAAAGAGTTGCCCCAGGGCTTTGTTCTAGTGATGAAAGCACATTGTATGATGTATGGTTCAGGGCTCAGGCGCACGTAATAGGTTCAAATCCTGCCAGACACAAAAGCCTAGCATTTAAGTGGAGAAGGATAGAGAGTGGGCCCATTATCCACCAAACTCTGAACCTTACACCGCTGGCCCTCTAGGATTTCTCGGATATCTTAAAAGAAAGACATCATGATGATTTACTGGTCCTGATATTCAATTCTCATGACACTGTTTGCATTGGTTTAAGGGATTTATTTTATATAATGAAGCAAAAGACTCCGTTATGATAAAAAATTGTTATCTTCATAAAAGCATATTGAGAGAACTTCAGAGTGTTTTCCATTCAAAGAAGAAAGGAAGAGACAGAAGTAGGCACATAGAACTCAGTTTATGGGGATATTGTCTACATAGCGAAGGCAAAACGTTACCTGGGTACCATGTTCAACACAATGTGCATTTGTCAGGAGTTTCCCATCACCAATCATGAAAGCACTGTACATAGCAAACAACAATCAGAATTGTGGACACTCCCACTCCCTCCCGAAAAGGTGTAACAGATAAACATATAAAAGTGAATCATTGCACAAACCAGCAATTCCACATGAGTAATTAACAGGAACCAACTTCATTAATTGTCACGTAGTTAATATTTGTAATAAATAGTTAACAACTTCTTAAAGATACTTACTTGAGATTCTGAATTACCATAGAGAGACATGCAATGTCAGATATAGCAACATAACTCTAAACTATGGTGATTAATATACATCCAAAACATTTTATTAATATGAAGGAGATAATTTCAACATACAAACTATATTCAAAAATTAGAGATCATCATTAAAAACATTATTCCTCACAAAACAGGAATGCACATGACTGCTCCCTTTGTCAGTATAAAAACTATCTCTTTCTGGACAAGTAATACCAAACCTTCGTCTATAGAAAAATACTATCAACCCCTTATAACTACAAATATGATATCGAATAACCAAAATATATTTTTATACTGGCTTGTGTAAAGTATTTATACTGAAATCCTTTTCAAAGGCCATCCTCCAAGGATATCTGCAATATGCAAGGAAAAACTTTAGTTAATGCTTCAATGGTCAATGCTCCCTCCACCCAAATTTAGATGACACAATTTCCATTTTGGAAATCTAAAAATGTTTTTAACATCATTAGATTAATAATAGTATTTTATACAAGTAGCACAACTTTCCAGAGTTCAAAATCATTTAAATATATATGTTATAAATCTTGATGTGGTTTTTTCATTATGAATTTGACTTTTGACAAGTTAGTATATTTTTTCTTCTACAACTACTAACATCACAATTAAGTCAAATCAATATTTTAAATTATGTGTATAATCAAACACTTAACAATAGGCACAATAGTTGTATGCACCAATCCCCTAGCAAATTTCTTCTATGTATAATTGGCAATATAATGAGAATCAAATGCCTTTCGCCACCAATCGGAAATTACTCTTTCCAGGAAATTTACTTTTTGGCACAACTTCTAAAGAAGTACTAAAGTAGAGGAAAAGCTGGGATTACATGCCTTCCAGTACTTGCAAATTGTCTTTGCTTCTGCCATGGAAGGGAATAATCTGGAGCAGTGTGTGTACAGAAAACCTAGAGATAAACATAATGACGAAGGAAAAAGTGAGTTCACTTTATAAAATTATCAAAAACCAACTGCATGTGTGTGATATGACTTTTCATATTGTTGATAGACACTCTGATGCTAAAAGAAGACACTTGGCATTTATTGTTTATGGAAGTCTAGGCACTGTGCGCAGCATAACAACAGCTATAGTATATAGAAGTCAGAAGTCAATTTAACATGGTAAATTTACATCATCTTCCAACTGGAAGAATTAAACATTTAGTAAACGAGAATTGTCAGGAAGGCACAAGACTGTATATCTATAAAGCTTAGAAATCTATAGTCCCACCCAAGCCCTGTCACAAGCCTAACGTCAAGTCTACGCCCGACCAAATTAAAGGAAGGGCTAGTTTTGGGCAGCAAATGGTCCCAATCAAAACTTGTACCCAATTTTATCATCAAATTTAACAAACATATTATGGAATTTTCATCAACTTTTGATTGGAATGGAAGAAGCTTAGTATATTTAAGACTCCATATGGTATAGACTAAAAAGGTTGAAAGCTATGAATACACAATAATAACAAGTAAATAGTTATAAAGTAGACTAACATTTTATCATTTTTACCTAACAACCTTTTAAATCAATCAAAATAAAATATCAAAATGCAACTTACTTTCAATTGAATAAATCAATGATATGACCAGTATTAAAATAATGGCCAGAAAGGCCAGTCATGAGCTAGCTTAAGGTTATTTAATTTTGTTCAACATCAACACATATTTTTTGATAGGGTCCGAGTTTTGTCCAAACTGATCTCATAGGGATGAACAGATGGTTCAAACCCATATTTCCTGGTAAGGACTAGGCAGGTTGAGCGAGGTTCCATCCCACAGACATCCCTAAACTTTATGATTGTAGACTCATTATAAAATTCTTTTGCTCTGGATAGACCAACTATTAATAGAAATGGAAATGGTCTAGATGAACTTTGTAATTGGCCTCCACAATATCAGCCCTGGCCTCCTCTATATAAGTTATGAGTTTACTACCAGCATACCCAGTGTAATTTAACAAGTGGAGTCTGGGAGGGTGATGTGTGCGCAAACCTTACCCCTACCTTGTGAAGGTAAAGAGGTCATTTCCGGTAGTCCCTCAACTCAACTAAAGCTTTTCAAAGCAGGTATAAAAAGGGAATACAATAGTGGAGAATCCATGAGGAAAATAATAGAGAAAAGAAGAGTAGCACCAGCAAATAAGCTATGAGTTCACTAGTTTTGATCAAATTGACCATCCCACACACCTCACTCTACACTTAACTCTTTCTTCATGTCCATTCGATTCTTACTTTTCAAGCTCCAAATATCTTTTTTTCAATATCATTTCCCAGAAATCATCTTCAGAAAACTATTCAATGGAATAAAACTTGGCCTAAACAATATGAAATGATAGACCCTATACGTATTTAAATGCAAATATATTCTTTCGGACATCAATCCTTTTACTGTAAGAAACTGACAGCTTCATATTTTATGGGAGATATCATAGAATATTATTGCTTTAGACCGAAGCAAACAGTACCTCTATGTGACCAACGTGAAGGAACACATGTTGAGAACCTCAAGCATTTAAAAGGGTTTAAGGGGACAAGAAGGATTGAACAGCTTGAATTTTTCCATGATAGAGCTAAAAGAATCATAGCCTACATTTTATGTCTTCAACAATAATGTCGATATATCCTGGCTGTCCTTCCCTCCCTTTATCAGATTTGTAAACGTTGACTATGAGAAAGTACTTGTTGAGTGAACCATCATCATTTCCTCTCTGCTTCCAATATGTTCATAAGCAAAATGAAGTTCCTACATCTCTGATATTTCATGGTGCATAAGACTATGGTATAGTTAAATTTTTAAAATTTTCGTTTAGTTAAGGCTGGCTTTTAGACTTCAATCCTAAAATATTGAAGATTAACTTAAGTCGAATACAAGAGCTACCAAAACATAAAAACAGGATTAAAAACGGTTTTTTTTCTCTCGAGGCTAGCATACAATATTAAGATCAGATTATGTTGTTTTCTATGATGGATAGGGCATCAGATAACAGGAACTTAGTCTCAACTATAAACGCAGCACCAGAGAGATCACTGATCAAGGAAGACCTGAGATCAACAGTTTGCTACAGGTTTAGTAGTAAGGGACAGTATAAAATATGAGTAGGAAACCAGAAGCTAAAGGATCTACTTGGTAGGAGTTAAAGGTTTTAACTGTCCAGAGATAATAATCATAGAAAGAGAACAAAGAGATAGATCTCAGTAATCTAATTAGCAAAGTGGAAAAGAAATATTGAGCTTCAAAGTAGAGGCCTCAAAAGGAAATGAGCTCAATAAAAATAGTGCCATTTATTCCACATATTTACCTTCACAACTGCATTAAGAAAAGTTGCATCTTCAATGGTACCAGTTTCTACCTGGAAAGAAAATCAACTTAGATAAAGTGGTACAGAACAACTGAAGACAACATGCAAGTCTTTTTGGGACACAATGAAGTGGAAAGGACTTACCAGCACCAAACTAATATAATTCAATGATACAACTAATAAGGATTTAAAAAATAAGTGAATGGAAGCTAAAATGGAAAGAAGTAAAACTCTCAACGTCCAAGTGAACTTTGATCCTGTGCATGAGAATAGTCCAATAACTAGAATAATCAATCTCAAGAATATTGCTGCTGTTTTCTTGCACTGTGAAATGGCGTACAAAAATAAGAAGTAGAATAAAATGCATATGGCATCCAACCAGGCAAATTAATGGGATCTTTCTCCCATGAGAGATAATGAAAAGAATTCTAGAATGCATTGCTACCCATGCCAAGATCATGGATAAATGGAAATTTATTGACAAGACCTTTTCAATTGTAGACAATAGCTTATTACAAGTAAGACTCTTTATATGCAGATCCAGACATCACTGTGTGATCAAAAGTATGCAAGAACCAAAGCATGAGAAGAATAAAAAAGATTTTCAGGTTCTCAACCCTTCCCCTGTCACCCTGATATTTTTTCATAACAATTCTCATGACTGAGAAAGAAAAACAGACACCAAGACAACACAAACAGATGAAGTATTACAACTGTCATCTTACCTGTGCCTCCTTTGACTCAGATGGAGCTCCCTTCCCTGCCCCTTTCCTCTGCAGACCAGAAAATTTAAATGCAGTGGGTTGAGATCGTCCCATTTCATTTTTACTCCTTCTGACATCTTTATTTGCTAGATGTCTTTCGCCTTTTGATCTCCTTAGGAATTTATGTTTACCAACTGCTTTCTGAATCCATCATTTGCTTGTTAGATAAAATCTTTACAAATGAACAAAAGGAAGAAAAAAATCTCTTCCTAGGACATAGTACTGTGACAAGCAACACTGCCACAAGTATTGATAAACACAAACTCATTAAACTTCAGGCAATATGAATCGTTAAACTTACTGGAAGGAGCTAGCAACAACAACAATTGAGTATTTCTAATACCTGTCATATCTTTTTCATTCAAGTGATGATTAAATTTGTGAATTCCAAATTCTGTAATTATCTACACTAGCACTCATATCTAACCCAAAACTTCGAAGTTCTATTCATTTGTCCTTTTTTTGCAATAACCTCGAGACGGTATAATATTAGTCTAAGTTGCGGAGACTCTTCACTTCCAAAGCCGCACCCATGTCGAATTCTCCGAAAATACACTATTTTGGCAAATCCGACAAGCACCCATTGCCACTTTTGAGAGTCCGGACAACATAAATATTAGTAATACCTACGAATTGCAGTCTCGCATACCAATAGAAAGAACAAAAGGAGTACCAAGATAGGAACAATCGAAATTGAAAATAAATAATAGAAACAATGCTTAACTGGAATTAGAGAAACAGAGAGATGTAATTCACCTGTGAATTTTGATGTATAGCTTTAGGAATAAATAGAGGAGGAGGAGAAGGTCTTAAGGACGTTGAGAGGCGCTGAGACGTTAGAAAGGAGAGTGAAGTGCCGGTGCCAGTGGCTGTGGCGGTGCCGGCGGAGAACCAGCAGGTTGCAGCTGCAGCTGCCATATTTATGTCTTATGCAATGGAGAAGAGTGAAGATGGACTGTTTCCTTATCCGCAATACAGTAAACACTACTCTCTTTTGGTGCCCTTGGTTATAATTTATGGATTAAAAAAAAGAACTTATAGAAGATAGTTTAAGTTTTGTTATTGTGAGTCAAAATTTCATTTTGAGGGTGATTTTGGATCCGGACCAGAAATATAGTAGTAATATAAATATGTATAAACTCATTTACTTAAGAAATAATATCAATTAATAGGTTGGGAATGTTCTGAAGTTTTACATTAGAAAAAGGCAAAATTTTAAAAATTCATAATATGTCGTTCAAATTTGAAGCATGTTAAGATTTTTTTGCAGCTATTATACAGACCACGAGCCATCATTCTTCTCAGAAGCAATGAAAGATGAAAGGTGGAGACAAGCATGTAGATTGAAATCGAGACGCTTGAAAAAATGGGACATGGGTAATTGAAAATTTACCACTTGAGGTACAAGTGAATTTATAAAATAAAATATCATTCTTACGGTTTTGTGGAGCGATACAAAGCATCAAAAGAGTCGTAACCTAATTTTAAGGATAATTATAATATCAATAAAATATTTAAAAAGACTTAACAAAAAAATCTTTTTAAAATTCAAAGAAAAGGTTCGGGTTCAATTTTCATTTTGAGAAAAACTTAATCACTTAAAATGACCGCTAACTTGCAATTGACCAACGATTAGAAAATTTGACTAAAAGATTGACTAAATTTTAAAAAAAATCTACTAATTTGAAAAGTCAACTAAATTTACAAAATGGTTACTAAATTTTAAAGAATAGACTAAGTTAACTAGATTGAAAATTGACTATAGCTGAAAAAGTTGACAAAAATTTGAACTATCTTGCAAGAGTTTTACCAAAAATGAATTGTAAGGAAAACTTTAGTACTAAGAAAATCGTAAGAAAGGAAATTAACATAAATGGAGACATGTTGGGAAATTAATTAGATTAATAATAAGAGAATAATATCATAAATGTTAGAGTTAGTATCAAATAAATAACAAATAATACACGTAAAGAATAACTAAATCATACAAATAAAAATAAATGGGCCTGGCAGGCCCATGTTCACACCTGTTCTAATTTCTATGTTTTGGGCCTGCCAGACCCATAAACCCACTGCTACTGCTGTTGCCTGTTTGGGCTTTTGCCCATTTTTCCTGTGATATACATGGTTGTATATACACTGTACAGCCTCTTCTGAACCTCCAAATCCTGTAAATCAGCTCCATGACCCTATAGACTGCCTCCTAGACTCGACAAAAGCTTTCATAGCTCGCTTAGAAATGCAAGAGGGAGTCCACGAACAAGGGAATTCATGCAATAAAGAAAAGGGGCAGATTAGTATATAAATGAAAGACTTAATTAAAACATGACTCTAATAGAAATAGAATCAATTCAAGTATCCCAATCACAAATGAACTACTGCTAACACAAAACTCATCTAGGACTTAAAAGAAGACGAACACTCATTATATACCAACTTTAATCAGGAATATAAAATTCAAGAGCTTAACAAAGGATGAAAAGATTATCTTAACAAGTCAGAATAATGGACCTAACGGGATTTAAATAACATCAAAATCTTGCCTATACGTGCTCAGACTAAGGAAATACCTCCCCTGATAAGCTTAACAGAAGGATACCCCAAATCAGACAATAATAAGGTAACAATGACAAGTTTAATAAGATCAACTAAGCATATTTTAACCTTTAAATAGGAGTTATGATTAAGAAATCTGGAACCTTAACAGACAGCCACAACCAGATGATGAGATGAAGCTATACTAACTAAGAAACAGGAGCCGTCCAGATTCATATCAGACAAGTAGAAGGAGTTCTAACACATGCTAAAGCAAACTGAAGCGACACTTAAACAACATAATATATTTTACTTAAATAGCAACATCCTCCACAGGTGAAGGGATAAGATAGGCGACAAAACAATATTTTTATTAAACAGTAGCCTATGATGGCATACAAGTACAACAACATGCACTCAAGCAAAAAACTTTACTCTTCGATCTTTAACCAATGTAAAATGAAATCACAGAAAGGAAAAGATGTAAAAAAATTCAACGAGTCGTGATGATTTTAAGCTCAACAAATGAATGTGAGAAAAACACTCAGCTTAACCAGTTAGTAGCTTCAAATAGAATAAGATATTTCAAAAGAGAAGCGAACAGAAAAGATAAACTTCACAGGTAAGAGAATAGATGAGCTCAGAACTAAGAAACCGTTCACACAGAAATTAGAGCAGACAATATAAGAGATGTATATGAGTCAAAACATGTGGTTAAACCACCTATAGACATAGCTAATTATGCATGCAATCAGACGAGTGCTTTCAAAGTACTATCATGTAAAATCTTCTTAAGAAAATAACAAACATGATCTGAGCTGGAAAAAGGATGCTATAACCAAGGACCTTGAACTCTTAAGTGATGAAGAACGTTGCTAGATGGAGAGATGGAGACATAATGGCTGCGAAACAGGAACTCAAATAGATACCTAAGAAACAAATCCCTACCAACTAAACCAAATAACATCTCATTGAGAACAACAAACAAGAACAGATTAACCATTGCACTTGGTTAGACCATTTTTATCCTTAAATATGCTGGGAGGGAAAAGACATCAGAATAAAGACATTCTCAGTGCCTCTTAAAGCAAAACATAACAGTGATACCCAACCCATCAAACC
>JAPFFP010000113.1:18064553-18082433 GCA_026153255.1 Solanum medicagineum | reverse complement strand
GCCACCATCTTCTCAAAATTGCATCATAAGGGCTTCTAGTTAGCCTATTGACCAATTAGGTCCCAAACTTTTCTATTCTAATCCAATTAAGGACTTCCGACTTCAACTTAATTATACCCGCCAAATTCACTTAATTCCATGATCACGCACCACAATTTTATTTAAGTTCAAAATATACTATGTTCACAACAAAATTTTCAAATGGGCAATTGACCTCCACTTAGCTAATTTCGGGGTCTAACACTAGTACACCCACGCTTAATAAAAATTAAATAGGTGTAAGACTACGGATATCAAATATGAACTCCCAAGTAGCCAAGTATATATCGATTGATGTCAAACATAGACTTAAGAGGAGTACAACCTCCAAAATAGTGAAAAGACGATTTTGCTAAAGAGGGGTATTTTAATGAAGGATAAAAAATTCAAACAATATTTTAAGGATTTTCATTCTTTTAATATAATATAAATTTTTAGTTTAAATACAATGTTTGTTTTAATTGTCACTTAAATTTTATTATTTAGTATCATTAAATTCATTTTTATGTAATGATGAAAAGTCACATTTTATACAACGATCGATTTGTTATTTTGATTGTCACTTAAATTTTATTATTTAGTATCATTAAATTCATTTGCACCATTATCTTTTTTTCTTCTTCTTCTCATTTTCTGTTTGCTTACTATAGCCATAATTTATCCTTTCATTTTTTATAATAATCGATTAATGCCACCCTATTTTTTCTTAGAGGTTTGTCGTTCAAATTATTGATGTGAACACTATATAATGGTGAAAAACAATGCAATCTATCTAAGTGTTATATTCATCAAAATAGTGTTATACAATATAATTTACACAATGGCATATACGGATTTTTTACTAGGCAGATTTGCAAAATTAAAAATATAGTGTATGAGATTTCAACTTGGAACTTCAAAGTGAATTTTGAACTCCCTCAACAACTGAGTTAACCTCTAATCATATCTTCCCATGGCCCCGGGCACCGTAGCACCATCCCCCCTAAGCAGCGGCCCTGCGGCCCCAGGAGGTTCAAAATTTATATGTACATAAAAGAAAAAGTCAAAAATATCCTATATACACCGTATAATTTTTTGTCGAGGGAGGTTCTGGTGAACCCACGATCACTGCCCACTAGATCCGCCCCTAAACATAATACAATATAATATATTATGAAACGATATATAACAACCATCCAAACAAGGTGGTAAAAGAACCACCCAAGAAACCATTTTCAAAGTAATACACTCCAGAGTTTTTGCTAAGGGAAGAAATAAATCAATTGTATAAATAATCAAAACTAAACTATCCCAATGTTATCAATCCACTACATTCAAACAAAGCAAAAGAAATAAAACCTGATGTAATGAGACCAGAACATCAAAGTCATGACCAACTATAATTTGGAGGTAGTTGAAAGAATCTAGGCTGAATCCAAATTCCTTTGAAATGTTGAGCTTCTGTTCCTTCCATGGCCTCAATATTTTCATTCTTGATCAGAATTTCTGAATCACTTCCAAAATAAGAAGCACAACAGGTAGAAATAGTAACATCATCACCAAGATTCATCTGTTTTTTCAAATTACTCCTACCAAAACATTTTTCCTTGTACTTAAAGGGCAGACTTTCCACACTTGGATCCTTACTTCTATCAACTATTGTGTATAACTCAAAACTTTTATCTTTCAATGTGAATGTCAACAACATCTTATAATCATCTAGGAAATATAAACAACCATCATGAGAAGTAGCACATTTAGCATCACCAAAACCCCTCCCTTTTAGTTTGAGGTCAAATTCATACTTCATCCACGTGCTAACTCCACGTTCTAGCACGTTTAGCTCCATGATTTGATCGTTTTTCTTGTAAACGATACCCGCAACACAATCTATTGATGAAGGAGGAGAAGTAAACACGGCAGCAGCGGGAGTAATTTCTGGATCTTGAAGAGGCGGGAGGTCAATTTTCGCGCGAGAGAAAGGGCAAAAGAAGAAAATGTTACCTTTTTGGTGTAAAAGTAACCAACCTTGGGTTGATGCAAGGCAAGTTGCTTCTTTCAATTCAGGTATATTGATGGTGTAACTCTTGTTGGTGGTCGGGTTAAATAGGATGGTTTTCTCATCGCGATCATTGTGAAGGAGGAAATAAGGATTTGTATTGCAAGCTGATTCAATAGAGGCAGATGCTGTGAAGGAAGCAGCGCGCCAATCTTTGCAAACTCCGCGAAAGCCAAGAAGATCAAATAGTCCTAAACTGTTTGCTATATCACCTAAAAGCTCTGAATGTAGATCACACCATGATCTTGATGAAGTTCTCGTTCCAATGTACCTTCAAAGCCATGAATTAATCATAAAAATGACCTCCAACACTACATAAATCTAAAAAGGTAGACTGAACAAATATACTAACATACTATAGTCATTAAATTGTAACAAAAAATATCTTATACTTTTTCTGCTTATATAATTTAAGATTACTAAACAATGAGAATTTGAAAACATGTAACAACCCATTTTTTATTCTGGAATAGATCTGAACTATTCAAAAGTATGGAGTTATTTTGACATCTATTTAGTGGTAGTGGTGGCAATTTGAGATTACTGAACAATGCAAATTTGAAAAAATATTACCTTAATCGTTTCTTAAAACATTACACAGATCTTTATCAAGACATTTGTTATAAACAATAAGTGTACATTATATTCAACAACGTTATAAACATTAAATATTCAAGAGGAAACAAGGAACCAGATTGATATATATGAGATGAAGAACGCTTACTCTTTTTCTTCCATCTTAGGTTAAAAAATAAAGCCTTGATGGAAAACTATGGAGTAGGAGAAAAAGTCATGTAACGGAGAGAATAGTTAGATATTTGTTGTCAACAAATATATAGGGCATACGCTTTTTATTTTTATTTTAGGTCTTCTACTAGCACAAGCATTTCTTTTTCTGGTAGAATACAAATACAAATTCATAAACTATGCCAAAATATTCTCTCTTTTAGTTATACACCTATCTAAATATTCTCATTAATTTCTTTTAAGAAAAGTAATATCATTATTATATAGTGTGTATGTGTGTATCCTATTCAAAGTACGAAGTTAAATATAGTGATTGAAATTTTTGTTCCTAATTAAAAGGCTACACAATAGATAAAATTACAATTTACTGTTTTTTCCAAATAATTATCAATAAATTATTCATCCGTTTAAAAAAGAATGATCTGGTTTGACTTGGCATAAAATTTAAGAAATAAAGAAAATTTTTTAATCTTATGGTTTTAAATTAAAGTTATGTTACCTTTTAATCTTATGACCTAAAACACGTCAAGTGGATAAATGAAATTAATGTTTTGCCATAGAAGAAAATGAGTCATTCTCTCTTTTTTAAATAGAGAAAATATTTTAAAATTTTAGGACTTAAAAATTAATGAAAGTCATAAAAATTTGAGGGCATTTTGGTAAAATTATACAAAACAACTATGGAACTAATTGAGAAAATACATAAACTATCCCTAAACTAGTAACTAATTTTTGAAAAAAGATGCTCAAACTTTGCAAAGGTTAAACGCAAATTGATTGGCTAAAACATTGCAAAGGTTAAAATTTTAGCAAAACATTAATTGATTTCTAAAAGTAATTTTAAATTTTTTGGGTTAAACGCAAATTGATTTTAGCAAAAGTATTTATTTTTCAAAGTATTTTTAATGAAAAATAATTTATAAAGATAAGTTAATTTTAAAAACTTAATTAAGCAAGATATAAATATGTTTTAGCATCAACATTGCCAATATGAATTGGCTAGCTGGCTTGTTTGAATGCCAATATGAATTGCTTTGGCTAGTTGGCTTGTTTGAACCCTTGAATAGGAGAGGTCAAGAGTTTAACTCTACCCTTGAACACAAGACTTTTCATACTTCGACTATAAATTTACTTTGTTATTCTGCCTATCTATTTTATATTTATACAAACTTTATAAATATATATCTATAAATATAAAGTTTTGACAAAGACAAAGGATGTCATGACACCTCAAAAGTCGACACATAGATTCGGATCTGGTGATCCCTTTAAATTATTTTAAAGTAATATTATCTTCTCTTTTCAATCAATTCCAATTTTAAGAAAAAAAAATGTTACAAATCTTTTTCTTGACTTGACAAAATGTGGATAAATACAAATACAACTTTATTTTTAATATAATAAGCAAATAATAGTAAATTTATTAAAAGTATTCTAAGTTTAAAATGCGACAGCGCATTAACAACCATAAAAATTCCCTTCTTTTCTAACAACATGGAAAATTAATAATTCGTTGCTGGGTATAACATATGCATGATTTAAAAGAGTAAAATATTTAGTGCTAAAAAACAAAAAATGTGACATTCCATTGTGAGAAAATGGTGTTTTATTGTTTTTTTTTTTTTGGTGAAAATGTGTTTGTCTTCTTACTAACTGGAAACTCCACAACAACAATCTTCTGAACAATAATATCTAATGCAGGACATGACACCAAACAAGCCATAAATGGCAAGAAAAAGGCTAATGGAGGAAAAAACACTAGCTCTGGAGCAAAAAACAGGACATGGCACCAAAGAAAGCCATAAATGGCAAGAAAAAGCCTAATGGAGGAAAAGCACCAGGTCTGGAGCAAAAAACACCAACGCGGGAGGAAAAACAATTTTTCTTTTTTTTTTTTTTTAGTAAAAATGTGTTTTATTGTGTTTAGTATATTTAAGAAAAATAGAAATAATTTGGTGATATTATAGTATTAAAAGAAACCAAAGACATATTTCTAGGCAATATCATTTAACTATTTCTATTTCCCTAAAAATACTCTTGATACTAATAAAACATATTTCTCTCCCAATGAAATTACATGTCACATTATTATTATTTTTATAACAAATTTTCATCTAATGTCTCATTCTCACGTTGAAACTCGACTAATTCAAATTTGTATCTAATAAAACCTGTTTAGAGATAGCGTTTCATATCAATTTTTTTTTCAAATTAAAAAATAATGATCAAAATCAGATTAAATTGTCAACTTGATTGCAAATTTCGAAGAAATTGGATTACATCTTCTTTCCATTCAAGAGTTCTTATACATTTCCACCCCTTTGAGATCTCGGAAAATGGACAAATTTATTTTCTAAGAAACACATACAAGATTCGACACTACAAAACAGATAATGATAACCCTACCATTAGCTACTTCATTTATGAATTTCATAGTAATGGAAATGCATGTCCATCGAGACAAAATTTGGTACTAGTTATCCTCTTGCCTAGTAGGCACATATTTGCCTCACAAAAAAGATGATTCATTTGTATCGATACAAGAGTTCAAGAGTGTTAGTCTAAATGTCCGTACAAATACGCTAATAGATAGAGGATCTTTCACTACTAGAATAAGAAAGTAGCTTGTCTGTCATACTAGTTTTTTCATTGAATGTGTCGATCTGCATTCTATATATGGAGTTGATTTGCCTCTTTAATTGGCAATTAGCTAAGCGAGAAGTTGAGATCAAGAAAGCCTCGCCTATTTTGGATGGGAGGAGGTGGGGGTGGGGGAAGTGAAAGCCATAAGAGAAGATTGTCCTGCCAGTAAGAAAGACAGAAAAAAAGTGTTTGCCATCTATCTCAATCATTTTCCCGATGCGTTGGAAATTCAGACCAGCTCAGAGAGTCACTCTCGCTATGTAGCTCTTTCTTCCACCAACAAAGAAGTCATCCTCTTCCTTCTTTGCCGAACCGCCTCTCTTTGCCATCCGATGCTTCCGCCTTCCCTTTATATAACATATCCAAGCCCCTTTCTTTTCAATCACTAACAAACTTTATATAACATATCCAAGCGCCTTTCTTTTTAATCACTAACAAACAAACAAAATAAGACCAATCAAAGTCCTATCTAAGTAAGACTTCGTCTGATATTTTTCCAGCCCTAGGGGAGGTTTATTCGACTCATTCCTCAATCTCCTGTACTTCTCAAGTAAGTGTGCAACTCCATATGAGGACCTCCTTCTCTTCTGCCCACTCCTCATTCACATGATTCTCTAAACAAAGAAGGAAGGATAGGCAGCAAATACCGCTGATACCTCTACCCCGTACATCTATTCAAAAGCAAATGTAGTTCATCAGTTTCACCGAATGTTCTTATCTCTCTGCAAAAATGGGGTGACGTGCAATTATGCTTCAAATACTTCTAATTACTTGATGAAAAAACTACACTACAATTCCTTGATTTTGACTCAAGAACTTCTCATTTCAGAGGTTAGCAAATGACATATTAATATCAACACAAATTTGCCCAAAATTGCAAGTGCCACTTTAAACATTGGGCTAAATTGGTCCATTAACATGCTGGCGTCAATACCCTTTTCCACATCTCTTGACTCAACAAATCAATCCAGTCAAATTGAACTCACAAGAAAGTATGTTTTTGAGTTAAACACTTGGCCAAATTTCCATTTTCAGCAAAGAAAATATTTAAAGAGCACTTTCAAGCCACAGTCCTCTAAACCCTCCACCAATCACGGCGGCGAGTGTACGTGCCAACCTGTCTTAATTGGGGAACATAGAGGTTATCGACCACAGCTCCACCGTTCTTGCTATGAATCTCGGGGACGGGAATTTTGAACTGAGAGAGGTTCAGAGGCTCCAAGGCCACACCGATAAGGTTTGGTGCGTCGCTTGGAAACCGGCTACCGGGATCAATGGTGTTCCAGCTGTATTCGCTTCCTGCAGCGGCGATAAAACCGTACGAATCTGGGAGGAGAACTCCGCCGGCTCTTTCCAGTGTCAGGTTTGGTTTTTGTCTAATCATAAGCAAAATCGAAGCTTTTCCTAAATTTGAATTTTGAACCGATGCTAGTAGTAAAAAATTCGATGTTGGAATAGACAAAACATTAGTAGAAGGAATTGTGCGCTACGATCAGCTGGATACAAAGTAAAGAGCTGCAATTAGTAATCTTAAACTTCTTGATTATTTGTTTACTATGAAGTATCAGGTTTTTCAAGAAAAATAAAAATTGGAGTATCAAGTATTAGAAATTTATTTTCACATGGAAAGAGGTTTATGCACTGGAACTATATTGACTCAGGAGTTACTTTCGAGAGTATCAGCTATTTAAATTTGTTGTGCTGGATTGCTGCTTTAGTTCTTTGATCTTGATTTTGAGATGTGGGAAGATTCTCTCTTTGAGAGTTATCATTTACCTATGATTGTTAGTTAAATTAATTGGAAAGCACACATGGGGTTGTGCAGCCACAAAGCAAGGTGTACCTTTTTTCCCTTTTTCTTTTTTCTTCTTCTCTACCACTCTTTCCATAAAATAAAGTGACCTTCATCCTCTAGTTATAATGACTTTTCAACCTATAAGAATAAAAACCAAGATGTAGTGACTATTTGAAGGAAATTTTGCAGGCTGTTTTGGAGGAAACACATACACGGACTGTCAGATCGTGTGCATGGTCACCGTCAGGCAAATTTTTGGCAACAGCTAGCTTTGATGCCACCACTGCTATTTGGGAAAATGTTGGGGTTGAGTTTGAGTGTGTGTCCACTTTGGAGGTACAGTTACCTTTTGGCTTCCGCCTCTCTTTCATTTTCATTAACTCAGCTCTAACAACAACCTCCACAAAGTAGGCAAAAGTAATATCTTATGCATATCACAACATATAACATCAGAAATCTGTCAATAAAATAAGAGAATTTGTTACCTGTTGAGTTGTGCTTAAATGGAATCATTTAATTTGTCTGATATTTCTTTGTGATCCTAATATACGCTGACTTTTATATTTTGTTTTTTTCATTTTCTTTAACAGGCAATAAATCTACTTTAACTCTTGCCTGCCTCCTTATTTTTCTTACATGGATAATCTGCAGGGTCATGACAATGAAGTGAAAAACGTTTCTTGGAATAAGATAGGTTCACTGCTTGCGACATGTGGACGAGATAAGTCGGTTTGGATATGGGAAGTGTTGCCTGGAAATGAGTTTGACTGTGTTTCGGTGTTACAAGGACACACACAAGATGTTAAGATGGTTCAATGGAATCCATCTATGGATACTTTGTTCTCATGTAGTTATGATAACACCATTAAGGTATATTTAATATTCAACTTTTCATCCCACCCTCCATCTTTCTCTGTTTCTGTTTAGAGAGATCCTAGCATGCTTTTCATACCCTTATTACATGTAAGGTGTAGAATTGTCAACTTGTTTTTCTGTCATATGTTATAATATCTAATCTCTAGTGGTGCTTGAAACTGCAGGTTTGGGTTGAGAATGGCGATGGTGATGATTGGCATTGTATTCAAACTTTGGGTGAATCTAATAGGTAAGAGTCATTATTGGGAAAAACAGAATCTTAAATTTATTGCACCCAAGAGTGTGGCCATGTAGTCAATGGAGTGGGTGAAAGCCTTGGAAATCAGGATTTAAATCCCATTCCAAAAACACTAGATGATTTTTACCAACTGCCGAAGTCTTAGTAAGCAGAGTTCCCTAGCACCTGTACTGGCGGGAGGTGTGAAGTGCTCGGTGATTTTTCAAGGTGTGCACGAGTCAAGCTTAGACCACTGTAATAAAAAATGTTGAATCTTGAATTTATTGTATTTGCTAGAGGAGAAAAAATGAAGTACTTAAACTATGTCATCAAGGTGGTGATTATATTCTTAGTGTAGTAAGGCCTTTCTTTTATGTAATTGACCTTATTTATTGAAATAAGGTGATATTCATAGTGTATAACATGTAGCAAATTCAATTTAGGTTATTAGTGCTCCTTCTGTCAAAAATTGACAAGTTTTGAGAATGAGAACTTTCTAGTGATCATTTACGGAATATGTGGGATCATAGGTTTTAAATGTTGTAGGAATAAACAGATGAGAAAGAACTTTATCAAAAAAACACAAGGAAAAGGTTCTATTTGGAAGTAAAAATTTTAGATTATGTGCAGAAGCTGTTTTACAAAAAGATTTTGGTTAATCAAGAAAGATTACTGGTGGAAGATATGGATGAGGTTCGGTATATGTTATATTTCCATCTTTATAATTATAAGTGCTAGCAATATAATGTTGACTCATTTATTCTTTTAGACTTTGGTTGATGAATCTGTATACGTGAAAAGTTCTTAACAGATTGATAATTAGGCAACAACAACATGCCTAGTGTGATCCCACAAGTGAGGTTTGGAGAGGGTGGGGTGCACGCAGACCTTACCCCTACCTCGTGCAAGGTAGGGAGGTTGTTTCTGCAAGGCCTTAGATTGGTAATTAGGCACCAAGAAATGAAGTTCTATGATTAGAGGTGATGAAATGACATATATGGATTGGGTAGCATTGTTAACGTGAAGTTTACAGAAGTATATAAAATAAAGAACTTTGTTAAAGTGAGAATGTGGAATAGTGCCATGCATGTAAGCAAGAGTGATGTTGGTGCGAGAGGTATGATTCTCACTTTGGATGCAAGGTATGATTCTTGCTTTGGCTGCAAGCCTTGAATACGATCCTTGAGGTATGATTCTCGCTTTGTATGTGAGGTTTGAAATAGAGAAATGCTTGTTAATCTATATGAGATTTCAGACTATAATTAATATTGTGCGAACCAACTTATGCCTGCTGAACTGGTGAAAGCTCTGGATGAGAACTTCTGAAATCTTGCTTAGTAATTTACAAAGAAGTTATAAGAGATCTCCATCATTCAAGAAGATCTCATTATAAGAGTCAATTTGAACTTAAATATTTGGGCGAAAGAGATAAGAAGTAGCTGTGTGGTTGTCTTAACATGGATGAATACTTGCATGCATTAGCAATAAGACTTGTTTAGGCCCTATTTCTGAAATTTTTGAGTTCCTTAGTGATGTTTTTCCTTGTTTGTTCTGAAGAAGTTTGCATATGTGAGGATTTGAAGAAAACTGTGTCAACAAGCCGAATCCTTTCTTGATGTAAAGAAACATGGGAAGAGATAGCTCTGACATTCATTTACTAAATAATCCTTGAACTCATGGTATTTATTTATTCATGGGTGGGGAGACTATATGGGTACTGAAAAGTTGAAATGTCTTGTTTCGAGCTGCTCTTACTAGTTCGCTCAGAAATGACAGAATAGTGTTTTATGATAAGTGGATGAAGTATTTTCAGCAATTCTGGCCACCACCAGTTGATTGGATTAAAAAAATTGTGATCCCTCGATTATTTTCCCTTTTGGTGGTATATAGTGCATTTTGTTATGTCTAGATAGTGTTTAAGTACATCTTTTCTCCCGACAAACCTTTCATTGTACGACTATTTGGGAACTTCATATAATAGTCATATGTTGGATTGCTGTTTTAGAGTATCTGAAATCACTTGACAAAAGCTTTCGTGTAAGCTCTTGCACTCATCCTACTGAAAGTGAAAAGGGGTCCATATGTTCTCTTATCTATGGAATGATTCAGGCATTTAAAAGTTTCGCTCTCAAATTTTTGACGTCTTGACTGCTCTTCTACTGTTTTTTCATATTTCCTCATTGGCCTAAAATATCAGCATGTGGCCCTATAACAAGCAGTATGAGTGTTTTAGGGTATGGACATACAACTTAGTAACTTCTTTAAGATGTTTGGGCTTATATCGCTACATGGTTGTTCAGTGGACATACATCTACTGTCTGGTCTCTCTCTTTCAATGGCTATGGAGACAAAATGGTTTCTTGCAGGTATGTTTTTCTTTTTGCTGAATTCTTTTTAAAACATATGCTCTGAGGTCTCTGGTGTATCTTGAATAGGATAGTTGTTATAGTCACTACTTAAATAGAGTTCACATTGAATTTTGTAACTTGCAGTGATGACCTTACCATTAAGATATGGAGTGACAGGGAGAGAATGCAAGGTTGGTCTCCGAATGCACCTTGGTAAGTGTGATATTATCTTCCCTGTTCTAAGCATAATGCTATCCTAATGTAGTTGATTCATCCATAAGATATGGAGTGACATGACATAATGCAGGATTAGTATCAAATTGCACCCCATAAACTAAGGGCCGCTTTTCATGATTTGATTTCAAATCAGGTTAATTTGAAGTTCAAATTTTGTTTGGACATGCAATTTGGATCTCAAAAGTTGGTATTTTTTCTCATAAAGATGATAACCCGACATTTTGTGAAAATTATCAAAACTTTCCAACACTTGTCAAAACTTTCCAGATGAGCAAACGACAGTTCATAAACAACGTATCGGAAGCACTGGATTAATAAATCGTTTATCTGTGTATTCCTTTTATAAATAAAATAAATGCTTGCAATTACAAATGTTAAAAAAACACAACTTTACAAAGAGCCATTGGTCCTATAAATCAACAATATTAGTAACCAGCTATTCTTTAATGTAATCCTCTCCGCTTGTATGGTACATGCAATCTCTCCACATTGGGCATGAGTCTTTTTTTTTTTTTTTTTTTTGCAAAATTTAAAAGTATGATTTTAATATTTTACTTTTTTTTGCAAAATATAAACTTATGGATCAAGTTTTGATTATTATTTTTTGAAATTGAAGTTGAAGTTTATTTAAATGTTATAACAAACACTAATATCAAATAAAAAATTTCAAATTTGAGCTTCAAATTGCATGGCCAAATGCCTACCAGTAATCAAGTGTGCAAGATATTAAAGCTTTATGGCTCTTGTTTGACAACTGTTGTATGATCTCTACAGTTTCATGGCTTTTACCTTCCTCTATTTTGTTAGTGTTTGTATGTTTGTAGTTTAGAAGCATTTGCTTTTATATCCTAAACCAAAGTATTGAAGATATTTTTCGTATAAGGTACTGTAGTGGGGTGACTTAATGAGCCATACTTATTTATCCCCAGGCGATGTAATTAGGAAACAACATGCTAGTTTTACATGACTCAGCCTCTACTAGACGTGTAGATTCCAGTAAATCCCTTTTGTATAAATATTAAATAATGCCAATTTGTTTCCAAAAGAAAGGGTATGTATCATTGGAATATCAGTCAGTGCATTAGGTGGACAGAGATTTTTTTTTATGACAAGGGGAGCCCGCAGCTGCTACCCTTTGGGTGCGCACAGGGTAAACCCCAACTCCTATGGAATAGCTCGCAAATCACGTAGGAGAGGTAACCCGCACTAGACAAGCCCGGAGCGATGAGCTCGACCCAGAAGGCAAATCGCTTATTTTCTCTAGCAACGGGTTCCGAACTTGACACCTCCAACATGAAAGCCCCAAGCCCAAACCACTGGGCCATCCCGAAGGTTTAGTTGGACAGTGATTTTTGTTCAGCTAAAACAACATTTATTGGTTTGTTTAAATTTTTCATGCCAAAAAGGGTCCTCATTCGATTGATGAACTATGTTCGATGTAGTTGTCCTTGTTGAAGTGTGACCATCTCATCTAAAGGTTTAAGCAGTTAGATAGAGCATGTTTTTGTTTACTTATGTTCTTAATATGCGAGGCTGATTCTTTTTTATGGTCAAGTGTGTGTAAATTCTCTCTTTTTTTAAAAAAATAATGGCGGTGGTGAGACCTGAACACCACGTTAAAGTGTATGACCATCTCGTCTAAAAGCTTAAACTGTTATAGAAAGAATACTTTATTTCTCTTAATTATTATTTCAACAGCTCTTGGTAATTCCTATGTTTGCCAACTCCTGATTAGCAACCATGTCCTTTTGTGCTTGTCAGGAACCACGTCTGCACCCTATCTGGATATCATGATAGGACAATTTTCTCAGTTCATTGGTCAAGGTAGCTATTCTATGAGACTGGTTGGATGGGCATAAAGCTGCTTTTAAGTTCTTTTCAGCTTTTTGGAGTGTGTAGCAAAATTCATAGTAACTTGTAAACCAAAAGCAATAAGTTGGGGTTGCCCAACTTATTGCTTTTGTGTTATCTTAGCTTGACAATTGTTTTGCTTTGAATGATCTGTTAACTTTCTTATCATAAATAATTATTTTTATCCAATATAAATTAACTCCAACTCTTGTAGCTTAAAAGCTACTTAAATTCAGCCAATCCAAACAGGTTCTTTATCTATTTTCTTATCATGCTAATGTATAATGTATGTTTTTCCTTTTTGAAACCCCTATAAGCTTTCTTTGACAAGGTTTCCTTTTGTCCTTTTTCTTAAAAAAGGTGTGTTGTTGGATTGGGGGGTTTAGGAGTGAATCAATAAAATCTATTACATAATTTTTCTATGATCAAGACTTTCATAGCTCGTGTGTTGTCTGTCTAGATTTTATGTTTGATCTCTTTTATCAGGACTTGTACGCATGTTATTACCTTAATTGCCTCTGGGGCATTAGTAAACACTATATTAATTTTTCAGAAACGTGGGCTTGTGGTTGTGATAACTTGTCTTTTCTTCCCTGTCATCTTAGTTCCTACAGGCTAACATACTTGATATGCTAAAATGTCAGGGAAGGAATAATTGCCAGTGGAGCAGCTGATAATGCTATATGTTTATTTGTTGAGAATAACGACAATGAGGTATTGAAAAACCTTTGTTATCCCTATTTCTGTTAATAATCATGCATTCCAGATATGATATCCACTAGTGGCAGGGCCAAGATTTCACTAAGGGATGTCAAAATTTATAGTGATCCCACAAAGAAGCCCAGAGGAGTCAATATATAGTATATATACATTAAAAAATAATTTTTTACCTAGTTACACAGTGTAATTTTCTGACTTAAGGAATACATGTGGGCCCGACACTGATATATAGGACAATGGTGAATTTTATCCTGCTCTGTTCTCCCCAACCCTTCTATTAACTCAATTTCTTGTGGGAGCTAGATGGTGGGGTGTCTTCAGGAAAGTCATTGATTCACCCTCTACTATGTGGTTCCTTGCTAAAAATATTTCCTGAGTTTTTGTGGGTTCTTTATTTCTTGGGAAGGAAGTAACTACACTGGCTTCCTTTTTATTCTTTATCTAGCTGTTGGGTCTCTCTGGAAAGACCAACAGAAGTGGCTTCATGTGGGTACCTCAAGCTCCCTGGTTAAATATCATTAGTTATTAAATACAATTCGGATGGATCTGTCATAAAAGCAAAGAAATAGCTCAGAGGACGACATTATTGTTATAATTTTCAAGCTTTTCAGGTGTATGAGCAGATAACAATGTCCCAGTGTTGTAGACATGGGAAATATAAATAACAACCTGGAGATTTCAGGTTTGAACCCCATCCACAACCATTATCTCCAGCCTTGCTGGGCTCGATTACCTTGGCAGCATGTGCTTGCCTGCTGAACAGGCTGCCTGATAGACTAGTCGATGTGCTGGCCAGCTGCCACAAAATCCTGCTTTATATATTAAAAAATGGGGAGGAAAGAGAAGATTACAGTAAAGGATTCTGATAACTGCTTTGGACAGTAGTTGGATCCTGACTTGGTTCTTCTTGGCCAAATCATCTATCCACTTTAATATCTTTGTTAAATGTTGATACATTGTTGAAAACAAAATATGTTTGATCAGTTTGAGTGGAAAATCCATTCAAGACAGCTGAAAAATATAAGAAAAACTGACCTCCATTAACTGTATTATAATTCTAGAAAGTCATTTGAATGTTGTCTACATACAACTACTGCAACTCTTCTATTATCACCTCTTCCAACTCTTCTTTGGCACAACAATTACTATGTCTGCCTTATGCAAATAACAATAAAAAATTTACTGTGTCTGATGGCAGGTTGAGGGGCCCAAATTTAAATTACTTCTGAAGAAAGAGAAGGCTCATGAAATGGATGTAAATTCTGTGCAATGGAACTCTGGGGTAAGTCAACGGAATACCAGAATGATCGGATTTTTGACATTTACTGTTCATTTGTTGTTGCATTAACTCTGTATGAGTCTTTGCTGCAAGATGATTTATTTTTTATAAGACAAGATCACCTGAAAATTTCTTCAGTGTGTCAAGGATGATGATCCGTTACCCGTTCAATTCCTTGTTTAATTGTCCTGTTGAAGTGTAACTAACGTCCTGCCTTTCCCATATATCTTGTGTTGGTGCTTGCTGATGCAGTAACCTGTTTGTTTCATATAGCAGTCTTATTGTGGATAAGAGGAGTGATACCTGTATTCAGACATTTTTGATTGAAAAAAGCTTTTCAAGATCATGTGTTATTTGTGATATATGAATTTAATGTCTGACCAATATTCCGTTTGACTCATGACTTTTCAAATCCACAATTCTAAATGGAACCTTGGGTTTTGTGTGGTGGGATGGTATTGCACATTATGAATGTTGGCATACTGGGAACACATTTGTTAACCTCAGCTTTTCTTTACTTTCCATTGACCAATGCGTAATGTTAGAGCTGACAATTCATGTTGGGGACCTCAAATATGTTAGACACTGCAATGATTGTTGTAAGGTTTTCCAAGGAGATGAATTGTTTTCTTTGGTTGTGTTCTCCAATATTCAGCTTAACTGTTTTGTATAGAGGCTAGAAGGGTGAATTTGTTGCTTATTTGAGTTTCCTTTCTGTGTCCCTTACAGTACTAAACAAGATTCTCTTTGGTTAAATGAATGCTGCAGTATGTTTACGTTCTTCTGTCAATCATGCAGGATAGGAGGCTTCTTGCTTCGGCCAGTGATGATGGGACTGTGAAGATATGGGAGCTGGTTCATCTCTCTGGGTAGAAGGCGCTGTAAAAATAGCTTTACAACAGAGATTATAAAGCAATGCACATCATTTTCCGATGTAGAAAATATAAGTAATGTTTTTGTTGTGTCTTAGATTGATACCAGAAAATGTTAGCTTTAGGCTTTAGAACTGGTTGTGTAATAGTGTGTTAACTTGGTTTTAGAACTAATGGTCAAGTTGTCTTGCTAGTGTTAGCATGGCTTTGAAGTGTTAATAACATTTTCACAACACATGTTGGGGTATTTAGCAGTCGTTTGGTTGAGAATATGTTATCTCGGGATTAACTATCTCAGCTTAAAATTTTGGTATCTCGTTTGGTTATCAGGTTTGAAATAACTTGTTCCACCATTTTTATCATAGTGATGGGATAAGTTATCACATATATATGGTGGGATAACCTATCCTAAAATAACTAATTTCAGGATAACTAATCTTGGGATAAGTTTGTTTTAAATCAAACACTCGTTAAAGATATAAATGATGGGATAAACAATAGTCCAAGCTTATTCAATACCTACAACCAAATGTAGAGTAAAATTGTCTTACATTTTATCCTTGAATCATTATATCTTATATCTCACGATAAACGATTCCTTAGTGATTGGAAAAGAAAATAAGACAAATTTTAAAATTTTAATTAAATCCAAAAATTATCTATGTTGATCATAACGAATTGTGTTTGTTAAGCTACTATTCCTCTGTAATCTACTGAATCTAATGTGGATATGTTTGTTGTATTTTTAAAAAAAAATCTTTTTATTCCATCTTTGACTCTTTGGGACATGGATCCTTTTGTGCTCCTTAACTATCTTTGGGGCATGAGTTCCCGCCATATTTCTCGATAATGGCCATCCCATATATATTCAAGATTGAGTTAATTATATTGTCTGAATCATTTGATCATCCAATTAATAAAAAATATGTACAAGATTTGTATGCAGTGCGTATTTTATACAAGATAAACATATTTACTATCTTAGACGAGGGAGTTGAAGCAGCTCAAGAAGGTAGCAGGTCGACGTGTCTACTTGAGCAACTTGAGGGTACTTTTGTAATTTTACATGGTTCTTTCGCCGTAATTTATATGACTTATTTTTAGTGTTAAAAAATATTGTTAATCATGATAATTAAAGTTGCTTAAGTAGGCAACAGGTCAACATGATTGCTCGAGCAACTTGAGGGTCTATCCGTAATTTTTTATAGTTCTTCCGTTGTATTTTGTTTGTCTTATTTTTAATATTAAAAAATGCTACTAATAATGATAATTAAAGCTGCTCAAACAAGTAGCAGATTGACGTGCCTGCTTGAGCAGCCTGAGGGTGTATCTATAATTTTTGTGGTTCTTCCGTTGCAATTTGTTTGTCTTATTTTTTGTGTTTAAAATGCTACTAATTAAATTCGATCTATATCACTTAAGTTAAAATAAAAAAATAACAAATATTGGGCGCATGCCAGCGCGATTGCGAATGTCTAGTAATGGTATAATATACGAGTCATGTCTAAGGATAAACGGGAAAGATTAGGCATACTTTTCTTTACTTATCATACAAGTTATTTTACATTAAGAAATACCAACAGGGCGTTTGGTCTAGTGGTATGATTCTCGCTTTGGGTGCGAGAGGTCCCGAGTTCGATTCTCGGAACGCCCCAAGTTTTTATTTTTTTCCAAGTTAAAATAAATTACTCCAATTGATTGGTAATAATATATAATCATTTTCACATATCAACAAACTGAATCTTTATATATTTCTCAATAAAAATGATTTTTTTATCAACCATATTGAACAGACTTTAATAACATAAATTCATGTCTAACTTTCTTCTTTTTAAAAAAAAATAAATTAAATTTTGGTTTAGTAACCCATTGTTATTTGGGTCATTTACATAAATAATATATTTTTTAACCTAAATTACGAGTTTTAGCATAATTTAAATTTTTGTCAAATATAATTATATTTTTGTTACTAGAAATAGCGAAGAGAAGGAGAAAGAGAAAGAGAACCTTTCTCTTCCATTTCTCTTTTATTACTTTCTCTTTTTCTCGTTTTCTTTTAAAAATATTAATTAATTATTTTAATTGAAAATTTAATTTTAGATTGAATATTACGCAAATGATGTTCTTACTATTCTTTAAATTAGAAGATTTGTTTTATGTAAATACATATATAATGCACTGACACAATTTTAATATGTTAACATATAAACTAATTTAA
>JAPFFP010000113.1:18043021-18054321 GCA_026153255.1 Solanum medicagineum | reverse complement strand
TACTTGTTGACATAGTCAGGGTAAGATTATTTTGTCTTTCATCCATCTTTTCATCAAAAGACTGACAAAAACTTAATATATAAGAGAACTGAATAATAAGGTACTTCATAGAGAATGAGCTATTGCAAAGCCATCATTAGGTGTTCGAGGGACACAGGATAGCGGGATATTAGATCAGTAGGGGATAGGAAAAACATTTTTGAAAATTTTCAAAATGCTTATGATCATACACCTGCAATACTCACCTGATCGTAAACTAATGTTTCATGAAACTTTACGATTCCAGGTACTTCGCTCTGAAGGCCCCTCTGGTCTTTACAAAGGGTAAGTCGAAACATCCCTGAACTGCTGTTAGTAACTTAGTTCCTTCAGGATAAGTTACTTATTAAGTCAATAACTGTCTGTTTCTTTAACTTGGAAAATTTTCAGAGGCCTTGCAATATTTGCAAGATTGGCTCCACAAACCATGATTACTTTTGTACTCTGCGAGAAGCTTCGGGGACTGGCTGGACTAAAGGCCATTTGATCTTAGGCCATCTCATTTCATCGCGACCATTTGAGATACTGAACACCTCTTTTCCCCAAAAATCAGATCCAGTAAAGGAAAAAAATGATGTTGAATATGTACAACCTTTATTTTATTTTGTTTAACTATAGGCTGTAGGTTCCTAAACATTTTTTACTGTTATACCATCCATTCTTTTGAAGCGGAAGGAATGAAATGTTTTCCTTTCCACTTCTCAATTTTACCTCAAGGTCTGTTGTCATTTTGTATCATATGAAAATATCTACTTACAAAATTTATCAATCAAATATTCTTGTCTCTATTGATGATGGTGATGTTTGTTGTCTACTGTATCATTTTATTTTATTTTTTAGACAAGTGTAAAAAGATAAGAAGGAACAATGAGCGCATTATAACTTGTTTGGCGTTTTACCAATAAGTGTTATGATGGAGCGATAAGTATTCTTTCATCCTTAACTATAGGTATCAGACTGGAGTCCCCTTGTGTATGGAGTCACCTTTATTAGGGAGTACTTTAATCCTAATGTGGGACTTTCCGGTGCGAATCCCAATTTAGTAGAAAATATGTAAGCAAAGCCTTATGAAATTGATGGAATAGAGTGGAACTTTATTAGAATTTGGAGTTGGCCAGCTTGTGAAAATTTTAAATGGAGGGGCCAGGATGAAGTGGTGACAGGATATATGTCCTTATCTACATTTTCTTGCCAATTTGTCCATGGCTGTCAATTTGGTCGTTTTTAGCAATGAAAATGTGAGTTTTTGCTGAGTGTAATTTCTTTATATAATTCATATAAGGAGAATTGCAGTAGGAGAATGTTCTTTTTGTATAGAAATAATAGATGAATACTAAATATCCAAAACAGACTTAACATCGATAGATTGAACTTAAAATACAAAATTCATATAACAAGTTTTTATAATGTAGTTGATTGATTCAACAATTGAGTTAGTTCTCTGTGGACAAAAGGTATCGAGATCTGTTTGATCAATCATTCAAAATTTGCTTATCTTAAAAAGTATTTTTGAAGCGCAACAATTTGTGTTCGACCAATCAATTTCTATAATTAAAAAAAATAATTTTTTTCGTCAAATTTATAAGTGATCATAAGAGATTAATTTTTCGAATTTTAGGATATTGATTGCAAATGTTACTATTTGTGGGAAGACCAACCAAATGGTCAATATGGCAGGTTGAGACGCATTAAATTAACACACTTTGCTTGCCTTAACAAGCAAGAAAAATACTATGGAAGTATTTTATTTCACGTTTAGTTAAATTTTTGTTTTTGTTATAAGCAATTTTAAGATTATTTTTATTTGAATTGTAGTATTGGTATTATACCACATTCTATGTAAAAAGCATTATTGTCGAAATAAACCAACAAAAGGATATATTTTTATTCTTTTTTAAAACTCTTTTTTCAGAGTCTTTTAAGAAAGCTAAAATTAATAAAAAGTTATCTAATTTTATTATTGTAAAATCATATCATAAAAGACTAAAAGTCTATATTATATTTGATATATCTCATTTTTAGTATATTGACTCAAACATTGTACATATACACAATCGAGAAGGGAAAACGAGACTAGCCAAATAATTTTATCTAAAATGATTTAATTTTAAATATCAGTTAAATATTTTTTGAAATTGATGTTAGATTAAATGAGGATAATTAAATATGATCTATCGTGTAACTTCTTACATTTGAAGTGTATAAATATTTATTTTTAGAGTCATCATTTAACTTACGTCCACTTAATTTATTTTTGTTTTTGAATATATATTTGCATAGTTAGGTAGTGAAAAATAGACATATCTTAGAGTTTATCGTTATATATATTTGCATAATTAAGTAGTGAAAAATAGACATATCTTAGAGTTTATCATTATATATATTAGTTGTAATAGGATTGTGTTTGAGATCATTGGGTAAATAAGTCTACATTATTTGTCTGGATTAAATATTGTGATTATATGTTATTACAAAATTTTAAATATATATATTACAATAGTATTGGCTAGACATTCTTTAATATAATTCTTCTACATAATACATACAATCTTTTCGTATAGAGCACAAACTTATTATTATTATTATTATTATTATTATTATTATTATTATTATTATTATTATTATTGGATAAAATTCAAAATAATGAGTTTTTTTTATATATAAACTATAAATTTATAAATCAAATTTTAAATTTTAAATTAAATTAAAGTCATAATTTTAAATTTTGAAACTGAGATTTTATACAAATTTCATATATCTTCATTAATTTCAAATCAGAACTTAGAGATATCAAATAATATGACCAAACGCCTACATAGTAAGAAGATAAAATAGTTCACCTTATGTCTGCCCCATATAATTATTTGCCTCTAGAGAAAAAAAAAAAAAGGAAAAAAAATGTGGGAACAGATAACAAACATTTTTTTAAATAAAGGATAATTATATAAATAAAAAGGATAATTATATAAATACAGGTGTGAGCTGTTTCATATCTTCATTTTTATTAACATTTCTTTATTACTATTTTTTTTTATCAAATTTATGACAAACAATCATCATCGACGTATCTGATTCATTAAATGAGTTACTCGAAGAAGCAACTAAATACAGTTTGATCCATCAAATGCACCAAATCGATGTATGTATGTCCTAAATGGTATAATACAAATAAATTTCAGCGAATCTCATGTGAATTTGTCACGTAAGATGTATGTGTTTACTTATTAAACTTCATATTAATTGACTACTTATATATTAAAAAAATTAAAAAACTAAACCACATTTATATATCATACTTAAAAAGTAAATGTCAAATTTTGGCTTGATATACCTATTAAGAAAACAATGATTAGTATAACGAGATTACCATTTTATATCAATTAATTCATAAAAGTATTCATTAAAATTATAATTCAAATTCTAATATATTTAATACTATCAATACAATGATAATTGGAAGTGTTTTTAGATTCAATAATATTTCTATTTTTAGTTGAATTTAAAGTAAAATAAAAAATAAAAAAAAATCGTAGCCATTTTTTCTTTAGTTGCATTCAAATAAATGTAGCCACTATTGGATCTTCATCTTTCATTTTAAAATTTTTGATATCAATAACTTTTGAATTTTCAACCAATATAAATGAGTCCCTTACTTTGATATTTGTTGAAACTTTAAGTATATTTTTTTGTATTTTTATCCATTTCTTAGAATATAAAAATTGCTCAAAGTTTTTTGTCATAGAAACTTAATTGAAATACTTCTTTGGACTGCAGAGCAAGTTAGGTAATATAAGAATGAATTAATCGTTGAAAATTTCAAAAAAATTTATATTTTTTTAAAAATATTAACTTAGTAAGTAAATTGAAGATAAAATAGATTAAAAGATTCAAAATAATAAATAAAAATAAAGACTAAAAATTAAAAACTTTTTTACATCTAATAATGAAGGGAGGAAGTACTAAATATTTATGTAAAACAAAAAAAATATGAGTAACATAGATGGAGAGATGAAAATAGCATGTCCAATCAATTTTTTTACTATATAAAGGTAAATAGCAATTCAAAATAGTTAATGTAGGCCCATCTCTGGATAAGGAGAAGAAAAAGGAAAAAACAACTGGAAATGTGGGACCAAAACAACAGACAATTTTCAAAACAAAGGGTAATTACGTAAATTCAACTGCATATTATTTAATATCTTCATACCTTATTTTTTTAAGTGCTGTGTTTCTATAGAATTTATGATAAATAATTACCGCCGACCTGTCTGATCGCTAAAATGATCCACGCAAAGTGGCATTATTGTAATAAACTAGTAAAACCAAGGCTATTAAGGACTTCAATGATATTAATTTAAAAATGGTGAAGATCCCATTTTGCCATCTCGAAATTTCCTATGTATTGTGGAAGCAAAGGGGTAATATCGTAATAAAGTAGAGAAACAAGGGTGTTGAAGAACCGGAGAGTATGAATTTAAAAATGGTGAAGATCCAATTTTGCCATCTAAATATCCCCTAATTTCCCGAAATCAGCGAAGACCCGGCGCAGAAGAAGAAAATATTCAGAAAATTGAAGAGATCGACACAGTTGTCGAAGACTTTTAGAGAGAGAAAGAGAGAGAGTGTGCGTTGTTGCAGTAATGGCGGAGTTACAGCAGGAGGAGCAGCAGCACAGCGAAGAGAGCGTGAAGTTGTTCGTAGGTCAAGTACCGAAGCACATGACGGAATCACAACTTGTCGAAATGTTTCAAGAGTTTGCTATTGTTGATGAAGTCAACATCATCAAAGACAAGACTACGCGTGCTTCTCGAGGTTCTCATATTTATGTCTCTACTTCTCCGCCTGATTTCTGGATCGCCAATGTGCAATTGCAGCAACATGTTTTTCTCACACTTACTTTGAGATTTGTACTCTCTAGATGCGTGTTAGCATTCCTCTGACCCTAATTTTGCTGTTTTCAGGTTGTTGTTTTGTGATCTGTCCATCCAGAGAAGAAGCGGATAAGGCTATTAATGCATGCCACAACAAGAAGACACTTCCTGGAGTCAGTGTTCTATTTACTAATTGTTCAGTACATACATTATGTCTTTACTTGATTAATTGAAGTAGATTTGCATTACTGTCATGTGCCTTAATTAGTTAAAGAAGAATTGTGTTACTTGTATGCCGTGGAATCTCTGCACTGTTCATGTAATAAGCGAAGCTTGATAATTGATAAACTTCCTTGAGTAATTAAAGAACTTTGGAATCTCTGCGCTGTTCTCTAATCTGATTTGATTTTTTAATACCTCGATTTCCATGTTCTATTAGCTATGTTTTAGTTTTAATACTGAGATATTATAGCCTGCTGGTTTTGTGCTTGTTTAAGTCTTTAATTTCTTTCGGAGACATGAAGTTTTGTTATATCTGCCCTGTGATTGTTGATTTGATTTTGGATGTTGATAATGGCTGAGGAATTCAATTGGTTGACTCTATATTTCAGAGGAAATCTTATGAAATTTCTGGTGCTTCAACTTTCTGCATGTGGAATGTAGGACCATCTGTTTTATAATGGCACTATAAATGACAAGTTATTGGACAAAGAAAAGTCATAACATCATGGAAATAAAATACTCCATAGAGAAACTGTGACTTGATAGGATGTTCTATGAGAAAAGGATCTTTCTGGAACCTTGGTGGGGAAGCAGATTGCTTTTTTGAGGATAAGGTTTTCCCATAATCCCGGTTGGGAGTGAGCCAGCATTTTGTGAAGCGAGAAGCGGAAAAAAGCGATGGCGCTCACTTGTCTCCATAGAGAAACTGTGACTTGATAGGACGTTTTATGAGAAAAGGATCTTTCTGGAACCTTGGTAGGGAAGCAGATTGCTTTTTTGATGATAAGGTTTTCCCATAATCCCGGTTGGGTGTGAGCCAGCGTTTTGCGAAGCGAGAAGCGGAAAAAAGCAATGGGGGCTCACTTGACAAAAGCGAGTAGTGTGAAGCAAAGCGCACACTTTTTTCAAATGAAGCATTATTTAGTATAAAAATAAGAAATTTTAAATATGTGTAGATAAATAATCAAGAACTCAATAGAGGTAATCTTTCAAATCTTAAATTTGTTGGATTCCTTTTTTGTGCCGTTGAATAAGAAAATAAAAGAAAAACAAAGAATAGGCACCTATAAACAGAGCATACATAGTATATGCTCTTAAGTAGCATTACAAAAAGAAAATGAGGAAAAAAAAAGTACCGCTACTTCAGTAGCATAACAAGCATGAAAAAAAATCCTACCTACAGAAACATACCCAATAGAGAAATAGAAAGAGAAGAGAAGAAGAACTAACCTTTGGTCTTTCATAGTTGCGGAAGAGGAGGAAAAGTATTTGGGAAACTTAAAACTTAAGTATTTTACATAAATTAAAAAAAATAGTTAGCACTTAAGCAAGCTTTCCCTCACTTTAAATAGAAGTGCACTTCATGCTTTAGTCCCAGAAGAGCAGGCTTCTTCGTCGCACTACTTCAAGGCATATAAGCGACAAGTCTTCTCTTTGCTTAAAAACGCACTTTAAGTGAGTGCTTTTAGTAACACCGGCAGTGTTTTGAGAAGCGAGAAGTGGAAAAAAGCAATGAGGGATCACTTCATAGAAGCAAGTAGCATGAAGCGAAGTGCACACTTTTCTTAAATGAAGTGCTATTTAGTATAAAAATAAGAAATATTAAATATGCATAGAAATTAGTCAAGAACTCAATAGAGGGTAACATTTTAAGCAATTTTTTCAATTCTTAGAGAAACAAATAAATTGGATCCCTTTTTTTGCTGTTGAATAAGAAAACAACAGAGCATAAGCACTTACAAACAAAGCATACCCAGTAAATGCTCTTAAATAGCATTACAAACAAATGATTGGGAAAAAAAGTAACGCTATTTAAGTAGCATTACAAATAGTAATTGAAAGAAAAATCCTACCTACAGATTCATACACAACAAAAAAACAGAAAGAGAAGAAAAGAGGAGAAGAAGAAGATAATGGAAGAACTAACCTACGGTCCTTCGCAGTCGCAAAAGAGGAGGAAAAATATTGGGGAAACATAAACTTAAGTATTTTACAGTAGTTCAAAAAACCCTAGTTAGCGCTCAAGCAAGCTATTTCTCACTTTAAATAAAAGTGTGCTTCATGCTTAGTCCAAGAAGCACACACTTCCTCTTTCTACCATCACTTCAACGCATTTAAGCGACAATTAATCGCTCCACTTAAAATCGCGCTTTAGGTGAATGTTTTTAGTTGCTTTTAATAACACTAGAGAAGCGAGAAGTGAGAAGCGAAAAGTAACAATGAGGGCTCGTTTCACCGAAGCTAGTGTGAAATGAAGTGTGCACTTTTTTCAAATAACCGCTCTTTAGTATAAAAATAAGAAATATTAAATATGCATAGATAAATAATAAAGAAACGACATATTAAGCAAAAATCTTTGGATTCTTAGGGCAACAAATAAGCTAGATCCTTTTTTTGTGCTATTGGATAAGAAAATAAAAAAAAATAGAGCACAAGCACTTACAAACCTAGTAGATTCTCTTGAGTAGCATTACAAACAGAAATTAAAAAAAAAGTAATGCTATTGATTACTTAAGTAGCATTATAAGCAAAAATTGAAAAACAATTCCAACAAACAGAAACATACACAAAGGAGAAACAGAAAGTTAAGAAAAGGAAAAGAGAAAGAAGAACTAAACTTTGGTCCTTCATAGTCACGGAAGAGGTCAGAAAATATTTGGGTAACTTAAACTTAAGCATTTTACAGAAATTTTTGAAAAACCATAGTTAGCACTTAAGCGGGCTTTTTCTCGCTTTAAATAAAAGCGCGCTTCATGCTTCTGCCCCAGAAGCGCACGCTTCTAATTCCTTGCATCACTTCAAGACATGTACCGACAAGTAGTCGCTTTGCTTAAAAGTGTGTTTAAGCGAGCACTTCTGCACTTTTAATAACACTGGTAGTGTTTTGAGAAGCGAAAAGCGGAAAAAAGCGTTTAAGGGCTCTCTTCACAGAAGCGAGTAGCGTGAAGCGAAGTGCACGCTTTTTTCAAATAAATAAGAAATATTAGATATGTATAGGATATAATCAAGAACTCAATAGAGGTAACATATTAAGTAAATCTTTCAATTCTTAGGGAGACAAATAAGCTGAATCCCTTTTTGTGCCATTGAATAAGAAATTAAAAAAAAGCATAGCGTAGGCACTTATAAACAGACTATACCAACTAAATGCTCTTAAGTAGCGCTACAAAGAAAATAGAGAAAAAAAGTAATGCTACTTTAGTAGCATTACAAGCAAAATTTGAAAAAAAAAAATCCTACCTACAAAAACATACGCAACAGAGAAACAGAAAGAGGAGTAGAAGAAGAGAATAAGAGAAGAACTAACTTTGTGCTTTGCAGTTGCAGAAGAGGAGGCAAAATATTTGGGGAACTTAAACTTAAGTATTTAACAGGCATTAAACAAATCCTAATTAGATAACACTGGTAGTGTTTTGAGAAGCGAAAAGCAGAGAAAAACAATGATGGCTCACTTTATAGAAGTGAGTAGCATGAAGTTAAGTGCATGCTTTTTTCAAATAAAATGCTATTTCGTGTAAACATAAGAAATATTAAATATGCATAGATAAATAATCAATAACTCAATAGAGTCATAGAGGTAACATATCAAACAAATCTTTCAATTCTTAGGGAAACAAATAAGCTATTTCTTTTTTGTACCATTGAATAAGAAAATTAAAAAAAAAATTAGAGCATAGGCACTTACAGACAAACATACCCAGTAAATGCTCTTAAGTAGCATTACAAACAAAAATTGAATAAAAAAAGTAATGCTACTTAAGTAATATTATAAGTAGAAATTACCAAAAAAAAACCTACATGCAGAAACATACGCAAAAGAGAAACAGAAAGGGAAGAAATGAACAAGAGAAGAAGAATTAACCTTTGGTCCCTCGCAGTCGCAAAAGAGGAGGGAAAATATTTGGGAACTTTAGAAAAAAACTAGTTAGCTCTTGAGCGAGCTTTTTCTCGCTTTAAAAATAGAAGCACGCTTCATGTTTTAGTCCTAGAAGCTTGCTCTTCTTCTTCTCACATCACTTCAAGGCATTTAACGGCCGCGTTGCTTAAAAGCGCGCTTTAAGCGAGCACTTTTAATAACGCTGGCCAATGTTGTTAAAAGCACTGAAGCACTCGGTTAAAGCGCGCTTTTAAGCAAAGCGACTGCTTGTCAGTTAAATGCCTTGACGTGATGCGAGAAGAGGAAGCCTGCGCTTCTGGGACTAAAGCATGAAGTGCATTTTTATTTAAAGCAGAAAAAAGCTCGCTTAAGCCCTAACTAGGTTTTTTTATAAAATACTTAACTTCAAGTTTTCCAAACCCTCCTCTCTTCTGCTACTACGAAGGACCGAAGGTTAGTTCTTTTTCTTCTTCTCTGCTTGTAAGTGCCAATTTTTTTTTTTAAATTTCTTATTCAATGGAACAAAAAAGGGATCCAACTTATTTGTTTCCCATAAAATTGAAAGATTTGTTTAATATCTTACCTTTATTGAATTTTTGATTTTTTCTATGTATAATTAACATTTGTTATTTTTGTACTAAATAATGCTTTATTTGAAAAGAGCGTGCACTTCATTTCATGCTACTCGCTTCTGTAAAGCAAGCCCTCATCGCTTTTTTCTGCTTCTCACTTCTCAAAACACTGGCCAATGTTTCGAATAGCGAGAAGCAGAAAAAAGCGATAAGGGCTTGCTTCACAGAAGCGAGTAGCGTGAAGCAATGTGCACACTTTTTTCAAATAAAGCACTATAGTGTTTTGAGAAGTGAGAAGCAGAAAAAAGCGATGAGGGCTCGCTTCCCAGAAGCGAGTAGCGTGAAGCAATGTGCACACTTTTTTCAAATAAAGCACTATTTAGTATAAAAATAACAAATATGCATGGATAAATAATCAAGAACTCAATAAATGTAATATATTAAGTAAAATTTTCAATTCTTAGGGAAACAAATAAGCCGGATCCCTTTTTCCTTTGAATAAGAAAAAGAAAAGAGCACAGGTTCTTACAAACAGAGCATACCTAGAAAATGCTCTTAAGCAGCATTACATACAAAAAAGAAAGTAACACTACTTAAGTTGTATTACAAGCAGTATTGGAAAAAGAATAAAATCCTATCTACAGAAACATACACAATTGAGAAACAGAAAAAGAAGAAGACGAGAAGAAGAAGAACTAACCTTTGGTCCTTCGTAGTTGCTGAAGAGGAGGGAAAGCATTTGTGGAACTTTTTCTCTAGTGCTTAAGTATTTGTGAAACATTTGTGAAGAAGAACTTAAGTATTTTGCAGAAATTTTTAAAAAACCCTAATTAGTTCTTAAGCGAGCTTTTTCTCGCTTTAAATATAAGCACGCTTGATGCTTCTGGCCTAGAAGCGCACGCTTCTTCCTCGCATTACTTCAAGGCGTTTAAGCAACAAGCAGTTGCTTCGCTTAAAAGTGTGCTTTGATCAAGCGCTTCAGTGCTTTTAATTATTAAGACTTGAATTCAGGCTCAAAATTCACTTCATTTCATTTCATTTGATATTTCCAAATAGTGGAAACTAGAAAAGAAGATGAGTGATCAGTCTTAACCGACTAGAGTAACTCACACAGTATATTTATATACCAAAATCTATATGGGGGAAAAGCTTCTTTACAGTTTATGTTATAAATATAGTGCCTGAGAATGAAGCTGGTGACTTACTGAGCGTACAGTGCAAGCTATAAGAACTATTAGCAAATCATATCAGGAGAAAAATAAGAATTGTATAGAGAAGGTTGAGCTGAGAAAAAGATTTTAAGTATTTGGCCATTACATACCCTGCCACTAGCTATGGTGTTGTACGGAAGGTGTGGCCCCTGTTCAAGCCAAAAAAAATAAAATAAAAGGCTGGATACGTTGATCGAATATGGGTCTTATGTTTTTCACGAAAGTTCTCTGTTTCTTTTTATTCTCTTCCTTTTGAAGAAGATGACTTCCAAACAAATAAAAAGAAAGAATGAGTATTGGAAATCTTCTCTAACATAACTATTTCTTACTAAGTTTCATGGTTGGTTGGATAAACTAGCAGGGAAATTATCCAAAAATATATAAAGAAGATTGTAGTAGCAGAGATTACATGGCTCAACCATAGGTTCACTGATCAAAAGAATCTAAAAAAATTGGAGATAGTAGAGATGTTTGGCATCATAGATTGGTTAAGAACCAGATTTCTTCT
>JAPFFP010000113.1:18007269-18027605 GCA_026153255.1 Solanum medicagineum | reverse complement strand
TATTTGTGCACTATGAAAGTTTAAGTTCCAATTTAAAAAGTTATGCCAAGTTTAGGGTCATGTTTATATATTCTCCCAAATTTTTATTTCAGAACTATTTATGCTTGTCCAACGTAACAACTCCTAAAAATCTTTAAAGGTACCTATCCACCATCTACCTCGTACCAGCACTATGTTTTGCACAACAAAACAGGAAAAGAAATCAAACATTCATTGCCCCTTTTGATTTCTTGGAAGTTACATGAGTCTTGTCTGGATAGTTGTTACTTGTTGTATTATATTATTAGTTTAAATTATTTTGATTGTCATTTAAATTTTATCACATCATATTGTAAAATTCATCCTACACAACCACCATCCGTACATTTAAATTTTTTACATACAAACGTATAATTGAAGTATGATTGAATGGGTAAGCTTGCACCCACTGCTTATTATAGAGTGGATCTTTCTTTCTGAAAAAATCATGAAAAGAAAATTGTGGAATAGCAAAACCATAGCAATAACTTAAAGGTAAAAAGATAATACTGTTACAAATAAAAAACAATTTCACATGCTTCATGATTATGAGCAAAATGTAAATGGAGCACAAATGGACTTTGCTTCCATCAAATTCCCACTAGAACAATCACCTTTCACTGTTTTAGGCTTTTAGCTGGCTATTAGTTTGGTGACCACTTCTGCTAAATGATGATGTCTGGCCATTCTCTAAGCCAAGCCATTACTGATTTGATAACCAAATTAACAAGATTTAAAGACTATGCTCTGTATGTGAATCATTGTCTTTTCATTATGTTCCTTTGACATTAGGGAAATCATTCTGTGTCTAGACTAGGCGACATAAAACAACCATTCACTGATGATATAGAGATTCGGGACTCCTAAAAGATGCATCACCGGAATAGATTCAATCATACCAGTTTGGATGAGACAGCCAACTAACTACTTAGGAACAACAGATTCTACTATGTTCACTTACATACCATATTGACATTGTTTGTGCTCTGCTTGCACCTTTAACCCCACAGAAACAGAAGTTGCTCTCGAGTCTTTACTGTTTGTTGCTAGTGCTCAAGCGTAAACTCCCCTTTAAGTAGATGAAGAAGGGTCTCCATTAAAGGTGGAGGCACTCGTGGAATTGTGTTCGCTACACAAAATTCCTTGTAGTTGTTTCCGGAAGTCATTTTTTGCATGATCGTTCTCATCCACTTGCCATAGGAAGCTTCCTTCTATCTCACTCAATGACTCGACTTCATCTCTGTCTTCACTGTTGTAGCTGTAATGAGGTTGTTCATCATCATCTGATGCTGGCCCTGGTGATTCACATCTGGTTTCCATCTCTTGTTGGATGTCAAATTCTTTCTCAGTTTGTCTATCAGAGAAACTAGATGACATGGGTGAATATCCTCCGCCTTCTGTCTCAACACGTTCTCTTAGTGTTTTCACAATCAGGGTCTTCAGTAAGTTCATCACTTGAACAGCGTGCATGAGTGCTGTCAATGGATCAGACATCTGATACCAGGAATAAGAAATGTAATGATAAGCTTCAACCCATAGTGAAACTACAATTTAAGATTTTGTATGCTTGTAATGCTGTGTTATATTGGGTTCACCTGTGTCATATTTGGGGCAAAAACCATAGCAATATTTCTGGCATTCATCTTGTTGGTTTCCTCTTGCTCAACAACATCAGCCATAAGATCAATTGCCCACTTGAGCAATGCAGTCTCAGTCGGCTTAAGCTGTTTCACAAGCTCAATAAATTCCTCCTCGGTGTTGCATTGCAATACCTGTTCTGGTGAAAGGCCATCAAGCACACCTGTTGGAAGCTCTCGGAACCAAGCTTTGATGAGTCCAGCTAAACAGTGGACATTTATGTCGTCAGGCACAATGCCTCTGTTGAGCTGATCCCTTACATGCTCTTCATGGCTATTCTCTGGGTTTATTCGAAAAATTCCTTCAGCCTAAAGGTTCATCAAGCAATACTTAGACAACTATTTTGACATTTGAATAAAAGTAATGCAGGAGACATCCTCATGAATCAGAACCCATAGAAAAAATGTACCTTCAGACCACTTTGTGAGTATAAACGTTCCTGCATTAACAAGAGAATAGTCGGGACACTATTGCCTCTTGAATCATAAGAACACTGCATTGACTCTGCGGAGATGCCAAAAACGCTGACACTGCAAAAAGAAAAAATGTACAAATTTAGCATGATATAGTAATGGGCTTGAAACTCTGGAAGCAAATTACAGTTACATAATTTTTGTTTGGATAGAAAGCCAACCAGTTACAGAATAAATGTGACTCACAGAAATAGAAACGGGAATGAAGATTTACTTGCTGTTAGACAAGTTCAAATTAAATGAAGAGTTGAAGACAGTTCAAAGTATGGAGTAAAACTGAATAACTTAATATAGTGACGAACAGTGCAAAGAGTTCAGCATCTGCATGATATGGTGGAATCATCATCAATTGAAACAACAGCAATTACTCCACCATTCACAAGGACCTCAAACTTCTAACATGTGGAATCAATTATACCAGTTTCTTTGTTTTCCCTTTCTCTTTTAAGGGCTTGAGTAAAAAAAAGATAAGATGCTGCATACAACCATCCTCCTTGTACTATCTTTATTTAGCACCAATACCTTGTGTTTTCTCTACCCTCCCCAGAACCCACTTCTGGGATTCACGGGGTATGTTGTTGTTGTTTGCCTTGTAATTACTTGGATAGCTAAATTCCAATAACTGCTGCTCTACAAATTTGTTTTTAGGTTGAAGCTACGAGAAGTCCTTAACCATGACACATGCATCTTACTTTTAAAGTGGTGAGCGTAGCCCGCCCTTAGCAAAAGAGATAAAAATAGAGCAGAGAACATTGCAACTTCGTTGACTAGTGAGATAAATTGTGGGCATAACTTAGTAGTCTAGATATGTTTCAAGAGTTATGCCAAGATCTTCCTTTTAACCATTTTTAATGGGAAATATTACAAGGATAAAACACAGAGCAGGAACATCATCCAAGCTTCACATACTGGCATGGGAGTTGCTGGAGAATGAGAAGTTATTTTGACATTTTGATCAAGGAAGGACTACTTTCATCCCTCGTGACAATCCAGGGCGGATCTAGGGTCCCGCTTCACTCAAATCCCCTCCGCGAAAATCGCATACTCAAATCCCCTCGGCGAAAAATCGCATTATATATATATAAGGTAATTTTTTATTGTTATGTACATAGATTCTAAATCTTTGAACATAAGGGTGGAGGTTGGCTCAGTGGTTTGGGCTTTTCAAAAATTCACCTTGAGGTTCTGTGTTCAAATCCCAAGCACTACAATTTTATTTTTTGAAAATCCTTAATGAAAATCCTCGATTCATTGATATCAAAACTTACTTGATATGACATTTGGGTCTAACTCAACCCCAAATGCTAGCTCATGAGGGAATGATTCTCAAGTCCATATAAGCACACCACCTGTCTATTCCTCAACCAATGTGGGACCCTAGGGAGGAAAAAAATTCTAGGAGGGATTATTTGTCTTCCTAGTCTTCGACACAAGAAAGGGGTGTAGAAAAACTCTAACATTACTAAAGTGACAATTCCGAAAGAAGTTGGGTTTAGATACAGACACAACTTTAAATAATCACTATTGGTGCAATTAACTTCAACAAGGTGATAAACTTGCTCTAATTTGGCGCAATTATACTTACGCAAAATAGAAACCAAAAACCAATATGGTAGATATATCCAACAAGTTATCTCAGGACCTTCTGTGTTGCATTTTAATAGGAGAACCACAAGAATCAAACACGAAACAGGAACATCATCCCACCTTTGCATACTGTCCACAGAACTAGCTGGTAAATAAAAGGTTACTTTGACAATTGGGTCACAGAATTACTAATTTCTTCCAAGTTACTACTCAAGTTGCAAATTTGGCAGATGGTAACTAATGCCATCTGTCTTGACGTACTACGATTCTATAAGAGCCACTTCTAATTGGTAGCAAAACTTACTAAAATTGATATTCTGACATAGGTGATTGTAGATGCAGACAGAACCTTAGATAATCAATTAAGATGCAAACCAACTCACACAAGGTGATGAACATGCTCCAGTTGGTTACAAGGAGACTCACGTGACAATTACTCCCTCTGTCCAATTAACGTGGCACAGTTGGAATTTCGAGATTCAAACTTCAAAATTTGATCATGAATTTAGATATAGAAGCTTTTAAGTTTTTTGAAATAAAATTTATACATTAGAAAATTACGTAAAAATTACTATAAGTCATTATAATTAAAAGCTTAGAAATATCTAAAAGCATATAAAGAAATTCTAGTCAAAGAAAAACTTGGTTGACTCTTGAAATTTCAGTTGTGCCACATTGATGGGACGGAAGGAGTAATTGAAAACCCAAAACGGAAAAAAAGACTTGCTTTCGGTTGGTGAAGCATGACGTAAACTGGTCTATTATGATCATGTACCAAAAAGGACATGGGACCATTGATAGGCAATCAAAATGCATAACTATTGAACTACAAAGTAGGATAGTGACATAATTCCAGTCTTCCCAAGCAGGCCTATAATAGAAGTATTAACTAGTTGTGAGGTATCTTCATCCTCAAATTAGCTTTAAATCTAATAGAATTAAAGTAATACTCATCAAATCAGTTACCCTTTTCTCAAAAAAAAGTAATACACATTAACTCACCAGATATCATGCATACATAAGAACATAATTATTTCACAAGAGTTTGCATGAACTGCTCCTAAACTTGCTGTATTGCAGAATCTGTTGGCAGATCATCATCTAAAACATACCATTTCATTTTGCTTATATGATTTTGAATTGGCACGGAGTTTAAAACTGTTGAGACAAAAAGTCCCACATTGGTGGTTAATGAGATGGGTGGACTCCTTATAAGCCTTAGGCAATCCTCCTCCCTTTGAGCTAGCTTTGGGGTGTGAGTTAGGACTAAGACCTAATTTCATCATGGTATCAGAGCCTAAGACCTAATTTCATCGTGGTATCAGAGTAGGGCCCAAGACCTAATTTCATCGTGGTATCAGAGTAGGGCACGTCTCACCCAACGTTGGGCCCCCGAAAAAATTGCCCACGCACCACACCAGCACTGGGCGTGAGGTGGAGTATTGAGACAAAAGGTCCCACATTGGCAGTTAATGACTCCAGCACTAGGCGTGAGTGAGGTGGAGTATTGAGACAAAAGGTCCCACATTGGCAGTTAATGACTCCAGCACTAGGCGTGAGGTGGGGTGTTGAGACAAAAGGTCCCACATTGGTAGTTAATGAGATGAGATGTGTAGTTAATAACTCCCTTTGAGCTAGCTTTTGGGGTGTGAGTTAGGCCTAAGACCTAATTTCATCAAAAAAAAATTGCCCACGCACCACACCAGCACTGGGCGTGAGGTGGGGTGTTGAGACAAAAAGTCCACATTGGTAGTTAATGAGATGGGTGGACTCCTTATAAGGCTTAGGCAATCCTCCCCTTTGAGCTAGCTAATACTAAAAAGTGCTAAAAAGGAAAGAGGCATTTTCTTTAAAAAAGACTAACAAATGAATTGAAATGGAGAAAGTATTTGAAAAAGTGAATTTTGCAAAGAATATCTTTCCAAAGCTCAGGTAAAAATAGAAACTTTATCGAAAGTGGATTGCCAGTACAAAGATAGCCTAATCATCTGAGTATTAGTAAGATTTACATAGTCGACCGTAACTAGTTTTGGGATTTGAGTTATAGTTGATTGAAGAATAAGTATCAAACACAGGAGCATTCTGTGAGGAGCATTGACGATAAAGCATGGTTCACAAACCAGAATTGGAGTGCTTTCATTAAATGATGCATGTGGGCTGACCCCGATTCGGCCTGGCCGGTCGGGATTAAGCTGAAAAAAAAGGACAAGCTTGTTGTGGCCTGTGGGTGAGTATCACCTCCCTAAAAGTATCAGCTGTTACCTCAGTTTTATGCTTTTTAGAAAAAATCAGATGTAAACAACATAAAAGACAAAAAAAATCATGAAAGCAAAGTCGACCCAGATCAAAAAATTGAAATTTAAAAGTACCCAAAACACGATAAAGCTAAAAAAAAATGAAAATTACCACACCTGGCACTGGGTGCTTTACAAGGGATTTCAACTTCAAACTCAACAGGAAGACCCAAAAACCCATGAAATCGATCGAAAGTTACATGAGTAAGATGCTGAACATTCGTAGGCCATCCAATTTCCATAGTATGAACAGTTGATTTCACCTCCTCCTTTTGATCAAAACGACAGTACACTTTCCTCAAAGCCGCTAACAAAAAATCCAACAAACACAACTGATGCTCCCGGTGTTGCTCCGCCTCCGCTAACCCCGTCATCCTTCTCCTTAGCTTCTCCGGTAATTTCCTTCGCCGGAAACACACCCCGCCGACGCAGCCACAAAACCCTCTTTGCTTCTCTGTTTCTTTAGGACGTGTTTGGAAATGTTGAATTGGTTGCATTGAAGATTGTTTCGAGGTTTCTTCGGGGGTTTTCAAACGGCCACTGGGTTTCAAATTTTTTCTACTCAGTATGACCAGAATGCCCTTTCATACATGAATAAATTTCAGTTATACCACTTTCCTCTAGTATCTACAGAGCTTTTCTTCTTCTTTCAGGTAAGGTGTTGTTTACCAATCATCACTACTAATTTGTTTTATTAATTAGGAATAAAGTCCATTTGTTCTAACTAAAACCTAACTGCTCATTTGGATTATGTCAACTCATCAATTAATGGTTTTAATTACAAATATTTATTATATCCACGCTCTTAATTAGTTGGTGTTCCTCCGGTTCCTTTTTACTTATTCAGTATTGATCTGATTGTTGACAGTGTGACACAACAATAATTGAAAGATATAATGTACGCAAACCTTGTGAAAATAAAAAAACTAGTTTTGGAAGCTTGACTTCACCGCTGATACACTCGCAATAAATAAGATGACACTTTTTGAATAATTGATTTTATCGTATTTACACACTATTACGTGTTTTTCGTTGTTAGTTGTTCTTTATGTTTTCTTTTCTTTTTATTTTTCTTTTTTTTATATCTAGTTTGTTCTGCTTATGGATTTTTGAGAGGAGGGTTCTCAGGAAACAACCTCTCTATCTTGTGAGATAGCGGTAAGGTTTGCGTACATTTTACTCTCTACTAACCTCACTTATAAGATTTTATTGGATATGTTATTATTATTGTTATACACTTTTTAAATAGAATAATTTAATATTTAAAAATTAAGTAATTAATTTTTTTGTTAATTTTTTGAGATGAATAATATAAATGATTATATATATATTTTTAGTAGGACGGAGTAGTTGAAGAACTAAACTTTACTCTACACAATCCAATTGCAGTGTCACGAATTTAATTCTGCAGTTGGTCTTTTACGAGCTCTAAATTTTTAAAAATGGTAACATTCACGTGGATCTTAAATATACGTTGATTGATGAGGACATTTTTAGTCAACATTTATTGAAGTACTCCCTTCTTCCCATGTAATAAGGATATTTTTTATTTTATACGATTATTAAAAAATTATTAATATATTAATAGACTTTATCATTTTATCATTCATTTATATCTACATTAAATTAAGTTAGAAAAAATCATTAATACACTAATTAATGGTGAGGGTAAAATAGAAAAAAATAATTAATTCTATCATAATTTAGTAAGTACTCTTATAATATGTGACAAATATTTATAGTAAGATGCCCTTATAATATGGGACGGAGGGAGTACTATACTAATTCAGTTTTGTTATTACTCCTTCCGGTCTATTTTACTTGTTTTCTATCGACTTGAAATAGAGATTAAATAGAACTCCCTTTGTCACATTTTATTTGACATCCTTTCCTTTTTGCGTCGTCTAAAAAAAATGTCACATTGCTCAAATTGAAAATAATTTACCTTTAAAAATTTTTTTTACCCTTGATGAAATGATTCTTAGTTACACAAATATCTAAGAATGATTTTAAACCATAAGTTTCAAAAGTTTTTCTTTTTTTTTTCTTAAATACCGTGTCAAATCAAAGGGTGCCACATAAAATGGAACAGAGAAAGTGGTAAATAATAAGAATAATTTTATCTAATTATCTTAAAAATATATAATAAGAAAATAACTATATAATTAATGATAAGAATAAATTATGAACTAAGTGTAAAATTATCTTTTGATTTCATAAGTGGAAAAGTAAAATAATACATTAACAATAAAAGCTATGAAAAAGTTTAATAATCTTTTATACATTACATCAAAGTAAATAGTTTTATGTATAAAATATTTTAAGAATTATATACATGTAATATTGAGTTGATTTGTTTGATTTAGTTAAAATCAAATCAATTATGATTGAACTTTTTTCTCCATATCATATCATTAATAATTGAATTTTTTTTCCAATTTAACTTGAATTATCAATTTGATGTGGTTTGTCGATTTTTTTCTACCCTATTAACTAGGGGTGTTCACGGGTCGATTTTTTTCATACACTATTAACTCAAAACCCAAACCTAAACCTAAACCTAAACTATTCACTAGGTATGCCACCCGCCATTGCGAGATCAACAAGCAAAAATTAAAAATCGTAAATTTTATTTATTTTTTTTCTTCAAAATGTCCAAAACAGATAAAAGTTGCCTTAGAAACTCTCAGAAGTCTTCTTGAACTTAGGAAGAAAGAAGAGAAGGAATATTAGGGCATGGAAGCCTCTATCAACGGAATTTGAGCCTGACTCTCTACCGTTTCATTGCTAAGAGTCAGAAATCACACTGAAACGTACAACATCTGCTTGGCTTCCAGGTAGGTTATGTTTTGATCTTCTTAAGTTGTTGTAAATTTGTTCCCATTATTTAGTATAATGTAGATGGACAGGAGAACTCATGCTTAGGCTTTCGGGCATGGGGTCTAAATGGTTAGGCATGTCATTATTATTGTTAGGGCAGAAAAATACTATGTGGGTTGTGATTGCTCTGTGACTAACGATAATATTCTAGTCTTTGACTGTTTGCCTTAGTACTTCTTGTTGGGATGATTGATGGTACTTGTAAAATTATATGTAAAAAAGAAATTATTGGGTTATTATGGGATTGTAAGACTTGTGACAATCAGGGTGGGTGGGGTGTGGGAGTGTTCATGTTGTAGATACGTGTAAAATGCTTAAGCAATACTGAGAATTAAGAGAGATGAATGTGAAAGATCTTCATGTTGCCAATGTCATGCAATGAACTAATTACTTGATTTTAGTCGGTTGTGCATTATTCAGTGTAGATATGATTATGATTGTAATTGTAGATCGGAGATCGGATGTTACGTTCCGACACATTATTAAGAGAACTATTATTGATACATGAATTTGTTACTTGATTGTGATTACATGTGTAAACTAAAGAATTGTTATAATTGTAATTGACCATGGTCATCCTGTGTAACGTTGATATGAAAAGATTAGAGGTTCTGATGCTATCTTAGTGATGTAGTGGTGTATCCTATGCTTAATCCTTTATAGTTGTCTGTTATATTTTATATTATCCCGTATAAGATTGTGTATGAGCAATTAGAGAGCGATTGAGGAATGTTTAAGCATGAATTAATAATCAAGAGTCAAATGATGTCTGATACTATGGTATAAATATCTGTTAATGTGGACTTAGAAAAGGAAGTTTAAATTTTTGTTTTTATGAAGACTATGCTAGCAGGAGGAATTCTGTTATGATGGGACCGCTATAGCGGGTTGTGTGCTACCATGACAAGTCAGAACAGGTAATAAGAGGGTGAAACCTTAATTGTTACTAATATGACCATCTTGCAACTGAGTTTACTAAATACTTTAGGCCAGATATTGACAATGATGATTAAACTAAAATAGTAGAGTAATTAAACTCGAGTTAGCCATTGTGAAATTTTGAGATTCTATTTATAAAGGTTGGAAGAGTTAGATCATAATTTCATTTTAGAGTTGACAACGAAATATTAAATAAGCTAAGATCATCAAAAAAATAATAAAAAATGGGTAAAAGATTTGGGTGGTGTACCTTTTTCTTGCATGCTTCTTCCGGATATTTGGTAGATTTCGGATTGACCGATGATTCCTACTAGTATGTATTGTTTGTACTGATACTACTCTTATTATATCTTTTTCAGGTATAGTCTGATTGCAAGATTAGTGATTTTTCTTATGCGAAGACGAAGATCTCCAAAAAGTTCTACATTTCTCTTCTTACGGTAGGAGTTGTATCATTATTGTGTTTCATATTGTATTCTTAGAAGCTCTTGTACCTGTTTAGACAAGATATTTTGGGGGTGTTGGATCTCTTTTCAAAATGTTTTAAATTTTCCTAAACTCAAAATTGGATAATAATATGATTTTCATCATCCTATGACTCTTTAGTTTTCTGCATGAATTAATTGATTGAAAATTCAGAATTCTCCTATCTAGGTGTTTGAATAGGTGCTCGCACGATCCACTGGGTTGGATCATGACAAGTAGCACGCTTGGTACAAATTTATCTTGCTTGGCTGGACTACCACATCTGATATGTATGATCATTTTTTGTTTGTTGATTCCATGAGTGATTCGGTTTGCTTACTGCAATATTGTTAGGTATAATTTTTGTGTTTGTTAAGCAGAGCCTTGTTTGTATTATTGACTGTGACTAATAGTGCTGTCTTATTTTTCTAAGTTTCGATTACTTGTTCATATTTTGTATAACTAAAGTTGATCGATGATCCTACCAGTAGATTGTAGTTTTGTGTATTGATATTGCACTTACTTTTTTTTATTGAATACAAGATATATTCAGGCGATTGTTACACGATCTAAGCTATGCGTGCCCTATTTTTTGAATCCAAGATGATCTATTTCTTCTGGACTGTCAGAGATGTATATTAATTTCTTAGCTTATCTATTTGGAGTTGGATTCTTGTTCTTTGTTTTGAGATTGCATTCATATATTTTAAATTATTTAAAGGTTTTGATACACGACTTTCAGGCTCAATGAGAAAATATTTTCATATATATATTTGAAATTATGAATCTTGATTTAAAAGGGTGTGAATAATTTTTCTTATCCCACCCAATAACTTAAGTGTGGTTGGTAAATTATTCTCTCACTGAGGATCTAATGTGGGTACCTTTCACGTCGAATTGACTTGCAACGAAAATATAAATACAATGTCTGTAATTTTAATGATGCTAAATTTTTATATTTTCTTATGATAGAGCTACACAAGCTGTGTTAATTTTGAAATGATTACTTACTCACCAATGTAACAACCAAATGAATTATCTTTAAAAGTAATTTTTTATTTTTAGATTCACCATAAAAATGAATAGTTATAATAGTAAATCTCAAATATTCCTTAATACGTCCATAAAATAAATATATAAATATGAATTTAGAAATTTGATGACCTGAAGGATTCACTATCAAACTGAAGTCATGGAACTAAGGCAAGGCTCTCTCAAACAACAATAAAGATGAAAGAAAATCCACAACACGAAACGAGGAAATGTGAAGATTCCTAATAAAATGGGCCTACGGCCCAAATATTTGCTTAAAAAAGAGTTTTCCTTTATCATGGGGTCGTTTATTCAATATAGTTTAATTATTTTATAACCTTTATTTTTTTATACATTTAAGTGGAATATAATTATGTGTGCTGGAGTGAAAAAAATTTATAAAATTATCATTAACGTAAATATTTTTGCAACTGCTAATTGCTATATCGTTATATACTATAATTTTTTGTTATAGTATATTTATATTTATATTTCTAGATATGAGAGCCCATGCTAGTATGCACTCAATACGTATTTTTTTGGTATTAATTTATGTAACGCAGATATAATTTATTATATATATTTTAAATTTTAAATTATTATGATTTATATTATTTTTTATCTTATTTTTAAATAATATATGTTACTTTCTAGCCCTATCTCAATTTATGCGACACTCACAGAATTTTGAGAGTCAACTGAATAATTTTAATGTCTTTTATTTTGAGTTATTAATTATTTATAATTTATAGTACCTTTTATTCAATTCCAAATAATATATGTTAGTTCTAATCCTTCTCACTCTATGTAACACTAATACAATTTTTAGAGTCAACATTATAAATTACTTTGATTTTTAGTACTTTCTCCTTTTGTCCTACTTTACGTGGCACAGATAGAATTTCGTGAGTCAACCAATTTTTTTTATATGCTTTTAAACATTTCATATCATTAATTATTGAGATTTATTATTTTTTTACTTGTTTCAAACAATATATGTTACTTTTTTCGTTCCATTAGATGTGACATCAATAAATTTCAAGAGTCACTTAAATATTTTATATCTTTAAAATATTTTACGTGATTAATTGTCACGATTTATAATACTTTTTACATAATTTTAAAATATATAAATACTAAAAAAAATAATCAAATTAAAATGGAAGAATTATAATTTTTTTTTTATAAAACTATCCTTGAAGTGCCAGATACACATGTTGTCCCGTTGTATGCTTTGACGCTTAAACTCCCTCTTATTATAAAACATAATTTATTTATTTATGTATTAAAGGTAGAAGAAAAATAAAATTAAATGAACTATTTATCATGCAATAATTAATATATATATATATATATATATATATAACGTAACGTATATACATCATCATCATCATTATTGTTGAAAGCCCTAGGAATTCTTTGATTGTGTGCTCTCGTCTGTTTTTTTCATACCTCCAAATTAAAATCAATCTTTCATTTGCATCTTTTTTTTTCATTCATAAATTGGATTTGCGATCAAGAGAAGCCTTCGCCGAGAGAGATTGATGCCTTTGAGGTATGATTTTTTGATGAGTTATTTCTTTTACTGTCTTTTTCATTTCGTACGTGCACAGTTTTAACTTTATGTCAATTTTAAATTTTTCTTCTTTAGAGGAAATATTTATTTGTTCAAATTGTATATACATTTTTTATAAGTTAAATTTATACCCAAAAAATTAATCGAAATTCTATTCTTTTTATTAAAAAGAAAAAAAACTTATGTCAAAATAATGAAATACCAATTTTGCTTATTTTTTCAATCTTCACTTCATTTGTATATTGTTTTGTTGGATTAAACAAATAAACAAAATTTCATTATTTTTAATCAAACAAGAAATCTAGATAAAATAATAAAATTTTGATTGTGTATTTGATTTTATTTTTTCTATAAAATGCGTATGTGTTGAAAAAATATAGAAGAATTATAAAACTAAATAAATTATTTAATTAAATAAAACATATGCATATCACAATTGAAAGTCACAACGATTCTTCGACTGCGTACTCCCATCTATTTATCTCATATCTCTAAATTGAAATTTATCTTTCATCTGCATCTTTTTTTCTATTTATAAATTTAATTTGCGATGTTGCTATTCCTTTGTCAAGAGAGATTACCCTTAAGGTATGACCTTCATTTTGATGAGTTATTTCTTTATTTGTATTTAATTTCTTATCCGTAAAGTGTTAATGTATGTAAATTTTGTATTTTCTTAATTTTTTTTTGAGAGTAGGGATGGCAACGAAGCGGAGTGGATACGGGGGCGGGACGGGTTGCGGGTTTAAAAAATCAAATAGGAATTCGAAGAAATTAATTTTTTGTAATTTGTAAAAATAAAAAATATAAACTTTATATATTAAACATTGACTTTAATTTTATTTTTTCTCAAAAATTTAAACTAGACATATATGATAAATTGTTAGTTGTTGAAATGTTAATTAGATACGATCAAGAAACCGTTGTTAAAATATCAACTAAAAATAATTCATTAGTTGTTGAGACGTTAATTAACAGAAAAAAAAAACTAAATTTAATTAAAAAATAAAAGAACTTTAAAATTTAAGTTGGATGGATTTATGCAGGGCGGGTGTATGTGAAGCGGGGGCAGGGCAGGTTGAAAATGAAAAAGATCATCATACGGGATGGGGCAGGGTGGGGCGATTTAAAAAATTTATGGGTTGAGCTAAACTCGCCCTGCACCCACCTCATTGCCATCCCTATTTGGGGGAGAACATTTATTTGTTCAAATTGTATTTTTTTTTTTTAATTTGAGATAAATTTATACAGAAAAAATTAATCAAAACTTCAATTTTTTTTTGAAATAAAAGAATTTATGCCAAAATAGTGAAGTACGAATTTTGTATATATTTTTTTCCGATCTTCATTTCAATTGGATATTATTTTTTTCCTGGATTAAACAAATATAATATTTTCATTATTTTTAATGAAAAGAATAGACAAGATAATTAAATTTTAATTTGCGCAATTATTTATTTTCCGTAAAAGATTTGATCAAACGTTCATAATTTTTAATCAAACGGTGTTTGTTAATTTAGTAATTTCATATATATATATATACACACAGACACACACACATGATATCACTATTATCAAACCTAAAGTTTCTTTGATAGCATGCTCCGGTATTATTATTTCATAACCCCAAATCAAAAGCGATTTTTCATTTGCATCTTTCTTTCAATTCATAGACTGAACTCACAACACAACTAAGCATTTTATGGAGATAGATCCCTGATCTTGAGGTATGACCTTCTGATGAGTTATTTCTTTATTTGTCTTTTTTTTTTTTAATTTTATGTCTACACAGTATTAATAGTATATGTCAGCTTTATGTTTTCTTAATTTATTCTTTAGAGAAAATATTTATTTATTGAGTATTTTTTTTTTTAGGAAAATCTATAAAAAAAATTATTTGAAACTCCCTTCTTTTAATTAAATTTTTTTTACTACGAGCAGTAATCAACTTATTTGATTCCTTAAAAGATTATTTACAGTTTTTTAACCTGCTTTATCATATGCAATTGAGTAAGATTCTTTTCTTATGAACATGAATAGGCAAGAATAACAAATAAAAAATATTTTTAAAATGTATACAATTATCTATAATAACAATTACATATTCAATAGAATCTCATAAGTGAAGTTTGGAGAGAGTAGAATGCATGCAGACTTTATCACTACCTTAGTGAGGTAAAGAGACTGTTTCCTGGAAACCCTCATTTCAAAAATTTATATGGAAAAAAAATAAATGAAAAGAAAAGGAAGCAAAAAAGCGTCTAATAACGAAAAATTCATGATAACATGTAGATATGATAAAATTATCATAAATATAAGACAAATATTAACAATATAGGATACAAAATTGGAAGAAAACATAAAATTATTGCTTACCAAAATAGTAAAATAATGCATGAACGACAAACCATGAATATCTTATAAAAATGTAAATGATGAAAATAATATTTTGTATCTCTTTGAGGTAAAACATTTATGAATATGACGAAGTAAAAATAAATAAAACTTTTTTCATTATCAAAGTGTTTGCAGTGAAATAATTTTTAAAAAATTTCGAGTTTAAGTATATAGCAAAATTTAAATTAATATATTGTTTTAGCAAATAATATGTAAATAGAAGAGCATAAATCTTACAAGTGGTCGTCATTGCTGTTACTCCATTTTCTTTCTACACAGATACCAGCTCTGTTTCTTTGCAATTCGTGAAGCTCAGGTTTCGTTTCTTTTTAATATTTTCTGATTTTGGGTGTAATTTCTTTTTTAGTTAAGATATTTAAACTTGTTAGGCATTTGAGATTCTTTAACCCTCTTTGATTTGCTATAAATCTTAGTGTTATTTTTTGTTTCTGATAATTTTGGGAAGAATTTTAACCCTATTGGACCCGTTTACAGTTGGGTACTTGGTTTGGAGCATTTTGCTTTCTTGAATTTGTGGAATTTCCAACTATGAGGCTTTTGGAAGAAGGAGCATCATGCAGCACTGAGCTATTAAGCTCTACAGCAAGGCCCATCGACCCTGTAAGTTAAAAAAAGGATGAAGTGTTATTAATTTAGCATTTGACCATGAAAATTGTGAGTATTTGAAAAAGTTAGTAGTTTTTAGTTTTAAAGCGAAAAATGATATTTGAAAATTGAAGTTGTGTAGCCATGAATAGAAAATGGATTTTTTTTTTGAATTTTTGTTAGTAATTTGGAGTGAAAAAAGTGAACAGTTTTTTTTTTATTTGATGTTTTTTCAAATTCCTGAAGATTCCAAGTTGAATTCCAGAGTTTTATGGCCAAACGTGTTTACTTGCTAAAAAAGGTAAAAATATATCATAGCCAAACAATTTTGGCTATTTAAAAAGGCACTCACTGATATTGATCTGTAAAGGTTAAGGAGTGTGCATGCGTGATAGTTAATAGGGAGGAGAATGCGAAAAATCAAATTGCAAAAAAAAAGAAGAAGAAGAAGAACATCTGTTGCATGCTTAAAAATTGTAAACATAGTTGCATTTTATCCACCAGCATTGAATCTAACAAGAAATAAATATCTAAGCTTCTGATGCTTATATATGTTGTGCGCCATCAGATTAATTGGTTAACGGGTTTTGATTAAGTTGAAGTAATGGAATGTGCATTGGACATTCGGAACGAAATGAGCATGTATAAACAAAATGGATATGGGGGATTCATATAGCCAAACCCCGCTAGGTTGGGATTGCGAGCCATATGACCACTTATCAACGATTCATCTGTGCTCTATTGTCCATGCTTATCTCATACTATTCTTTTGTAATAGGCACTTGACCTGATTTCAGCTGTGAAAGGCCTACATGGTCTCAGCTCTCAGGAGCTAAGCAGGCTTATACGAGAAGCAGAAAATAATATCCTTCAATACATACCTGAAAATGGGTTAAACATACAGGTTGGAACTCTTGATGGCCATGGCACTGTGTTATCTTCTTTATTATTTCATTATGGTTAAATTATGCTTTTAGTCTTTTAGGCTTTCTGACACATTCTTATGGTTGTAGATTGATGTAGAAAGACTTGCAAGATTCCTCCCTTTGCACCTTATTGCAGTGATTTTGGCATCGGAAGGAAATGCAGGCTTACTCAAATACTTGCTATCTGGTTTTCAACTGTTGCACTCTTTGGGTGATCTAGCATCACGCCATCCAAAAATAGAGCAGGTGGCACCTTATTATTTGTTTGTTACTTATGTGGTCAGCTGCGCTGTTTCGTTTTACATATCTGTTAGGTAGTAGAAGAACTGATTTAATTGTTGTTATATTCGATTCTGTTGCTCCTTCCGTTCTCTTTGTGGGCCAAATGGAGTGTTTGTATTTCCTATAAGATTAAGGTATTGGGATAAGAAAAGGAGAAAAAATAGGAAAGGTTGTTGAGCAGGATAATAGTAAAGAAATCATAAACAGTTACTAGTAGTTTGTGTGGCTCATTTTAATGACACTATTACTAGTTGGGGAGTTGCAGGTTTTTTTGTTGACTGCAATTATCTCTTACATTGGCAAATATTGAACAGTGTACTTATTAAATATGTAACATCTATTTCATGTAAATTAAGGAATCAAATGTTTGGAGTTGTACCAAATTTAGATACTTCTAGCCTTTTATTCCAAACTCATTATTCTATTTGGGGTGAGAAAGCATATTTGAGCAAGGGTTTGGAGCTGTCACGAATATGTTTGTTATATGTTGCTGTTTTGAGTGTAAGTCGTCTCGAGTTACAGATCTTGTGACCTGCCAATTTATTTCTCTTCTCCAAAGGTTGCACTTTTGATATTCTACAGCTATATAATTAAGAAGCGTAACTTAAAATTCCCGTAGAATATATACACATACAATTCTTTCAAGCCGAATGTTGTGAGTGCACTTATTTTTGTATATTTCCATTTTGCTTCGTGTTGGTGAAAACACGAGCAGGCCATGAACATTTGCCATTTTATCTTGTGACATAGAAAAAGATCATGCTGAAACCTTGAGTTTACTTGTTTCAGATATTGCTTGATGATGTGAAAGTATCAGAGCAGCTGCTTGATCTAGTCTTCTATTCTCTTGTTATTCTCTGTACTTACACAAAGGTTGTTTTACCATCACCTGGATTTGCAATATTTGTATTTCTATATTAACTGTGACAAGGACTATTTAACGCTATCTCATATTTTCAGGTTTCAAATGATATGGTTCTTTTGCATTCTACGCTGGTTGCTTCCAGTCTCTACTTATTGACTGTCTGTATATCTTCACAATGGATTGACCTTGCTCAAGTTTTGCTTGCATATAAAAAGGTTAATTTCTTTGTGTATGAATAATGAAAGACCATCACGTCGGATTAAAAACCAGAATGTGCTACTTTTATGCATTACTTTTGTTTTTGAAAGATTGTTCTCAGGCTGAGGAGCATCCCCTTTCTTTGGCAGGTAGATGTGCTCATGGATTCTGCCTTTGCTGCTGTTACTGCTGATATTAAAGTTCTGCAGAGGAGTTTATCAGCTGATCATGCTCATTCCAGGCAGGAATATGGTCTTAAAGCTGAAGAAGCTTTAAACCATCTTTGCCAGCAGTGTGAGGCTTCTCTACAGTTTCTTCAGTCGCTATGTCAGCAGAAATCATTTCGGGAGCGTCTTGTTAAGAATAAGGTTTTTCTCAAGAACTGTATAGATATAATACCTGAAACAAAAATGACTGCTGGAAACTTTTCTTTTTATAGTTCAGGTTTAGCCTAAGTAGGGTGAATATATGATTGTCTAATAGTGCCAAACATGCTGCACAAATGAACCTGCTTTCTTTACTCAGCATCCTTGTTCTGTTTACATGCTTTATGATATAAAGTGGATTATGGAATAACGTTTCTTATCTCACCAGAACAATATGATATAGAAAAGAGAATAAACTTGACCAAATGTAACTTCTACAAGTTCTAGAGAAAGTACTGGATTACCTATCTTCAACTTCCACTTGCTGTCTTGGTCCCAACTCATTCTACAATATTTATACTGTGTTTGCTGTGTTATCTCACTTTAGTTGTCTGAGTGTTTTCCATCCCTTTTTGCATTTACAGCACTACGAAGCTATTTACCAGCATATAAAACTGATTGAGGTCTAGAAGTAGTACTAGTTGCTGAAAATGATTTTCTTATTATTTATTTTGATTTTTGTTCATATACGTGCAAACATTTGAAGTCTTCACTCTTCAATGTGTTTCTTTTAACTGTCTTATGTGATTGAAAAGATTTCTTATTTTCAACTTTATATGTTTTCTTCTTAATGAATTGGATGTTCTTAATCTATGCCAGGAGTTGAGCAGCAAAGGCAGAGTTCTTTTGTTGGCACAAGTTGTCATGCGCTTAGATGTATCTCCATTAGTTACAGTATCTTCCTCGATTGTTGCTGCTGTATCAAGATTGAAATCTAAAGTATTATCTATTGTAAGTCCAACTGGTAGTGGGATCTTCAGCTGTTCTTGTTACTTGAGGCTTTGTGAATTTGCTGAGAACAGTTAGTATAAGCTTTTCTTTTTGTAGGGGTGAATTTTAATGCACTATTTTCTGCAGTTGTTGAATCTTTGTGAAGCAGAGAGTCTATCTTACTTGGATGAAGTTGCCAGTACTCCTGCAAGCCTTGATTTAGCAAAATCTATTGCTCTCGAGGTCTGTCTCTAGACACTATATGTATTTCTCTTTTAAAGTTGCTAATCCACGAGGTGGTAATTTAGTGATAGACCGGCAATTTCTCTTGTTGATGATTCACTATTGGGTGTGACCAGTGGATCTTTTGATTCCCCTGTGGCCCGTTAATGACTAACTATTCTTGATTTGTAGAAGAAAGTCAGATTTATCTTCTCTTCACCTTATCAAAACTCATCGCACTGACTTGTATTATCCTCACGGCTATCAACTGGTCAGAGTGATAATGACCAAGATGTGATTGTTCAATTAATTTTATATTATGTATGTAGACACCAAAGTAGACAATAAACCACATTACTGATATTCTTGTATAAGCTCAACCTCATTCATTTTCAGTTTTATCTTGCTGGCTTGGGTACTACTTAATGGATTCAATATTTGTTTTGACAATACCTGTTCTTATATTAGTTATAACCTTAATTTGTTCAAGACTGGATAGATCAAGGACATTAATAAGTCAAGAAAACTAGAAAGACTAAACAATTTTTTATTTACATACTGGTAAAGACAAACTTAAAGTCAATGGCCCTTTGGAGCAATAAAAGTTCCCAATCCTCTTTAATGTGATGAGGTGACCATGCCATGGAAACTCCAGGACACTTAAAAATTTAGATATTATAAATATGTGGGTTGATTGTTTGTTCATGAATCATGAGTGCTCTATCTTAAAGAAAAGCCAGCATGGGGAGGGGGGGGGGGGTGTGTACTGTCCCTTTTCATTTAGGAGATGCCTAATTCCCCG
>JAPFFP010000113.1:17985841-18007169 GCA_026153255.1 Solanum medicagineum | reverse complement strand
GTGCTCTATCTTAAAGAAAAGCCAGCATGGGGAGGGGGGGGGGGTTGTGTACTGTCCCTTTTCATTTAGGAGATGCCTAATTCCACGTTATAAAGTAGCCAACTGATTTGGAGAGGACATTATATAGGAAGGGGTATTTACAAGTAGGATAAAAGAATCTGTTCATCGTAAAAATGGCATGAGGTGGGCACTGTTCCTGCTTGTGATGGAAGACAACTTATGGAAATCACTTTGAAAGCTCAACAGTTCCCACCAGCAACAAAAATAGCTGCTTTAGGAGGTTAAAATAAGTCATTCAGATACTATATGTTATAGCCTGCGGGATGCTTGTGAAGATGTAAATAACTCTTGAACTGCATGCTAGTGTACTGATGTCTATGCTGCTATTTATCTTTGTAGTTGGAAATTTGAATTTGTTAAAGCAGACAGCTCGTTTGATGTAATTTTGTTAGTCTAGGTTCTTAATTTACTGAAGAAAATGTTCGGAACGGATTTCCAGCAATCTGTTGCTCCATCTGACAAAATTTATCCAAAAGGACAGTTGCAACTCAATGCAATGCGGCTAGCTGATATCTTCTCAGACGACTCAAATTTTCGGTCATTTATCACCACTCACTTTGTAAGAAGATATTTTTTTCCCTATAATAGTTGCTAAAGGATTTTCCTGTAATATTATTACCTTTTGTGGAAATTTTGCATCATGTCCATGACTACAACACACCTAGTGAAATCTCACATGTGGGGTCTAGGAAGGGTAGAGTGTATGCAGACCTTACCACTACCTTGTGGAAGTAGAGAGGTTGTTTGTGGAAGTAGAGAGGTTGTTTCTGAAAAATACTCAGCAAATCCCAGAACAAAAAAGAAGAAAATAATGTAGAAATCATCGAAACTAACAAGGGAAAAAGTGCAAAGCCTACAAGAAATGAATAAAACAACAAAATTGTGCAATAATTGAAACTTGTAAACAACGTATGATGACAAATATCAAAAGTCAGAACTACAATAATACCACTAGTACAACACCAAATATCAACAAGGCTAGACCCTCGAAAAGCAAAAGAATCCTCCTCCACCTGCTAACTTTCTACTGTAGTACACGACCTCTATACCCTCCTATCTAAGGTCACCTCCTCGATAAGCTAAATATTTTCTATGTCTTGACCAATCACCTCTCTCCAATACTTCTTTGGTCTACCTTTGCCTCTCCTCGACCCCACTATATCCAACCTCTTGCACCTCCTTACCGAGTCATTCAACATCTCCTCCTCACATGCCCAAATCGTCTCACTCTTCCTTCCTTGATCTTGTTCACCACGGAGGCCATTCTCACTTCATCTCAGATATTTTCATTCTAATCCTATCGGTCCTAGTTTGCCCACACTTTCATCTCAACATCCTTATTTCCGCCACTTGCCTACTCTGAACATGAGAGTTCTTGACTGCCCATCATTCTGCCCCATACAAGAAGGTCGGTCTAACTGCCATTCTATAGGACTTTCCTTGTAAGTTTGTATTCTTCAGCATCAAGGGCTATGCAGACCACCTCCAAAAGTGTTAATTACAGAAAAAGCAAAACAACAGGAATACTTGCCCAACTCCTATGAAATCCACTAGTTGAATTTCCCCTTCTATATTCATCTCTTTACACTAAAAGCCTAAGGTGGTAATTACTTTCCATTTAGTCTTTTGTATTGTGCATTCTTTTTACTTTAAAAATTCTCTGGTTTCTCTCCTTCCATATAAATCAACAGATACAAGTTGGTACTGTCCTCGTCCACCCCTCCTGACTCTTTCTACCTCCCGTTCCGATCCATCAGCTTAACAGGTCTGCTGTGTGTTCCGGCATAATCCAGCCAAGCCTAGCTAAATTGGTGAATTGATCCAGACTTATGTTGTTACTTTACAACGGAGGAATAGTTGGTTGTTGATTTCTAGAGCCTCTTTGCGAAGAGAGCATCTTCAGGCCATATTTCTACCCCTCTTTGATGATGCATCATGTGTTGGGCAGACTCTACTGGCTACCTACGAAGTGAAGCACTTCACCTTGGTAGGAGCTACACTGTTCAAAATTATACTTTATGGCCTTAATTTTTGCCTGCAGTTGTGATTAATCCCCTTTTATAAACTCTATTCAATGAGAAAAGGCCATTAGAATGATGCCTCCATATCAAGATATCAGTTTCCAAATTGTTTCCAGGGAATTCTCCAATCAAACCCAACATATCTGATACCCACCCTATTTCCAAATCATTGAGCAGTCTCCTAAAAAGCAAAATCCATCCCTGTGGTGACAAACATGTTGTATTTTGCTGTCAGGGTTTAGACAAATGAAGAATAGCCCCAGGAAACAGATTCTACAAAGATCCTTGACCATACCAATCTTCCTTCCAGAACAAAGCCTTATTTCCACTGTCAAGGTTTATCTTTACATTGTCTCTGAAGGTCAAACAGAGGCTTTTTATTTTCCTCCATACTCCCGCTCCATACGTTTCTATCACTTCTTTTGAACACAATTATTTCTGCTGACCATACTTGTTGAGTGACTTTCTTCCATGGTGTTTGATCTTCCAAGTTGTATCTCCATAACCACTTGGTAAATAACTGTTGTTGTGCAACTTTAGGTTTCTTACTCCAGACCTACCTTATCTTCTACTTTACTGAATTGCCACCCATTTAACTAAGTTGAAGCTCTTCTCAATCTTGTTACCTTGCCAAAGGAAATTTCTCGTCATGGTATCTAGAGCTTTGACTACCTATCTGGGAACGGGAAAAAGTGACATCACATAGGTTGGCAAGGAGTCTAATACAAAGCTGATAAATGTGACTCTTCCCCTAAAAGAGAGATTGAGATTTCCAAAGTGCCAGTTTTTCTGTGGTTGTTTTAGTATACCATCCAGATGCTAACTGCTTTATGTTTAACACCTAATGGCAGACCTAGAAAAACTATAGGCAGCCTCTTTATTGTGCACTTCATTATATTCGCCTAAGTCTGAATTTTGTTGGACCTATTTACTAGGGAATATTGTGATGATCTGCCACATCATCATGCCACTTAGGCACCATCTAGCATAAAGTTGTCCATGTAGAAGCTTACATGATTAGAATGCTAGCATTTGTGGGAAGATATTAGAGCCTTGGAGAGTTTCCCGGAAAGACTCTAGAATATCTAGGAAGAATTCTGAAAGGCATTAGATATTCTAGGTATGCAGAGAATTCTAGCAAAAGCGTTTATTTGTAAATATGCAGGGACGTGTCTAACAATTATTATTTACATGTTAGCTCTAAGTGAGTAATATAAATAAAGAGGCTTTCATTTGTAAAATTATAATAACAACATATCCAGTGAAATCCCACAAATGGAGTCCGGGAGGGGTGGAGTATAGGCAGACGTTATCACTACCTCATTTGTAAAATTATCAACCAACAGCCATTCAAAGAATGACTTTTCGGTGCCGATTGCTTTATCTTCTCCAGTCTCCCATCAATATGTGCTCAGCTGCTTTTATGGACGGAAACTCGAAGAGGAACAGGACTCCATTCATGTCATACACCTGAACTCCTTGAGTTCCTTTCCATGTCTGTTGAGGCCAATGCTTTACATCATTTGTAGTTGGGACTTCATCTTCCTCGAATTTCCCAATTAGGGATCTGCTCAGAAGGTCTAAGTCTGCAAGAAAAGCTTGATGCTGTACCATTCGGGGGTCATTTGCCTTCTCATCTGCATCAACAGACTCTGTTTCTCTTTGAGTCCATTTATTTTTTGAAGCATCTGCATGTACCTCCCCTTCCCCTTGTTTGCAGTTTTGACTGCCTCCTGTTTGCAACTTAATGTCCCGTGGTTGTTGAGTTTCTATTAATTAATCAATGAGAGACTATTGTCAGCTACCTTTCCCCAACCTTCATATAATGTGTTTTCTGGTACGATGAGAACTGCTTTGTCCTTCCCTTTGATCGTAATCAGTGAAATAAACCTCCCGTATTGATCGAATTTTAGGGATAGAAAAATATTTGTTGAGTAAGCCCTGCATCTCCATGCTTTGTGGTTCTTTCCCCTGAAGCTTCACTGAGCCTTTTGTCGATCCAACTGAGTGCCCCTTTACTCAGTACTTTCTCAAATGATACCTAGCATTTTCTATCCAGTCGTACCATGTTTCCCCTCCGGATCTTGCTTCCGTGATGTTGTAGGATTTTCCCCTGCTTGAAAATAATTCTGTTTTCCATAGAAACTGAAGAAAGTCTAAAAGTGAAAGAAAAGAAAGAGAATGGAAATTTCTGGTGGAGGAAGTCCACTGGAAAGGGATTTCAAAGTCAAAGGCATCTCTTTACTATTCTGTCTATAATTGTGTTTCTGTTCAAGAACGATTTTAACTTTTTATTTTTATTCCTTATGTACATGGCAGTTGTTATCTCCCAAGAGATCCTATTTTCATATTTACCTTGTTATACTTTCCTTCAGACTGAAGTTTTGATGGAAATCTTTTCTGTCGCGCATGGAGAGTTCCTTTCTACTTGGTGCTCATCTGATCTTCCAATACGCGAAGAAGATGCTACTCTGGAATATGACCCTTTTGCAGCAGCTGGATGGGTATTGGATTTGTTTCCATTTTCTGATCAGTTAAATGCAATGAGTACAGAATCAACTTTTGTTCCTTCCAATATACCTAGACTGTCTTATCCACATCAAAGAACATCGTTATTGGTCAAAGTATTAGCAAATCTCCACTGTTTTGTTCCTGATATCTGCAAAGGTATAAATTCTTGACTATCTTTATTTATAGTACTGTTGCCTGGTTATTTGCTAACTCATGCTTGTTCTCATTGCAGAGGAGAAGGATCTTTTTCTTAACAAGTTTGTTCAGTGTTTGAGAACAGAAGTTTCTGAAACCTCAGAAGGGTTTAAATCCAGTTCTCATCCTCAAAAAACAGCTATCGTTAGTAAAAACCTTGGTAAACATCTCTATCTTGTAGAATGCCTTCCAGTTTTAAGTCATGTGCTTTACCATTACTTGTGCCTGGTAGGTTCCTTGTTAAGTCACGCAGAGTCTCTGATACCTACTTTTCTGAACGAGGAGGATGTGCAGCTTTTAAGGTGACTAAGAATCTGGCTTCCTTCTTATCCTCACATTTGAACCTTATAGTTTCCATCCTGTATGACTTTCCTTTTGGTGGTCGTGTTCTGTACTGCAACATCATGCTCATTATGGTACCTTGTGTTGCTTGATCATTAGACTCAGTGACAACATCTTCTATAAAAGGCTCTGCATCTTGTAAAAAGATTATGCAAGAAAGGAAATTAGATCTTTTCTATTCTAATATATTAATACTAGTGTTGCCACATTTTTCCTGAAGGGTGTTCATCACACAGTTTGAATCTCTGATAACTTCCCTTGCATTCGGAGAAATTCGAGTTCAGGTAAATCCTCAAATCTCTCTTTACTTTATCTTTGGGTAAATCTGTTAAGACTTCTAGTAGTCTTGTATATCAATTGTGTATGTCACTTTATTGTTTGAAATAGTCGTCTGTGGTTTGGGAAGTTCAACACCGCAATTCAGGAATTTATCACTCTGTGTTTAATTAACATCATGCATCAATTCAGTATTTCATGAGAAGACTAAGCACATTGGGATTGTTAATTTTGTGAAGTCGAGTAATCAATTTGCAAATATCTTGCCAAGTTCTTCATCGGTCGTCGTATTAATTACATTTGTAACAAGCTAGGTACATATGACTTGCATGTACCAGCTTGTGGGGGAGTGTTAGAAATAGGAGTAGAAACAAGAATAATATCTACAATCCTACTTAGAATAGGAATAGGAATAGCAATAGGTATATAGAATCCTACTTGGAAAAGGATTGTATTATAGTATTCTAGTTGGAAAAGGAGTATAATCTGATATCTATAAATAGGGTCTCAATGTAATAATGTAGAGACACAATTCAATAATATCCGGCCCAACTTTTTAGAAAATCATACAAGTGGGTCCGTAACGAGCCCGGCGGCGCCGGACGACGCCCGGTATCTTCTCCAATATTTCTCACCTAAGGCTTGGGCAATCTTCCTCTCTTCGAGCTAGCTTATGGGGTGTGAGTTGGGTCCAAGACCTAATTTTACAACAACGATGTTGTAGTAGTGGTTGTGGTTGTCTTGTTATTGACAGCAACATCAATTTCTCCTATCTCGGTCTTCATGGATTTGCCAAATTTTATGTCAATATTATTACTAGAAATGTTTCTTAAGTAGATATTCTTGCTCTCCTCCCTTCAGTTGCTATATGTGCTCTGACAACAGCTAGACCATTCTCTCTAAGAACTCGTGTAATATTAGATTTATATTTGCACATAGTTCTAACCGGATTCCCTGTTAAAGGAAAGTGTATATGATGACAGCATGAAATTTAAGCCAATTACTTCCTACTAATTAAGGTAATGAAGAAAACAACACCTCAGAAACTCTTTGTTCTATAGCAGCTTCCGAGCACTTTCTCACTCTCTGCGCATTGCATATTCATCAACCTGCCTTATAAAATATTCCTATCACATATAAAATTCTATCATTTACTATGCGTTTTGCCACCAGAATCAAATATTCTTACTCTACTTTTTGAAAATTTTGAAGTTGAAGTTGTGCTTGACCATACTTAATTTTTGCGAACAATATCTAGAAAATTTGGTTGTGCTTTTCTAAATATGGTTTATACCCCCAATGTTTGGACTATTATCTAAATAATTTGATCCATGAGAAATTTTGTGAAAATATTTTAGAAAAAGACATCTTATATATATATATAAGGTACTAAAAAATTATTATTAAAAAAATAAATAATAACAATTATAATTTTGTAGGAGTTGGACAGATTGTGTTATGACTCGTGTTTTAGCTCAGGCCAAGTAACTTTTGGACAGGTCAAATCAAGCCATTTTGATACATTCAATTCAACCCAACCCGCCCATTTGCAGCCTATAAAATCAACATATCTAAAGCTACATATATAGAAAAAAGTAGGTACATACCTGAAATCTAAGTTGCTTAGACTCTTCATTTTTGGTGCCGCACCCGTGTCGACACGACATGGGTGTGGGTGTGGAATTAGTGTCCGATTTGGTCTACCGGTTTCGGGTACTTTGACCGAAATCAATGGGGAAAGTTTGGACGGTTTTAACGATTTCTGTAATCAATACAAAAGCTAAGTTGAAATTGAAGAAAATGGAATACCTTTATAAATTTCTATGTCACACCTTTTTCTTTAATCTCCTTCCAGGATTTTCTTCAAGTTCTGCACATAATATCTTATTATTTAGGTTTTATCACTCTATTTTTAGATATTTTTGATTATTTTTAGGCGAATCCTTGCACCCGTATCCATACATGGATCCATATCCTGAATCGTAAAAAGAATTAGATCATGAAGGATCCGTTCTCTAGATCTGCATCTGTGTCAAACACCCGCATCCAAGTCCGAGCAGCTTTGCCTTGAAATGCATAAGCTCCAGGGGAATGAACAGAAGCATTTAAGATAATATTGCATGTCTGTAAAGAGTGCAAACAGTATCAAACATGAGCCTCATACAATCCTTTCACCGAGTAGAAACTATTGAATATCCCTTTTCGTCACAATTCTCAATGCATACACAAACATTTTCTCTTCCTTATGATCATGATGATTACTACTGCTGTCAATTAATGTTGAAGACCCCATTCTTATATAGGCTTTGAAGGGCTTTCAAAATCACTAACAGATAGCATAAGCTGATGTAGTCTATGTTCCACATTGGTCACCGTGCCTTGATCTCCTTCAGGATTAAGTCCATAAGCAGTTTTCACTTCTTCTTGTTTCACATTTTCTTCATTTGTGCTCCGAGAAGTTGTTGCTCGGAGAACTGTGGTGAGGTGATCTTCAATTGCTTCCAAGCGATTGTGGTCGATAAGTGTGCCAAGCTAAACGTGCATTATGGCTCCATGCATGTGCTTCCACAATGTTGCAATGGAGATCAGCTAGCGCAGCTGATCTCTCTGAAAATAGTCTTGGCCTGTCTTTTCCAGTCAGTTCAATTGCTCTAGGTTCAGGAGGAGATTCACATTTGAAAAATTTTGTATCTCCTCTCTTTGATTTCTCTATTCCCTCCCTATTTGCACCAATCGCCTGGATGTTTAATTTGTATCCATCAGTCACATACAATAACAGTACATCTTACATAGGAATTAAAGTTTTTTTGTTAAATTTTATTGACTTCGGTTAAAAAATGCCCTTTAAATCTTGTAATCTTAAACTTGGAAAGTAAGAAGTTGCCAAAAAAAAAGGGAGAGAGAAAAATTCTTTCTGAAATGTACTAAAATGGAAAGTAAAGGCAACCAATTGAAACAGTTGGAGCATCACATATTCGGAGATTTAATTTTCTATTATTGGCTAATTTGGAAAGGATTTTAGTTTTGAACTTTTACGTATGTGTTACCTGCTGAATGTAGTTGACAACTCTCTGATTGGTAACTTTGTTACCAAGCTCATCTTTGACATAGAAGGCTGTGAAAACAAGTATTTAAAAGGAACATATCAGGTCATATATGTTAACCATAATCTTAATTGAGATAATTATTTATCTTTAATACAATGAATACTTTGAATATTATGTGGATTACAATCCATGAACCATCCAGCATCTGAAGATATATAGCCTTTCAATAAAATAAGATTCATATCTGTTAGCACTTTCACTACTTCCAGCAGGAGACCTTGCTTATTTACACTATCAATGTTTCTAGGATCTATCATAAGTAAATTGCGGTTCAAGGATATGGGTCACTTTTTTAAATAGTTCAAGGGAACCTCTGCTGCACCTTACTCTTTATCCTTGAAAATAGCTGGTTTTGGCTAGATGGAGAGAATAATGACAACATAGGATCCTGACTATTTCTGGCTTTGCAACTTTGTCTGGCAGGACTGTTGGAGAGCACCTAGTTTGACATTTTAAATCTTTGTGATCCTCCTTTTCTAGAGGATGGTTTCCCGGTCAAATAGGAACTAGACACACATGCTGAGGGAGAAGAACAGTTGGCCAAGGAGAGGCAGGTGATGGTGTTTATGGGAAATGGCCGTATGCACCATGCACATAAGTTTTTTGCAGAGAGGAGAAGAGCAGTGATCATGTCTACTTTGGGTGATATGGTCATAAACGCATAAATTTCACCACCATTTGACAAATAGATAAGAAGTTGTGTATGCAATTATGCAGGTCTCCTCAATAATCTGGGAATATCTTTAGGGAGAAAATAATGGATATGAATTTAGTGCGCAAAATAGAACAAAATAATGAATATGAATTTCTTGTGAATCCAATGATTGTTCCTGCAAAATGTGACCACTTTTTGTTAGCAAAAATAGATATTTTGCAGGCAAGTGACTCAATTGACCGAAGCATACTGTTAAATTGGACATAATGATGGCTTGAATTTATTTTACCAATTGATTCTGGTGGTTTTTGTTTTCATTCTCTAGTTGGCTTAAATTTAGTTTATAGAAAGGAATTAATGCTTCCATTTTCTCCAGGAGGCTCAGAACCTGGGGGGATACTTTCCCCCTCAACTCAGGGAAGTGCCCCTGGATCTTAACAACATAAGTTCAAACTCAAGAGAGGACACACTGGATAATTCGTCTCTGCAAAGATTGAACCAACTCAATTCCAGGATCAATGACGAGGGTCAGTCAGGTGAGGCTCGGAAAAAAGGTGAGATGACAGAACATGAAAGATTTAAAGCTATATCTATAGAGGTGAAGGGTACTGAGACCCAGAATGTGGAAACGAGTGGGTCTGATTCCAGCTCCACACGAAGTAGGCACCCAACAGATCAAGTTGGGAAAGTTGAGCAAATAAATTGCAATGGTCCTGGAGAGGTTAGAGAGGATGAAATGGTTGAAGCTCAGCATGAAGAGAAGCAACAAAGGAAACGGAAGAGAACTATAATGAACGATAAGCAGATATCACTTGTCGAGAAGGCCCTTATGGAGGAGCCTGACATGCAGCGAAATAAAGCCTCATTAGAATCCTGGGCTGTAAAATTAAGTGCTCATGTATGTCACAAGCCTCATGCAGTGTTTTTGTTTCTGATTTTCCTTTCAATTAATTAGTCTTTCCTCCCTAAAATGTTCCTGCTGTCTCCAGGGATCAGAGGTTACAAAGTCACAGCTAAAGAATTGGTAAGGGTGGTATTTCTGTTTTTATTTTTGTTAATACCCTTAAATAGTTTTTCTTTTATTGTCAGAATGGTGCGGGTCTAAATATGTTTATTATGAGGTACCTAAATGATTTATTCGTTTTAGTTTCTACACCTGTGTACTGATTTCCCAATGAGTGCCAGCATCCATGAATACCCAAGTTACTGTTACACATCCTATTACCTTGCGAAAGATGGATGCCTGTCCATTGGGCATGCTGAGTCAACAAAATTATCTTAGAGCATATCAGAGTGATACTGGTGTATTTAGATGCCTGTCAATGGCATGTTAAGTCGACAAAATTATCTAAGAGCCTATCAGCGTTCTACTGGTGTATCAAAATGCAACTTTATTTTGCTGCATATAATCCTATCTATTAAGTGTGCCATCTATTGAGAAAATGCAAAAATAAGTCGCTTATTCTCCGAGAGAGAACAAAAGAAAAAGTAGACATACAAAAAGGTTTCAATCTAATTTAATGAGGTATGTTTCTTATCTTGTCCTTGTGCTAGAGAATCATTTCCATTTCAAACACATACAGGCTAAACAATCGAAAAGCAAGGCTAGCTCGTGCTGCGAAGGATGGGCGTATGCTGTCTGAAGGGGATACTCTTGACAAACAAGGTGGGTTGCTCACTCTGCCTCCTTGTGACTCACCTGGAAGTCCTGTCGAGGATGTTGGTATCCTCTCTGCTGCTAGAGAAAATGCACAGAGGGTAACTGGCCTGGCACCGAGCAGCACTTGTCTTACAGAGAACACAACCGCTGTGCCTGCAGCTTCGTCGGAATCGGCGAAGTGTGTGGCAGGGGACTATGTTGTGCTTATCAACGAGAAAGCCGAAGAGATTGGAAGAGGAAAGGTATGTCAAGTCAGTGGCAAGTGGTATCAAAGGGACCTGGAGGAACTAGGGACCTGTGTTGTGGATGTTATTGATCTCAAGGTTGAGAGGGCTGCTAAGCTTCCTTACCCATCAGAATTAACTGGAGCATCATTTGATCAGGCTGAAAGAAAGTTTGGTTTCATGCGAGTCTTGTGGCAGTCCAGCAAACTAGTTGTGTTGCCTGCTCGGTGAATCAAAAGCACCTCAGTTTGGGTATGAATTACTTGACTCTCTCTGTTGCCTCTTGAAACTTCTTGCCAAAACTTGTTTGATTGTGTGTAGATTATAAAAGCTAACACCCATTACAATGTTTACACACTGAGTTGAAGTTCCTAACTGGGAATGTGTTTTTCCTTAGATTTTGTTTTAATCGTCTATATTGTTCTTCAGTTGGTAAAGCCTTGCTGTATCATAACAGATGAATTGCTACCGAGGAAAATTTGAGGTCTAAAAGTTGGTTAGGCCTATGAAGATTGTGGAAGGTCTTGCATTACATCTTTCCCTATGCTGTCACTGTGCAGGCCACTACATCTGATGCTTGAACTGGAAAACTATGTAGTCCTAACTGAAAGGTGTTACTTGTCCTGGTGTGTCTTGTTGAGGCCATTAGATTTCTGAGGATAGCCCCCATCCGACCATGCATGATGCAGGCCTTGATGATCTTCTGCAGAAAGCACACCGGGAATCTGAAAGACAAGTTGCAGTCATTTGCTCCCTGTACATTGTGGAGGTTTAGGATGCACAATGTTACTGTTCTCATGCAACATCTTGTATTACTTGCTATAGTAAATTTGAAAAATGAGATAATTTTGTCGTGTAATTTGACCTTACAACAGACTATTTATTTGTTTCTTTTACTCTGACTTCGAATTACTTATCTATGTTGAAGTTCCCTATTTATTAGTTGTACCAAGCACTGCAATACTCAGGCTGTGGATACTTTTTATCAGGGGCAAATTTACGTGGAGCGTGCCGGATATTCGAGCACCTATTGACCTCGAATTTTTTTTGCATATCTGTATAGAAAATATGCAAAAGTTACATAAATATAAAGATAAAGCACTCAGAACCCAGTGAATAACTCGTTGCCTCGCCCTTTTAGATGAAGGATTGAATTCCACTGGTGACACCATCCTTTTTGCCTTAAAGTACACCTGCTCGATGAACACCCACAGTCTTTAAATTCTAGATTCACCATTGCTTTTTATTGATTTTAAACCCAAATATTTCAACCATAAAGGCCTGCTACATGACACATCAACGCAGGCATTTAAAACTTCACCAAAAAATATTTGGAGATTTTATATTGAGAAACCACACTAATGATCAAGTTTAAGAATAAAATATCTATCTATAGTTTTTTACATCACAACAGCTAGCACTCTGCTAAAAATACTTCCCTTTCACTATAAATAACCCTTTTTAAACAGCATTGATACTAATCTATATCAACATTTCACCCTTTTAACAGCTAAACCTCTACCTTTCAAGCTAATTTACAATGTTGGATGGCTTCTGACTGGTATCTGTAGAATACACCAGGGCTTTTGAAGACTATGGCGATATACACAGACAACATCTGCTGAATTTTCAATCAATTTATGAATGCATCATCAATCTATTTGCGATTCCAGAATAGATGACCGAGCATCAAATATAGGCAAGTGAGTTCCGATCATGATCTGGTTGTGGACGACCCCTAGTAGGAGTAGGCGGTCTTTGAATGTTGAGTTCCTAAATACAAAGAACACACATAAGTAGGATATAGTGTAACAACTGTAAGCTCAGAATTGGAAAGCAGAAAAGCATCCTAAATACACAGATAAGTAGAGGATATAATGTAACAACTAGGAGTGGCAAACGAGCGGGCCGAGTCGGATATGAGTAGATAAAAAACGAGTTAAAAAAAAAAAAGGATCAAATACCCAACTCAACTCAAATTTGAAACGGGTAAAAACGAGTTACCCAATGGATAATATGGTAAATATGGGTATCCATTTTTTTTTTTGAGAAGGTAACGGTTGTATTATATTCCAAAAAACACAGGAACCTGCCACAACAAGTTCCAGGATCCATATTACTCAATGGATATGTTTTTGTCTCATGGTTTAAGAGCTGCAAAATCATATGTCGCGTAAATGGAATGTTAATAATACACGTAATGACTAATGAAAATCCATATTCCATGGCATGTTACAGCCTGTAACTTACAGGGCACTACTTTTAAGGACATTTTTGTACTTAAATACTTTCTCCTTTATCCACACATTGCACTCCCAGGTGATATTGTCAAGAACTACAATGATTCTATATAATAACAGACCATAGGATAAATGCTTAGGGCTTTTACCCATTTTTACCCATTTAAGTACTCATATATTAAAATGATCAGGTATCCAACCCATTTAAATGGGTAAAAGTGCATGGATACCCATATATAGTATCCATTTTGCCAGCCCTAGTAACAACTGTAAGCTCGAATAGGAAAAAAGAAAAGCATCCTAGTACCTGCATCCAAGTGTCCTCCATGACTCGTTCCGGGGACGTTTCAGGGGATAGAAGAGGCGGCGGCAAAGGATGGATCAACTTTGGAACAATAACCAACCCTCTGCCAACTACTAGTATAGCACCAGCATTGTTGGCAGTTCCTGAATGTATGATCTTGGTTAGAAATTATTAGAATGCAAACTCTCATACAAGGCAAAGTCAAAACTTTAAATCTAATACATACCACAATAGTTGGTGGCGGAAAAAAGAGTGATCAGCTGCCCCTGGGCAAATCTTTCAAATCCATCCATGACACACTCGTGTGCTCTAATAATCAGCTGTAGTTTGTTTTTCTTGCAGAACTCAGTTACACGATCGGGCTGCAAAGTCCAGAATTATTGGTCAACATAGTAGTTTGTTTGCAAATCTTGACATGAAAAATATAAACTTCCATGCGAAAGTAGACATGTGCATCCTTATAAGAATTCGCAATATAGTGGATCAAATCATGATAATTAATAATATCATGCTTAAAAAGAAAAAATTTCAGTGAAGAGCATAAAGATTTGAACACAATTTGGCATTTATAAATGGTTTTTCTTATCGCAGACTGTCTGAAACTTTTCCTATCATTATCAAGTTGAACTGGTGAACTTCAATCAAAGAAGCAGGGCATACCCCAAATGTTACAAGACCAGGTCCTCTGGCATTAGGTCTTAATCCTTCTACACTGTCATTTTCTGTGGGATCAGACCTGCAAATAAATTCAATAACGTAAAAAATCTTCTCTAAATTGTCCTGCCAGATGGTTTTGGAAAAACAAAAAGAGCAACATACCATAGCAAATCCATTAGGACTATGGAACCAGCATCCATTGTTATTGGCCTCTCTATCTTCTCTATCTGCTCAACTGAGTTGATTGACCTCCCTATGCCACCATGCATGCAGATGATTTTCTTTTCGATGAGGGCAGCCAGTGGAAGATAGTTAAAAAGCTGGTTGAAACGCGTCCATGCCCAGATCCCATCATTTTCTCCCTACATGGATATCTTCCATCAGAATAGCCCGATACATTTGAAGCGCACACATATACACACAGACACACACAAACTTTTCGAACACGTGCATAGCATGTGTATCTCAAGTTAGTATAAATATTTTGAAATGATATAAATAGTATTGAAACATTTATGCGATGAGTTGCACAAAACTTCAAAAGAGAAAACGACAAGCCTCAATTGATAAATGATGAGTTTATTCAACTGATATTTATCATTATCCCAAAGCACAAACATACTGCAAATTGCTTTCGGATTATGAATACGAGAATATCCTCTATTTTTTGAAGGTGAACTAATTTGGGGATATAGAACACATTTTTTGAAGTATCTTTTTGACAATGATCATAAATGCACACAATCAATTAAATTGCATACTCTTTGCTTATCAATATATTGTTATTTTATTTGTATCCTTATATTGTTATGGCGATAGAATTTAATGCAATAAAGTATTGTTAGGAAGGCTTCAATTATACAACCTTTGTAATATGACATTTGACAATTTCTTATATATATTTCAACATCACATGATATACATTTCATTATAAAAATCATGCGCTCTCGTGGCAATTAATTCGCATCCTAAATTGTCTTGTTTTAAAAGAATTAAAGCCTCCTTTTTTTTTTAATAGATGTACGCATACAGAAAAATGTTACTCCCCCCTTCCCATTTTATGTAGCACCCTTTGACTTGGCGCGATATTTAAGAAAAAAAAGAAGTCTTTCAAAACTTGTAGTATAAGATCATTCTTAGATATTTTCGTGGCTGAGAATCATTTCATTAAGGGTAAAAAGGGAATTTTAAAGGTAAATTATTTCCAATTAGAGTAAGGTGACATTCTTTTTGGGACGGATCAAAAAGGAAAGAGTGTCACATAAAATGGGACGGAGGGAGTATTAAATGAAAGTAACATTTTTTAGAAGTGTATTTACAACAATACTCGGGATTTGACAATTCTAGTGCATACAAACCCTGCGTCATGGGATTTTATCGGGTGGTGGTTGTATATGTAACACATACAAAATTTGGAGTCAATCAAATTTTTTATATGTTTTTCAAATATTTTAAGTTATTAATTATATCATTTATATTACTTTTTATGTAAGTTAACATAAAGTTACTCCTTTCGTCCTAATTTATGTGGTATGGATGGAATTTCTCGAGTCACTCAAATTTTTATATGAATTTTAAGTTATTCATTATTGTGATTCAGCGCCCGAGTGCCCTCAGGTGCCTGGCGTGCATGGGTTAGGCGGACATGCCGTGCACTCGGGCGACCTCAACAATGCCTTGCGCGCATCAGCATGGGGGACACGCTCAGCGCCTAGGCGACGCCAGCAGAGGCCAATGCCCAGGGTGCAACGACCATGCGACGTCGGCAATACCCTGCGTGCATCGCCCATGCGACGTTGGCAGCGCCTAGGCGACATCGCTCGAGGCTCACGTACGTGGGCAGGTGCCCGCGCTAGGCCGACATCGGCCCGTGCCAAGCCGATGTCAAATGCCACCCATCTATAGTGGCCCTACCATGGTGGCCTCTTGCGGCAATGCCCGAGCATCATGCACCAGCGTCGCCGAGCACCACGGCACCAAGGTCCACGACATCAGTGCAACCGAGCGCCATGGCACCGATGCACCCCAGGCGTTAACTTACTTTCACATATGTTACTCCCTTTGTTGAGAGTTAGCAAATTTTTTAATAAGGATTTAGATATTTAAGATGTATATAATTGTCATTTATATGATCTTCTACATAATTTACAAATAATATATATTACTCTTTTTGTCTCAATTTTGTAATACAGATGAAATTTCAAGAGTCGACCAAATTTATTTGATCAAATCAAGATCTTCGTTTGTTCTTTTTCAAGATTTACTACACATAAGAACTTCCATCAACTGATCAATAGTTACTTCTGCTGATGCTTCAACAGTATGGTACTAAGAGACCTATTTCAGGCACTCTTTTACCCATCTGAGTAAAACAGTGCGTTCAAGGATTTCTCTCTCACCGTTAAACACCAACTCATTTGGAAAGAGTCGCATCTCCTTAGGTGTTAATTCCTTCTGAAGATAATCTATTACTCCCTCCGTCTCAAATTAAGTGAATTTTTTAGGCTTTTTTCAAGGTTCAAAATAGTTGAATTTTTCAAAGTTCAAGATAAATGTTTGAAACTTTTTCCATTTTTGCCCTTTCATTTATTGAACTTTTACATTTTCTAGAAAATAAATTACACTATATATTTATGATTTTACAAAGGGCAATAGTGGAAAGTATGGTGTAAAGTTTGTCTTTGAATGTTTTTCTTAATATGTGTGCATTACTTCACAAATTTAGTTAATATGAGACAGAGGGAGTATCTTTCCCTTCAAAGAAGGATTGAGAGGTTTAAATCTCCCAATCCAACATTCGAGAGGTAATAGATGTGACCTGTGTGGTTCGTTTGCAGCCGCTTTCAGTCTTTCCCAATGTTTAGATTGAGTAGACATCAAAGGAGAACGAACTCTATAAGGTTTTTAGATATTTAAATTATTTTGATTTATAATTTGTTATACATATGTTTCAAATAGTATATGTTACTCTCTTCGTCCCAAGTTATATGGCATATATGAATTTTTATATTTAAAATTATTACTTATTGTAATTTATAGTACTTTTTTACGTAATTTTTAAATATAATTAGAGGTGGCAAAATAAGCCCAAACATAAGCAACCCGCCCATAATTTTATGGGTTGGGTTCAGTATGATTTAGAATTGGGATAATTTCAGCCCAATACAATTTAACCCATTATAAAATAATTCTAAGTTGAGTCCAATAAGATTCTCACTTCAGCCCAATGTATCATTTGTTTTGTATGTTCAATGCTAGTCTCAAATTAAGCGAGTTAAATTGACGGGTCATGACCCAACCCGAATTTTAGCCAATTTGAGCCCAACCCGTTTGAGCCCAAAATACATTTGGGCGAGTCAAGACCCAACCCGATATTTAATGCAACCCATTTTAACCTCTCCAATTTCAGCCCAACGAGCCCATTTGACACCCCTAAATATAATTATATAATAAGAAAGGCATAATAGTCTAAGGAGGGATCCACCTATTAGAAAGGATAAAGTAAAGATGGGAGTACCCTTTTGGTCCATAAAGGGAAAAGCACATACAATGTAACATAAAGTACAGCATAATTCAAACATTCAGTTATAAAGTAAAAAGCCTTAATTAACAAAACTACCCTTCAATTCAAGTTTAATTCCAAGAAGCACGCGTTGTCCAACATGTGTACTTCGAGCCTCTTATTCTAAGTAGAATATTTTGACATTCTGACTTACCATTCTCTCAATGCATTCAATACGGAAGCCAAAAAGTGCATTAATATCAGCAGCTTCATGATTCCCCCTTATCATATGCACATTCTCTGGATATTCAATCTGAAATTCAAAACAAGAGAGTTATTTGATTAGATAAAGGGATGTCAATACATGACAGGGAAGTACCGTGTTAGACAATGGCAAGGATTACCTTTAGAGCTAGGAGTAAAGTGATTGTCTCCAAGCTGTGCTGTCCTCGATCAACGTAATCACCCAGAAACAAATAGTCAATATAACTGAGAACCACACAGAAATGTTCATCAGACACAAGAGAAGTTGAATAGCAAATATTAAATTTAATAGTTAAGAGGGTAAAGGATACAAACTAGTCGATCAAATATTACATTTAGTAGTTAAGAGAGCAAAGGATACAAACTAGTTGATTAGCTGACAACATTGCACAGTAGAGAGCAAGGTGGTTTGGGCATCAGAAATCTGAGAGCACAGAACAATAGTTCATTGATAAAATAGCTCTGGAGATGCAATAGGGAGCAACATGCATTATCGAGGGAGGTGATCAAACACAAGTTTGGTGAACTCAACCCGTGATGTATCAATGGAGCACTGATACTTGTCAGGTTGGAGTCTGGAAGACTATTAGAGCCCTGTGGCCCAATATGGAAAGAACTTGCAGAAGATGAGGTGTTGGGAAAAGAATAAAATTTTGGAAGAATGCTTGGAAGAAACAAAGTCAATTAATGGAGATTCTCCCAGACCTGTTTCTTCTAAGCAACAACCCATATGGTACCATTTATGATACGTGGAGTGAACAGGAATGGAACTTACCCTTCAGGAGATTGCTAAATGATTGGGAGATTGATAGAGTAGCTAATCTGCTACGTAGGATTGATGATTTCAGTGGCACTACTGCTGAACCAGACACATAAAGATGGAAACACAATATTGATGGGCAATTCTCTATTAAAAGGATTTATAGAATGGAAGGAAGGGTACGGTATATAGGGCAACCAAAAATGTGGAAAAACTTATCGAAGAGTCCAGCTCAAACCAAGGAGAAATACTTTACTCGATTGGTAGTTAAAAGAGCATGCCTGGTACTTAGAAGTTTGAAGAAAAGGAGGCCATCATGGTTTCCAGGTGCTTCTTATGCAATGAGACAGATGAAACAAATAGTCATCTGTTTTTACACTGCGCTTTTACAGCACAACTTTGGTCTCTATTCCTCAATATAACAAAGACAACTTGGACTATGCCTGAGCATACTGCAGAGTTGCTTAGCCGCTGGATGAAAAGAGGAGGCAGCAAAAGTCAGAAGAAGTGGAGGATCATACCACAATGCATCTGGTGGACAATTTGGAGAGAGAGAGAAATGGGAGGTGTTTTGAAGATAGATCGAATTCCATTAAAAAGTAACATGGAATTGTATAATATCTTTCTACTTTTGGTCTAAAGAAGTAGGTTTAGAGGATACAGATCATTTTGTAAATTTATTAAGATCTCTGTAAGTGTCCTCTTTTACAGAAACAGTCATCTCTTTCTCTGAGGTAGTGGTAAGGTCTGCTTACATTTTACCCTCCTTAGACCCTACTTGTGGGATTCCACCCGGTATGTTGTTTTTGTTCTAAGTATCCTCTTTTTTTTTGGATCAACACTTTTTGATGGTGTCCAGCATGTCCTCAATGCTGAGGAATACACATTTACCAGTTTAAAAGAGAAGGTTAAAAATCTTCAAACTGTAAACATATTATAATTGTTACAAACTTTTGTCATCTTCTAGCCTCAGAAAGAGAAACATCAAACTTTTTAGTATATAGACGAGGAAATTATAGCAGAAACAATCTTGCAGATCATGGCAGACCTCAGGGATCAAGACATCGATCTTTCAAGCACAAGAGACAGTATTTAATAGAATAATAAACAGTCTGCAGCATATTTTATATGTCTATGGGTCAAATGGAATGCTGTACTAATCTAATCAACTCTTCACATGGTTTATGACTTTGATAATACATTAATGTCTATGGCCAAACATTCAAACACACATGGAAATCAAAGAGAAGGATGACAGAACAAGATTTTGACAGGATCCTTGGATACACCACACTCCTCTTAGAGTTATATATGCTGGCTTTCTACGCAAAACTGACAAAAAGGGAAGTTTTTATATCTCAGGGCAATTTGATCGGCATTTGAAGCAGTTTCAGCTTTAAAGATAAGCATAACAAAGAGCCATATATGCTGTAAATATTAAGAATGCATACAGGAGTTCGCTGAAATTTCAGGTTGCAAGTTTGAGAATCTACCCACAGTATATTTGGAGCTGCCCCTTGGTGTTAAGCAGAATGATATAAAGATTTTGGCAGGGGGTGATTGATAAATGTGAAAACAACTTATCTTCTTGGAAGAACGGTACTTATCTATGGGAGAAAGACTTAGTCTAGTAAGCTGTGTAATAGATAGTTTACCACTTCCCTCATGTCTCTCATTCCATCCCTACTGAAGTGGAAAAGAAGATCAATAGGTTTGGAAATACTTTCAACCAGAAATTGGCGTCCCCAGGTTGAGGAACATTTTTTTAAGGAAGGTGATCTGATGCCAAAAAGTTTCATCTTGTAAATGGGAATTCACTTAAGATAAGCAAGAAAGGAGGAGACTGGTGATAAAAAATCTGAGACTTCACAACAAATGCCTTACAGGTAAATGGGTGTGGAGATCAAATGACAGTAGAGAGGAGAGTTGGAAGGAAAATATCATCACTCAATCATCATCTCATCTCATATCTCATATCTCACATCTCATAATATTATTATTATTATTATTATAATTATTTATTTTTTATTGAGAAAAGGGTAACTTGTTTATCATTTCAGAAAATTCATCATCCAACAGATGATGAAAAGGATAATTTATTATTATTATTATTACTATTATTTATTTATTTATTTATATTTATATTTATATTTATACTATACTATTACTAAAAGTAGGAAGCACCAACCCTTAAAGTTTGATTACCATTTTGCCCTTTCACTAAATTAAAATATGATTAAATATTTAATTAAAAACCTATATTTTAATTATATAATGATAAAATTTAAAGTCCATTAACTGCACTTGAAATTCTTAATTATGGCACTATAAATCCTCTTAGTTATTACTATATATTACTAGAGTATATGTTAATAAATTGAATTTTTTTTTTTTTTGAATTATATTCTATTTATTACATCAATAAAACTTTAGAATCAAGATAAAAGAGAAAAAAATTGAACTATTTTTCCGTTAAAAGAAAGACTTTAGAAGTCAAATGTTTTTAACCTCTTCACCTCTTCTTCTTTCTCCTACATTAACATTCTATTT
>JAPFFP010000113.1:17950039-17973746 GCA_026153255.1 Solanum medicagineum | reverse complement strand
ACTAGACACTGCATATATACTTTGTCTTACTTCGATTTTCCCTGAAACCCTAGTTTTCTAGAGTTCTTATAGAGCACAGACTTGATTTTCTGATGTAGTAGTAAGAAAAAGCACGTCAACTCAACCAGTAACACATGGGAATATTGTGCTCACCATCATTGCCACTGACAGTTACCAGATATCTTTGAGCAACCAAGTCCATTACATGGCCATACCGAGGTCCAGGACCCTGACCTTGAACAACAACTCTAGAAACAAATAAGATAATTAGTCATGGACCAGGAGCTGTAATAAATAATTGAAAAAGGGAGACAATATGCAACTGCCTATCCAGAAGCTAACCTGTGCCACTTGAATTTGTCATTTGTCATGTCAAGCACATAAAGATCATCAGTTGAATGCCCAGCCGGTCCTATCCCACCCTAGTAACAACACAACAACAAGTATTAGTAATTATTGTTTTTAATGAACATTTTAAGGCTAAAATGATACACTTCAATTTCTCTTTATGATCACCTGAAATACAACCATTGTTCCAACAGCCGCAGCAGCATGTGCAGCTCTTGGTGAAGGTGGCTCACCGGCAGGTCTCAGTCTGGGTAAATAGGTAATTCAAGGAGCATGAAATCAATATCACCATCATAAGAAACTAATCATTCCAAAGTTCCCCTTAAACCCAACAATCCCCCCCACCCCCACCCCCCAAAAAAAATATGGAAAGGGATATAGAAGCAGATCCTAGATGAATTATAGATGTCCAAAACATACCTGGTCCACTTTCTGGTAAGAACATCATAGGAATGAATACAATTGGTCACACCAGCCAGTCCTAAAATCAAATCATACCCAATTAACCTAGTGTCAGTCCAAAAAACAACAAAGTATGAATCTTTACACAAAAGGGCACTAAGCAAACGCAAAATAAAAGAATTACGAATGCCTGGTGCACCCCCATTGCCGCCCTCAATAGCAGTGGCACCACCAAAGAGTATGAGCCGTGGACCATGAGTCTTGGTAGCAGCTATAGCAGTGAGTGTATGACCACAACGTGGACCTGGGGCATCTTCATCAGTATCCCAAAAGGTCTCCAATGGACGATAAGTTGGAGCAGGATGTAGCCACGGCTTTGAACCCATCACCAAAAAGTTACAATCTTGCACAACAAAAGTTCAAGATTGTGAATGACAGAACACAAAAAAGGATTTGGATCGAAGAAGGCAACAAAATCGAAATTGGGGAAGTGAATCTTGAAATAACAGGGCAAAAAAAATGAAATGACTAAAAAAAGTAGTAATACAGAGGAGAAGGAGCAGCTGGGTTACTCACTTCCCAAAGTTGGAAATGGAAAATAGCATTAATTTTTTTAAAATTATTTTCATTGAGGAATTACAAATTAAAATTAAAAAAAAGGTGATGAATATTATGTTGAATAATAAAGATTTTTTTTTTAAGAGAAAAGAGAGATGTTCATTTATTATTTTTTACCATTTAAGAAGATTAGTCAATAAAGAATCTTATTGCTAACTAATTTGCAAGTAATATAGGCTGCCTCCTGGTCAAATTTTAGACTTGGAAGTCTACAATTGAAAGCTCTGAAATTAACTTAAAATTTTGACTGATATTTCCTTCTAGATTATCAAATTAAATCAAATATAAAATGAATAAAATAGTAATATGGGTTTAATTGAGAAACCTTGTGTAAAAGATATAATTCTTTTTTGAAATATATTTTTTTAAAGAGGGTATCAAATTTCAATATTTTTAATTATATTAGATTAGAGGGAGTATTTATAAAGTTAGATCTAAACTCTTGGGATCAAAAAAATTATACTAATCAAAACTTAATAATTAAGTAAACAATTTATTAATTTTAAAAAAATATTTAAAAAAAAATATTTCCTTCCTATCAAACACAATAACACATCCTTAATTCATATAATCTATGTCTTCTACCCAACGCCACACCCCAGCCCCCATTCTCATTTCTCAAATATTTTTTTTAATAGGATTTTCTCCTCTATTTTTTAACCATATTTCATTTACGTCTTTTATTACTATCTAAGTTTAGATTTATGAACCACATGGCGAAACTATAATTAGAGAAGGAAGAGACCTTATTTTAATTTTTACGCATGATTCATTAGATTTTTATAAATAACTCATCTAGACTTTTACTCAAAAATCTTGAATTTTTTACAATAAAATTTATATATTTAAAAGTAATAACAACAACAACAACATACCCAGTGTAATCCCACAAGTGGGATCTGGGGAGGGTGAAATGTACGCAGACCTTACCACTATCACAAAAGTAGAGAGACTGTTTCCAAGGGACCCTCGTCACAAAATCCGTTATATATTTAAAAGTATATAATAATAATCGATAATTCTATATATAAAAAAATTATTTGTAGGATGGTAAGTCCGGAAACAGTCGCGCTATGTTTTTAAACATAGGGGTCAGGCTGCGTACATCCGACCCCCCCTTACCCCGCAATGGGCGGGAGCCTTTGAGGCATTGGGGTAATGTTGTTGTTGTATTTGTAGGATGGTAAGTCCCCTATTTTATATTTTATAGCAAAAGTTGGTCCTCTGTTTAGGATGGAAGCAATCCAACGTTAATTAAAGCAAGATTAAGTAAGAGTTGTTTATTACTTTAATTTTGTTAGTAACTAGTCAACGAAAGCTATTTTTTTAATTGGTCAGAAACTAATAATATTTAAAACAAACACGATTTTATTTTATTCCTTTCTTTTTAGTTTTTCTTTATCAAATTGCAAAATCTATTTTGAAATTCTATCTAACTTGAGTTTACGTTAAAAAGTCTCACTTAACGTATAAAATGTTTTCTAATAAAAATAACATAATTTTTTGTTCAAATCAATTGATTAAAACTCAGGTTATTTATTGTTTCAATATAACTATTAATATATATTTTATCGTAAATTTTTATGGAAAAAAAAAAGGAATAGGTGTATTTTCTAAAACTCTAACATAATCCATGAGAGCCAATTTTTTTATCATCAACATATCGATGATTTAGTAGGTGTTTGTACGTTAAAAAATTACAATTTTTTTTTAAAAAGTAATTATTTGAAATTAATTGAAAATGAGTATTTAAAAATTAAATCATGTTTGAGTATGTATTTATTTAATTTTTATTTTTGAAAATTTTGTAAATGAAAAAGAAAATCACTTGAAAAATTGGTTAAAATCATTTTTCAAAAGATCAATTTAATATATAATTAAAGACATATATAGACACACACTCATATGAATGGACAAACAGTGAGAAAATGATCAAAATAGTGTTTAATGTGTGGATTTTAGTTTATCTGAATGTATGAACTTGATGGAAATGGTCATTCAGATATCATAAAATATAATTATTTTGGTCTTTAACATATCATTAGCAACATCTAATTTATTTTGCCATCAAATAAACATAATATCTAAGTCATAATTTAAATAAGAAATAGTAATCAGAATCACGATTATAAATAGAAAGGGAAAAAGGGAAAGGGATCGTATAATTAAAAAAAAAGTGTTAGTTTAAGACTTGTTTCCTTCTCTTTAGTGGCTTTCAATTTTTCCTTACTATAATAATTTTTTCACCAAAAAATGACTAATGGACATACCTCACTTCTTTTTATTCATTCAAACTCAGTTGATTTGTCTACATTTCCTCCCTCACGCTAATGAGTTTTTTTTTTTAACAATAGATATACTTTAGATCCCCCATCCACACAATTATATAGTATATCATATATTATAAATACGTATGATTTTATGTGCTTTTTTTATTGTTTTAATATTGTTGATATTTTTATTTTTAGCTTATCTTTTCATGAGTTTTAAATTGAAACTCTCAATTACAAAAGATGTATTTTATAATCATATATGACGGACTTAAAACTGTTCCCGACTTTAAATTCTTCTCTTTTTTTAATGATCAAGTGACAGACCATCACACATAGCTCATACATAAAGAACTATTTTGATCATTTTCTGGACAAACGGCTCCTTAGTTTCTGGCTGTTCCCTAAAAGCCAGTAAACAATGTGTGGTATTCTAGAACGCCAAAGATCAAGAAAACAACCAAAAAAAAAACTAACCCCTCCATTTTATATTTATTGACCTCTATTAATCTAAAAACATTTTTTTCAAAAAACTTTAGCTAGGTGTATATTATATTAAATTCTATTAATGCTTTGAAATCCTAAATTTGATCACTATTGTATTATATAATTATTCCGTTTATTTTACTTGTCCACTATACTAAAAGTATATGTCCAACAATATTTGTTCACTTTATGAAATCATAGGTAATTATATTTAATTTCTAATTTATCATTATCATTAATTACAGTCATTTCTCTTTTTATATTTTTCAAAACTTTGTCTTTATTATATTCAAAGAGTAATTTGAAAAAATTATCTCTATCTTTGTGTCAAGTCAACAGTGGATAACTATTATTGAACGGAGTGAGTACTAATGATAATATGAGGAGAAGACTTAAAAAAATCCTCTAAAACCGCATATAATAGACTCTTGTGGTCAAGTTCTTCTCCGAACTCTATACATAATGGAAGCTTTAATATACCAGACTTATGAAAATATATGTCTTTATATACATCAGTATGACTTTTTCACAAAGTGAGAATGTTTTAGTCCATCTAGATAATTTGGCCATCATTTTTCTATCTCAGTTGGACAGACTAATTTGGTTTATGTATGTTTGTTTCTTCTCCTGTACACACTTTCTTGCTCATTACTTCTCATAAGATCCCACGTCTGTTGTTTCACAATTCATCCTTAAACAAGTCTTCAACAAAACAATTCAGTTTTGTGACTCCCAAAGCATTTGTCATTTCATCTGTTATCTTTGAGAAAAGTCACTGCAGAAAATAAACATAGTATGTTGCCAAACTAAGAAACATTCCACTACGCCTTCTGAGACTTGATTTTGCAATTATTATTTTTAGTCTCCCTGTTCCACTGAAGTATCTTATTTTCTTTTTAAGTCTGTCTCAAAAAGAATAATAAGTTTTCTAATGTTCCAACATAATAAGTGAGCTGCATACATATTTAATTTAAGACTACAAAATTCAATAATCACTCTTAATTTTTTAAATTCTGTACTCAGTCAAACTAAGACACTTAAATTAGAACAAGGGAGTATTTATTTTAAGAAAATCTCCTCTTTTTTTTTTCTCCTGTTCAATTTGTTTCTACCTTTAACATCGTTGGGTTGCCGTGTTGAAATATACAATTGTGGAACAATTGATACTCCAGGATCCTAATCCCTTTATAATATTTTCATGAAAGTTACAAAGTACCAAATTCTAGGTTGTTTTCACATGTGATTGTCGTTTTCACACATTATTGTAAAGCAGACGAATGTATCATGCTTCATACCTTTGGTAGGTTCAATTCAGTTCAATCCATCATATTTTGACACGGAATACAGGTGAATATCACTAATCTATTAACAAATATTAAACTCTAAATTCATAATTTAAAAGTCAATGGTTCAATGGATCTTAAATGTTGAAGCAAGCAACTTAAATCCTAGATCCCCTTTAGATTAATAAATAACCAACGATCAATTTCCAATGTTCTAGCCAGAAATCATAATCTGCACCAGCGGTCTATTTTTCACATGCCTCTTTTCAAGCAGGGACGTTGAGATGATTACGGACAAGGGCTTGGAAACCTCGAGTGGACCTGGTTAATATCAGTAATTATCTCAGGACTGAGGTTGACCTCACACGCAGCAAGAACCTCCTCAAGTTGCCAAACTTTTGTGGCTCCAAACACGACACTAGCCGTGAGAGGGTGTCTCATAATGAAGGCTGGCCAAAAAATTCAAAGCTAAGAGATGTATAGTATCTGCTTTTGTGACCAAATGAAAGGTCAAAATCTGAACTTAAGCTCAGCAACACAAGCGAGCATGTCACAGACTCAAACAATGAATGTCATGCATAATATTTCAGTGTTAGTCCATTAGGAAACAGATAGAAAGGCTACTCTATGATCAGTAAGGATAGAAACTAGACTAGGAATTCGGAAGAAGATGTACCAATTGCAAGAGAAACTGGATGAATGCCATATCTGTCTGCAATCTCAAGGTACGACTGCAAAATGAGTGAGATTTATGATAAACAAAGATAAAAGATCAAATGTATGTTATAAGAAACTAAATAATTTAGCGAAGGAAATAGCAAATTACAGGAACAGACATTAGAGGACATGTTTTACCGTCTTGAAAGATAAAAAGTAAACTTTAATAGAGAAACAAACTATATCACACACATGAGAAATTTTTTTCTTCAAGAAGAGTGTCTTTTTTTTTAAAAAAAAAAAAAAGGATTCCTAGAAGTTTGAGTTTTATATGTCCAGCAGAAAATGAACAAAAAGAATAGCATCACATGCACACAACACATTTTTTAAGTAATGCATCAATTTGTGCAAATAAGCAGTGGCCATTCTCCACCAAAGAGGTTATGTGAGTATTGCAAAATGATAAGACAGCTTTATTAAGAAGAATTTTCTTACTTTGGCAGCATATAAAACGTTAGGTTTTGACAGGTTGTATCTGGACTCCCCTTCCTTATATCTCCCTACCAGAAGTTAGAGAGATATATCGTGAGAACATCTACGGGCATTAATATTAGTTAAATATACCAATGAAACTGGCAACCATCTGACCTTTAAACAGATTTAAACGAGCACTAGATGGACCTCCATCTTCGGCAAAGTACTTTCCAGAAAGTATGCCCATGGCCAGAGGGCTGTATGCCAACAAGCTTATCCTAGAGACATTCAGCAACATGAAAGCAAAGAGGTAAATTACCAGCAACGGTCAATTCCACAAATATTTCAACTTAACAGATGAACCTCATCTTTGTCAGTGAGTTCACAACAGTTCTTTTTTTTCCATTAAGTTGACAACAGGCAGGTTGTTATTGCAGAAAGCAGCCAAACTGAAGAGAGATTTCATTAATTACCTTTTGTAATTCCTCTAGAAGACCCATAGGTTCAAATCCTAAAAACATGTTCCATTTTGTTCTTAGATTGATTCTCAGAAAAGGGTACATGAAAATCTCTAGAAATATGCTAAAGATCAAACAATGATGAAAAGTAGCAAAAGAAATCATGGCCCAGATTGCTGGTCGAACAGGCCACAAAGATTACTAAAACAAGTCAAGTCAAGCGAGCTCCAAGGACTATAATCATATAGAACAAACTAGCAATGCCTTTGCAGGCAAAACAACTAGACACAATGATATGCCAGTCTCACTAAAGTAGAAAGTATTTTGTGTGGCTATAGAGGATATGAAACAGTTCTAACAAAGCCGCAGCATGATGCAGGAGTTACTAGAAATCTAGATGATACTTGAACAGTCCAAATGTCAAAGGGGGACTTTTGCGATCAACATATAGACATTGTGTTTTCCTCACACATTCCTTTTGTATCCTATGATCCCATCAGCAAATTTAGGACCAGTATATCCTTATCAGAGTCATCCATGCTTTGCAAACAATATCCTAAAAGGTTCCCAACGACCAACATATCCTTGCTCTTTAGCATGCATCCCGCATGTCATAAGAGGGTATGCAAGGCTGGGCCAATCTTACTAGAATAATTTTTATTGACAAGGAAACACTTTGTAGATGTTTTGGAGTAAGAAACCATATAAGCAAGTAGTATACCAAAGGAATACACCCTAAACAAAAGTATGTTTCTCTACAAAAGCACCCAATTATCTAAACACAAACAGAGATCTCATGGGTGCACCAAAACTAATCAAGAACAAAAGCAAAGTCCTCATCTGCGCAGAGTCATATCACACCCCTACAAATGCTCTTATGTTCCTTTGCCTCCAAAACACCCACATAAGTGCTAGCGGGGGCTACATCCATCCTCCATAGTATCTTCTTCTTCTCCTAAATGCCAGCTATGAATCACACCTTGTCTTAGACATTCCCATTGTACTACCATAATATCTGTCTCTCCTCCAATATATCTGACTAGTATAGTGTGTGTTTCTTGGACAACAATCAAGACTCCACTTATTCCACCTCCTAGATGCATCATTTCCAAACACTTTTGTTACCCTACAGAAAACATCATCACGTACTCATATAGAATGCTAGCTAAAAGTTTGTCCACACAATCCAAGGAGATTACCTCTCGTTGTGACAGCATTCAGCCATGGATAAATCAAAATTTCGACATAGTAAGTTGTATGCATTCTGAAAACAAAAAAGCCAAACCAAGCACTTTCTTATATTAGTGAAGAACAAATATTTGAAGGAAGCAAAGACAAAGAAGACTCTAAATTCAATTAGGGTTGAGCGGTAAAACACCTGAACAGACACTATTTGAAGATTCCCAGCTCTACTCGTGGCAATTTGTTGGAACTTCATAATGCCATATGGTGTTTCATTACTAAGGCCAATGTATCTGATCTAAAGAGAATAATTTGAACAACCAATAGAAAATAGTGACCAAATTAATGAAGTTAACATCTCGGCCTTCGTGAGAAAAAGTAATTTGTGAAGTTAACATCTTTGCTGTCATGACTGACCTTACCAGCATCAACAGCTCTTTCTAGAGCATCAAGTTGTTCCTCAAAGCTGACTGGCGTATAATATCGTAGGGGATCATAGTCAGTTTCTCCAAACATAGGAACATAGCTGCCAGAAAGTTTAAAATGGTGAATATCAAATTGGATGTTAACAGGTGAAGAAGCAAACGTCTTAAGATATTGGTTTAAAATTTTGAAAAAGAATTCTTTTGAGTGTTTACATCTGAGAGAAAACAAAGCCACAAGATGTAGGATTTATCTACAAACCGATCAGGCCAGTGAATTTGATACAAGTCAATGTAGTCAGTCTTTACACGCAACAGGCTGCATAAGTTCGATAAGGTACCTCATCAGGAGCAGTACGAAAATATAAATCATAGCAGATAGAGACCATCTTCACAAGCACGCTTTATTGTCAAAATCATGCCTCTGATGCAGTTTATTCAGAAACTGAATGGACAGCGTAAAAGCAATAAAACCAGAGACAAGAATTTACTCAAACCTATTGTCAATAGCCTCAGTTATATTCTGAGCATCCAAGCTTTCTGGTCCATTTCGAATCCAAGACATTTGTCCAGATGGTCCACTGACCTATAAGTTATAACAACAAAGTTGTGGAAGATATGAAAATGCTAGTGCAGTTGGAATAAGGTCCCAGCTCCAAACAAGAATAACGAAGAAAAGGAAATATACTAGTGATAACTACATGTTAGAAAGAAAAAAATAATAAAAGGAACTTTCACAACCAACAACTATAAATTTTACTCCTTACGATTCCAGATAAGCACGAATGCCTCTCATAATGCTATTGATTTCAAATGGCAACCAAGTATTCAATTGTGCCTCATAGACTGCTAGGCATGGGAAAGAACTGCCGATTGCTTGCATAATCAACTCCTTTGACACATTTTAGTACCATAAATGCCAGACATATTCTGGAAAATCCAGCCTATTCAGCCAAATTATCCTAACTAGTCCTAAACATCACATTCAAACATGTTGAGGCTTAAACCAAAATTGACCTTCAGGAATAGTAACACAAAGGTGCATGTCTTTTTAAATACTACAATATTTGAATCTTTAGGAAGAAGAGCTGAAGGAATAGCGGACCTTAGTGGCGAAAACAACAGCATCGCGAGGGATTTTCCTTTCTCTAATCCAACGCCCAAAATACTCTTCACTTCTGCCATGAGTTTCTGCACGCTGGGGTACTGGATACCTGTTTCCATAGATTTTCAGAAAACAACAAAAATAGAATATTTTTGACTATTTTAGTAATTTTAAGAGTAGCGAGGTAAGGTTTGAGGACTACTACATTTCGGCAGAATCAAAGAAATTAATTCCGGAGTTGAAAGCTTTGTCGAGGAGTTGAAATGATTCGGCTAAGTTGTTTTGTTCACCGAAAGTCATGGTACCTGTGAGAGTGACGAGAAGTTTAACAGCGTCTGCATTTTGTGTGTTACAAAATAAAGAAACATGAATGAAACAAACAAGAGGATTAACCTAAGCAGAGCCTGGAAACAGTCAAATCTGGAGCAAGGTTGAAGAGAGGAACTGAAAACGCCATTGATGACTCCAGTGAAGAAACTCATAGAATATGCAAAATAATGCGAGGGAGACGACTTCTACAAGAGATAAGGAAGAACCATAAAAGAGGGAAGAGGGAAAAAATGGAGATGCAGGGGATCGAACCCTGTACCTCTCGCATGCAAAGCGAGCGCTCTACCATTTGAGCTACATCCCCTTTTATCTCAAGGATCATAATTACAAGAATGGATGTAAATTATTTAATTTCTGGCGTTACTACGTAATTATCTTGGATAGATTATTTATATTGTTTAGCTTGAAAATATGTTTAAAACAACTTACATCAAATAGTTATGTTCTATTGCATAATTCATTCGGAGATAGCTTCATGTGATGTCATTTTATCTATGCGAACTTTATATTCTCTCAAATATATTTGATATATATTTAATTTAAGATTATAAAATTTAAAAAAAATCTGTAATCACTTAATTATTTATCAAATTAAAAAATAACCAAATAATGCAAAGGGAAAACAACGGAAGAAATGGCCATTTTTAGGAAATAAGAGGAGATATTTCGCATTGACAGACGCAAAAAATTACTTTAAAGATAAATAAAACTCCTAATACATATAACACACACACAAAAAAAAAGGTCTAATTAAATTTTCATTGCGTTGTTAGAGAGCATTTTGATATGCAAATTCAAGATTTTAAGCATAGGAGAAAAAAATAATAGAAGCAAGAGAAACTAGAAAGCAATTGCAGCATTTATAAGTAATATAATTTCATTAAATTCCACATCAACAGAAGAAACAAACTTAAAGAAATCCTAATTAATCTACCCTAAAATCAAAATTCACAATCCAACATCTAAAATTCCTGTGAAACAGAGTTGATTTCAGCTTTCCCCTTTACAATCTTCTTAGGAAGCAAATTCTGATGAATATTGGGCAAAACCCCACCATTAGCAATGGTAGCAGATCCCAACAACTTGCTCAATTCATCATCGTTCCTCACAGCAAGCTGTATATGCCTCGGAACAATCCTGTTCTTCTTGTTATCCCTCGCAGCATTTCCAGCAAGCTCCAACAACTCAGCAGCAAGATACTCGAGAACAGCCGAGAGATAAACCGGTGAACCGGAACCAACTCTCTGAGCATAACGACCCTTCTTCAAAAACCGAGCAATTCGACCTACGGGGAATTGGAGACCCGCCTTTTGAGATCTGGAGGTGGATTTTGAAGCTTTTTGGGTTTTTCCTCTACCTGCCATGGATTTGGTTGCTGTGGTTGAAGGCATATTTGATGGATTTGAAATGCTGAGAATTTTCGTTATGGAATTTGAATTGCTTTCCCGGTGTATTTTTCCGCACCGTGTTTGCTTTGTTTATATAGAGTGAATGAAACTCGTTTGATTGGTTCGTTTAGGTTTCACAAGGATCGCCAACGTGGCAATCCTTTTTGCCTTTTTGCTTTCTCATGGAACCTCGATATTTGATTGGCTGTTTAGTTTTAATGGGATTGCCAACCTGGCATCTTTTTTCTAATTATGATTCTTTTTTTGTTTTTAATTAACAGGAAGTGTAGGGGTGATTAATAGGGATGTCATCTTCCAATATTCAATCTAATTTTCCATTAATATTTACAAGCCTTAATATATTGCGAAATCCTTATGGATCGTTTGGTTGGCAATTGTCATCTTAGGATAATTAATTTTGGTAAAAGTTAGTCTGGATAAGTTATCCCACCATATATATGGGATAACTTTTTCCATCACTAAGACAAAAATGGTGAGTTAAATAGTCCAAGGATTACTTATACCTCCAATCAAAATGAGATAAAATAATTTTACATTTTATTCCGAAATTATTATAACTAATACCCTATACCAAACGACCCCTTATTGTCCTTCCTAAAAATATAGTATATCTCAAAATACTTATTATTTTAGAAATTTAAGATAAAACTAATTATTTTTTCTAAATAGTAATTTTTTTGAAATATCACAACCATCTCAATTATGTCACAAAATAGAGTAATATTAATAAAGGAAGTCTATACTTTTGATATATACAAGAGCAAAATGATTCATTCTAATTAATTTTCTTTTAACAAAAAGCATGCAAGTGGAAATATATATGAAAACATTTTAAGACGAAGGTCGAAGAGACTACTCTCTCTGTACTATTTTATTTATCGTACTTGTTAAAAATAAATGATAAAAAATAATTATCATTTTAGAAAATTAAGACATAATTAAATACTATTTTTATTTTTCCCTTTTAGGAGTAATAATTATTCTTCAAAATAATAACTGCTGAATAATTAGCATAGAAAATCTAGATGAAGAGCACATCACATCCACATCTATAATCAATAGTTATCATCACATTTACTGTCATATAATCTTTTTAAAAATAATTTTATTAATATAGTATTAAATTTGTTTTATAAAAGATAAGGGTCCATCAAAATAATCCATCTGTCTAATAAAGATAGGGACAAGATTTTCGTAAATTCCCTTTATGGAACTGCACTGATATATTATTATTGATATTAATTATATATTTTAGTAAAATGTATAACATAATAACATATAGATGCAGAAAGTGTATTAAAAAGTTTTTAAAAATTGTAAAATTAAAATGGCTAGCATAATTGTATAAACAGATCGATAATGTTAAATTTATATGAGATACAAATCTATTATATTGTCTTTAACCTCCAAATATATAAACATCTTACAAACATATCTATGATATATTGTATATTTGTATGGTCTCTCTCAAGCTCAATATGGTCTATACAAATTGTGAACCACCCATTTTTAAAAATATTTTGCTTGAATAGGACTCTTTACTTTAATCATGAATAACAATTGAAAAAAGTTTTCTCTTATGATTTTGATTTGGTTATGACTTTTTCCTTTAAAAAAATTGATCAAGAAATTATCAATCCACATAATAGTTGATTAATACTACTTGATTTTAATGGAATTAAAATAATTGGTCATCAAAAAGTGATTTTTTGTCTTTTATTCCCACTAAATTTGTAGTATCAGTATATGGTATATGCTTTCCTATAAGTACTATATTTACAGTTGAGACGTTAAGATCAAAGATAGTTTATGCCATGGTCACTATCTTCATTTTTTTAACATTCCAGATTAGGCTAATCTTCTAGCCTAACCTTATTTTATAAGTATAGGCATTTCGGATTTTTTTCATGTTTGGTTAGTAAAAATGTTTCAGAAAAATATTTTGTTTGAAAAGATATGTTACGAGAAAAATAAATTTTAGATACAAATAGTAAAAACATATTTTATATATGATATTGCTAGTTTATTGTCTCCGTTCCACCGATTCGATGTTCCCAGCTGACCAGATATTCTGTTTAGTCCAAATATAATAGAAAGAAAGAAAATAGAAAGGTTGTGCCTGGTCAAAGATGTATAAAAATGGAGTAGTTGATTCATTCAAAAAAGCTTGAAACTTTTTAGTAATTTATATTTGCTTATTTTTCCTGTGCCTTTGATTCTAAAGTGACAATGACACCTTCCTACTCTGCACAACAATCATCTTAAAACAAACTAAATATTGAAGTTTAGCTCTATATTATATTATATCATATCGTACACATCTAAACATGGCCTAATACTCAAATATATCCTTTAACTTGGCCTCCTTTTAATATCTTCGCCCTCCAACTTAAAGGTGTGCACAAGTAGTCACTAAAACTTGATAAAGTTAAATAAATAGACACATATGTCCTATGTGGCAAAATACACTTAGGAAACGAAGTGTCATTTAGGACGCATGTGTCTACTTGCTCAGCTATAACAAGGTTAAGTATCTTCTTGTGCATGTCCAAAGTTGTAGGGCATAAATGCCAGCTGAGATCACGTTTATGTATCATGCCTTTAAAATATATATTCAGATGCAAGCAGTGTTGCATAAAATATTGAAACGTACCAAAAAATAATATTACATCACCATCAGCCATTTTGGCATCTTCATATAGTACTCTAATCAATCATCATATCATACACATTATTAATTAGAGCAACTCCAATACCAGTTTGTTAAAATTGTTTCATCTCAAAAGAACTAAAGTATGGACAGACTTGTTAAGCCTGATTTGGAGGAACTCAAACTCTGTTTCATCAGAGGCCAAAAATGTTATGCAACTTTCAAATTAACCAATCTCATGCACACCATGTCTGTAGCCATTGGTCTCTCTACTACTAAGCCTTCTGTTTTCTCTTTCTCACATCCATTTACTATTATTCCTCCCCTCTCAACAGCTACCTTCAATCTTTTCTTGACTGATTCTTGTGATCAACCTCCTCTTTCCACGCCTTTAGACGTCGTTATGGTTAAGTCATCGATGCTTCCTACTGGTAAAGCTAGTCTGGATGATCTTCGCCGTCTCTTCTCAAGAAGTGGACGACATATTTTCAAAGATGCCAAGATTCCCATTTCCCTTGTTGGTCCACAAATTGTGGAGTTTCTTATTTCATCCAAGACTTTATTGGATGTCAGTTTACTTCTCCCAAAAGCCTTGTCTTTGTGTGATGGATGCCAGGTTGATTCATTGCTTAAGTACGCTGCCAAGAATGGGAATTCCCATTGTATTACAACTCTGATTGAGGCTGGCGCTGATGTTAATAGAAGAGACGCGGATGGAGACTCCGTTATGTCATTGGCTGTGAAATCTGGAAATCTTGATTCTGTTCAGGTCCTGATTGAGTCTGGTTATGCTATCGACAACTCTGTTGATAGGTTTCTGCATTATGCAGCTTCCATGGACTGCGTGGACTTGATGGAGATTCTATGTTTGGGTTATGCTGACATAGATTTGAACTCAATTGATTCACAAGGTAGAACTCCTCTTCATATAGCAGCAATTCACGGACATGTTGAAGTGACTCAGTTTCTTGTTTCAGTAGGGAGCGATACTGAAATGTTAGATTCTCAAGGATGGACTCCCTTGCATTTTGCTGCTCACCAAGGTCATGTTGAAGCAGTTAACGTCTTGCTAAATCATTCCAATTTCGCAAAATATGTTTTAACGAATCAAGGGAAGACCGCGTATGAGCTTGCTGTCGATAAGGGTCATACAAAATTGTATGATCTTTTACAATTGGGAGACACTTTGCACAGGGCTGCAAGAAAAGGGGATGTTGCTGATATCAAGAAATGTATCGCTGAAGGGGCGAATGTGAATGGAAAGGATCAGAATGGTTGGACTCCTTTGCATAGAGCAGCTTTTAAGGGTAGAATTGAAGGGGTAAAGGTTTTGGTAAAGCATGGAGCTAAGCTTGATGTTGTCGATGATTGTGGACATACGCCGCTTCATCTTGCTATTGAGGCTGGACAAAAAGATGTGGCTATGTATTTAATTACACAAGGTGCTAACGCTATTTTGAAGAGCTTCAAAGCTAAAGGACAGGTTCCACGCGATTTAGAGAATTTCAAAAACGATCCTTCTCAGTTACATACTGCAACTAATTTGTACCATGTAAAGCATGAAAGAGCGTGACTTCAAATTGCGAAGAGACGTTAATATATTTTTTGACTGATGTAAAGGCTGTAAACTCCTTTTATGTTTTGTCTGCAACTTGTATAATCTGAACTGTCTTGAGAACGAACGTTTAAGGTTGATCGAATGAAAGAATATTAGAGGTGATCTTTTGATTTTCAGTGTCAATGCTTGTCTGTTTTTCTGATACTAAGAAGCTGAGATGATACTGAACTTGAATATCACTTGTTTCTACTTTTAGCCATTTCAAGTTTTGAGACTGCCTATAAACTACCAGGGAATACCCCTTTGGACCATACTTATTGTAATCCAAAGCAAGCTCAAATTTTTTAAAATGGTACTTTTGCTATTATACAAGTTGAGTTGATCGTGACAGCTTAAACTAACTGGATTAATCGCGATCAAATGAGACAACAGGCCACTTCTTATATTCCGTTACATCTCTTGGTATTTGGTTGTCACATATGTTAAGCTGACCTTTTCCATGAATTTATTCACTATCAAGTCAGTTGAGATGTCAATATCAGAGATAATGGTACCAGTCACAAGAAGATAAGGTGAATCAAGAATCAGAAAGATGTTGCTGAAGCCAAAAAGTTGTCTTTTATCTTGTTCCTACACAAGTAGTACTAGTGCATATGTCTTCAAGATACCTATTTGCTTCTTCTGTCAATGTTTTTGTCACCTTATTTCTTGATTTCCCAAGCCATTTTGGTTGCGATTTAATGAATTGGACCTTTCTCTACATAGCTGTAAGCACAAACTTCTTAGAGGAAAATGTTTAGTCGAGAACTCAAATCAATATTCTATTTTGGTGTCAATGAAAAGAGTGAACTAGAATCGTTGGAAGAAAAAGAAAGATCAATGACTGAACATGGAAGAAATTTTGTGACGATTTTGTGGCTGTGTTAACATTCACTTGCATCACATACAAATGAATACAACAAAAAATAATTTGTCTGCATTCAAAGATTAAACTAAAGCCTCGAATAGGTTGAGATAATATCTCAGATGGTCACTCAACTAAGAATAATTTTCTTAGAAACTCACTCAACAAAGTTGCAACAGAACATAATTGCCTCCTAACTTTTCAAGGTTATTCGGATTATACAAGTTATACATGTAGTAAAAAGAAGTCTAAAAGAACTTCTGCATTAGCCAAAATTTACAAGAGCCTCTCCCACTTGAGTCAACTCTATTTTGCTCTTCATTATGCAAAGTTGTATGTATGTAGATGTCCAAAATCACAAGAAACCACCCTCTTAGCTTTGAAGCTCTTCAAATTAGCCTTAGCACCTCGAGCAATCAAATACATCACCACATCCTTTTGTCCGGCCTCCATAGCAAGACGAAGCGGCGTGTATCCACAATAATCAACAACATCAAGCTTAGCTCCATGCTTTACCAATACCTTTACCACTTCAATTTTACCCTTAAAAGCTGCTCTATGCAAAGGAGTCCAACCATTCTGATCCTTTCCATTCACATTCGCCCCTTCAACGATACATTTCTTGATATCACCAACACCCCCTTTTCTTGCAGCCCTATGCAAAGTGTCTCCCAATTGTAAAATATCATACAATTTAGTATGACCCTTATCGACAGCAAGCTCATATGCGGTCTTCCCTTGATTCGTTAAAACATATTTTGCGAAAATGGAATGATTTAGGAAGATGACAACTGCTTCAATATGGCCTTGGTAAGCAGCAAAATGCAAGGGAGTCCATCCTTGAGAGTCTAACATATCGCTATCACTCCCTACTGAAACAAGAAACTGAGTCACTTCAACATGTCCGTGAATTGCTGCTATATGAAGAGGAGTTCTACCTTGTGAATCAATTGAGTTCAAATCTATGTCAGCATAACCCAAACATAGAATCTCCATCAAGTCCACGCAGTCCATGGAAGCTGCATAATGCAGAAACCTATCAACAGAGTTGTCGATAGCATAACCAGACTCAATCAGGACCTGAACAGAATCAAGATTTCCAGATTTCACAGCCAATGACATAACGGAGTCTCCATCCGAGTCTCTTCTATTAACATCAGCACCAGCCTCAATCAGAGATGTAATACAATGGGAATTCCCATTCTTGGCAGCATACTTAAGCAATGAATCAACCTGACAGCCATCACACAAAGACAAGGCTTTTGTAAGAAGTAAACTGACATCCCATAAATTCTTGGATGAAATAAGAAACTCCACAACTTGTGGACCAACAAGGGAAATGGGAATCTTGGCATCTTTGAATATATGTGATCCACTTCTTGAGAAGAGACGGCGAAGATCATCCAGACTAGCTTTACCAGTAGGAAGCATCGATGACTTAACCATAACGACGTCTAAAGGCGTGGAAAGAGGAGGTTGATCACAAGAATCAGTCAAGAAAAGATTGAAGGTAGCTGTTGAGAGGGGAGGAATAATAGTAAATGGATGTGAGAAAGAGAAAACAGAAGGCTTAGTAGTAGAGAGACCAATGGCTACAGACATGGTGTGCATGAGATTGGTTAATTTGAAAGTTGCACAACATTTTTGGCCTCTGATGAAACAGAGTTTGAGTTCCTCCAAATCAGGCTTAACAAGTCTGTCCATGCTTTGTTCTCTTTTGAGATGAAACAATTTTTGATAAACTTAGAAGAATGGCGTTTATGGGGTCTGCCCTTGTTAATATTGTGAATGATATGATGATTGATTCAAATAATATTAAATGCCAAAAGATTGATGGTGATGTAATGTTAATTTTGTGTAGGATTTTTGAGTATTACATTGTTCTCGTCCGAATGATATAAATATATTTTCAAATACGTATTACTCGCTTCATTTCATTTTCTTTATATTGTATCGAGTTTTAAAAAGTAAAATAAAGATTTTGAATTATATAATCTTGAAGTAAAAATACATAAAATATCATAAACATACTACATGGAAAACTAGGATGAATAAATTGAAACAAATAAAGTAGTATTATAAGATTATGGTATATTAGGATGTACAGCTAGATTTGAATTTTGAGTTTATTTTATGTGATTAACGTGGAAAGGAAGATGGGGTCACTATCACTTTGTAAATAGAGACATAGAATTTTCAATATTTAGGTGTAAAATATTGACAACTTTTTGGGGCTGCGTCATATATAGATTGGATTATTAGGAAATTCCTTTTTAATGTTTTGATTAATGTAACAACTCCATTGATTTGATGCTTCATTGACCAAGACTATGTATATGTTGATGGATAAATGATTTAAGCTTTACCTTTAAGGTTTTTTAGCATTGGATATAACATAATTTTATGTATTTCAAATTTAAACGTTTAAGTATTAGATTCAGATGATTCTAAGATGGTTTGGGAAGTCATATGATGAAAAGGTTTCATGTGAAGTCTCAAGGTTCTTGTTCATTGAATTTGCAAGTTTTTGTTACTAATAGTATGGAATGGGGTATATGATTAAAGGTACGTACGTCTATTTCCAGGTTAGATTAAATAGTTGTCTCATTATGCAAACTAATAAATATTTATTTTATTTGAAAATTTTTAAGTTAAAGTTGGAATTGTGTTTTTTTTAAAAAATGGACTAATCTAACGTTGCTCGTTAAATTTCAAAACCTGCGTGATTAGCTCGAATGGGTGGATCCGCCCATATTGAGAGCTTTGTTCACCTGACTTATTAGTTTGAAATATTCCCACACTATATATTGTTTGTTGATTGATTAATCGTTTTTCCTTTTACTCTTTTCGCATAATTCAACTTTAAGATACTTTTAGTTATACTTTGTACTCTTTCTTCACTTTCATTTATACTTCGCACTTTCTTCTAGAAAAACTGTCCCTCAATAAATAAAAATAAATTCTTTTTAGTATAATAAATAACTAAAAATAAACGAAAAAGAGTAACAACTAAGGTTTCATTGACTTACCATTTATAAAATAAGTATTGTATAAATTATGAATGAATTTGAATTTAATTACTTTCATCTATACCTTGTATTGTTAAAATTCACTAAATAAATATAATTAACAAATTTTTAAACCCAATAGATTGAGAAAACAAAGAATCGAAGAATTGACTGTTCTTCCTTTCATAATTACCACAATGACAAACATCGATCGATATCGAATTAAAAAAATTAAAAAATCAAATTAATTTGATTTGATTTAATTTTTTGACTTTTCAATCTCTATGTCCACCCCTATATAATAGTCATTAGTCAAATATTGAATTCATTTGTACTTATGAAATAAAAACAAAAACTGAGGTGGGTTTCCATGAAATTACCTGTGAGAATTGTTTATTCATTACATTGTACTATGTTGGTGTTTGATGATGACAATATCCTTGTTGTTTTATATGCAATTAAGGACAGATGACAGACTATGAATTTTGAAAATCTATTACTGTGATTCTTTTTATAGATTTCGGAAAAATTTATAAAATATATATTATTTATTTATTAAAAACCACTTGTGGGATTACACTGGGTATGTTATTGTTGTTGTTGTTTTGTTAATAATAGAGTAATTGGTCGTTTGGTTTAGATAAAAGTTATACTGAGATTAGTTATGTTAGAATAAGTTATGATGAGATAAGTTATGCTGGGATTATTTATGCTGAGAGTAGTTTTTATTGTTTGTTTAGTTTGACATATTCAAAATACTATTCATGGTACAATTTCTAAGAATAAATTGTTTGTTTACAAAAGCACCCTCCCCCTTATTTTTTTTTTCCATTTTCTTTGTAAGCTTTAGTTATTCATTGTTAAGAATAAATTTCCATCTTAGTTAATGTATGTGTATACTGTGCATTTCATGATTGTGCCATGTGTTTTTAAAATTAAGTTTTCACTTTCCTCTTATTTAACTTAAAAAAAAATCCATCTTATTTAGCTTAAAAATAAAACTTCCATCTTATTAACTTAAAAATAAAACTCTCATTAAATGTTTTACTATAAGCCAAAAAATATTATTAAAATAATTTATATTTTAATTTGTATATACAATATAATTTTTAAGTGAGTAATAAAATATTTAATTTAAAATATATAATTTAGTAGTAGAGTGAACATTTTAAGAGAAATCAAATATAAATAAATATAAGTATTAGACAAATAAATTCAACTTACAATATATCCATACATAGAAATTATATTTACAAAATATTAATTTTTTTCACAAAAATATATAAAAATAACAATTAATTAAAATAGTGAATATTATTAAAAAAATATGTTACTATGCATAAATGTAAAATTGGTTTAGAAAAGTGAGTTTAAGAGGGGTATATTTGTTATTTCACATATCTTATCCTATGATAAATTATCTTCGGATTATTATTCCACCCAGAGAAGGAGATAACTTATTATTAATCCTGGGATAAGTTATCTGTCACGACCCGACCCCACTCGTGCATATATTGTTCGCTCTGGCCACACAGGGCCGCACGGTTTTGTTCCTCCCAGGCAAGCCCGGGAAAATGCGTATGCACATGTAAGGATCCGTCCTCAACATATAGCCCAGGACTCCCCCTCTCTTTTCCGATGTGGGAGTTTCTGGCAACCTACAGCAGCCAGGCCACGCCCTACACACACTTGCCCGCACACAGCCCAGACAAGCCAGGCCACGCCCTACACACACTACTGCATTCACCCCCCGTAGGGACTCAGCGTCCTCGCTGAGCTTCCACTCCCTACCCACCGTACTAGGTGAGGGTCGGCTCTGATACCATCTGTCACGACCCGACCCCACACGTGCATATATTGTCCGCTCTGGCCCCACAGGGCCGCACGGTTTTGTTCCTCACAGGCAAGCCCGGGAAAACGTGTATGCACATGTAAGGATCCGTCCTCAACATATAGCCCAGGACTCCCTCTCTCTTTTCCGATGTGGGAGTTTCTGGCAACCTACAGCAGCTAGGCCACGCCCTATACACACTTGCCCGCACACAGCCCAGACAAGCCAGGCCACGCCCTACACACACTACGGGGGGTGAGTGCAGGGACGGCGATACGTAACGCCTGTAGCTCACTTAGGCGAATCCCACATTGAAAAATGAGGGGGAGTTCCTGGGCTATATGTTGAGGGTTATGGTATCCAACTTGTGAGGCGCCTTTTGGGGTAAACCCAAAGGGACAAAACCGTGAGGGGGACGGCGACACATAACGCCCCAAAGCGGACAATACTTCACAGAGTTGGGCCAAGTCTTGACAGATGGTATCAGAGCCGACCCTCGCCTAGTACGGTGGGTAGGGAGTGGAAGCTCAGCGAGGACGCTGAGTCCCTACGGGGGGGCGGGGTGAATGCAGTAGTGTGTGTAGGGCATGGCCTAGCTTGTCTGGGCTGTGTGCGGGCAAGTGTGTGTAGGGCGTGGCCTGGCTGCTGTAGGTTGCCAGAAACTCCCACATCGGAAAAGAGAGGGGGAGTCCTGGGCTATATGTTGAGGACGGATCCTTACATGTGCATACGCGTTTTCCCGGGCTTGCCTGGGAGGAACAAAACCGTGCGGCCTTGTGGGGCCAGAACGGACAATATATGCACGTGTGGGGTCAGATCGTGACATTATCTCACCCTGTACAACCAAACAAACAATTAAAGGCCCCTAAAAATTTATTCCAGGACTATCTTTCCTTATCCACCAAACCAAACGACCCCTAAGTTCTCAATCTAGCAGTAAGGTAAGATCTGCTTAAGCTCTCCTTGAATAATATAGTTAAGGGGAAAAAATGTATATATATATTACTTAATCAATACTTAAATTTTATTATATCATATTATTAAATTCATTATTACGCAATGTCAAAAAATTTTGCTTTATGTAATGACCAATTTGGTGTCATTTATCTAAATTTTAAGATTATTAATTTGAATGGAAAGATTCAATGATCGAAGATAAGGATTGTAACATAATAGGTGGTCAAGTGTTGTAGTATAATAAGTTGGTATAAGTATTTTATTTTTCTACTCTTCACTATTACATATTGTTCGCTTGTTCTGTTTATCTTGTTATTTTATTGTCTCATACTTTTTCTATCTTGCTTCGATTATATTTGTTTTAAAATGCAAAGTCCATGACAAACAATTTTCTTTATCCAACAAAAATATGAATTATCTATTGTATTGTGATATTATAGTGGATAGATGTTATAATTCCACTTGTATTGTTATTTGTAAATAATAATCCATAGTATTTATTAAAGTAATAATAACTTGACAGCACCATCGGAGAAAGAATTCAAATTCACAAGAAAATATCTCAAGACATCTAAACAAAAAAAAGAAAAAGTACAATAGAAAAGAATAGATAGATAAAAAAGTATTTATAAATACGTATTTTTAAGTTAAAATAACAAAAATAAGTTAAAATTCATAAGTTAAAATTTTAAATTCTAACTTCTAATTAATTTATAAGTCATAAGTTATCAACTAATCAAAATAAACTAATAGACCTTTAAAATTTTTATATGTATCATCGTAATTTAACATGTTATAATAGATTACTTACTATTAATTTTCAGGGAAAAGGAAAAATATAACTTGCTGCTTTAATTGGATATATCCTTTGGCCCATCTTTTTTTTCCTCCATGAGAAAACACTGCTCCGTAAGACAATATAGTCAAGTCAATAGCAGTCAGAGCAAAAAATTGATATATAATGAGAGTTCACCTTGCTAACAAAAGAGCAACGTTGAGCAAGAGCAAAAATTTAAAACATAATGAGGTAAAATAGATATAATTTGTTTAATTATATTCTATAGCAATATATTAGAGGAAAGAGAGAGGGAGCGAGTGAAAAAGAGAAAGCATAGAGAGAGAAGACAAGCAAACTATATTGGTATACAGGGGATAATTATATATATAATCAGTATGTATATATATCGATGATTGTATTTGTATATATGCTACATAATTATATGTAACCAATATGTATATGTATCGATGATTGTATTTGTATATATGCTAAATAATTGTATATATAACATATACAATTTGTATCAATGTAATATTATGTTTAACATATGTATTTATATTTTTTTGTGTGTGTACAT
>JAPFFP010000113.1:17933002-17949939 GCA_026153255.1 Solanum medicagineum | reverse complement strand
AGACAACCTGTCATAAGAGACATAATTGCTCTGGGAATGTTGGTGAGGTCTAGTTGGAGTCACATAGTCCTTCATCCGAATGGGAGGATGATGATTTCTGGTAGACCTCCTACACCCAATTTCATCTGCTGTTCTGGTGCTGCTATGTTCTGTAATATTATCTCCAGTTTCAGCATTCTCTCCTGTGATATTAGGATCCTATAATTCTGGTGTGATATTACTCATATCAATGGGATCACTGTCCAGATGTACATGTGCAGTAATTGATGTAGAAGATTCTGGCAAATCATCAAAAATTGTAGTTAGATCAGTGGAAAATAATGGTGTCTGTTTACTGATCATTTTCCTGAAAGGAAAAATGCTTTCCCTGAAGGTGACATCCCTGCTAATAATAAGCTTCCTTTAAGTCAAACCATATAGAAGATATCCCTTCTGAGTCGGCGAATACCCCATCAACACACAAGCCTCAGCCCTAGGATAAAATTTGTCTTGTTTGACTACCTTGGTTACATAGCATAGGCAGCCTATGATTCTCAAATGATCAATCCTTGCATTGTGCCCATGAAATTGCTCATATGGAGATTTACCCTGCAAAACTAGAGTAGGAAGTCTGTTTATGAGATAAACAGCAGCCAATACACACTCCCCCCAAAATCTAATAGGAATGTTTCCTTGGAACCTGATAGCCTTAGCAACTTCAAGTATATGTCTGTGTTTTCTTTCAACTACACCATTTTGTTGTGGGGTGTGAGGACAGCTACTCTCATGGATGATGCCAAAAGATTTCAGCATCTCACTGCAGTCACTGTTAAAAAACTCTGTGCCATTATCAGATCTTATTTTCTTAACCTGCCTACTAAATTGTGTTCTGACCAATAACAAAAAGGACTTCAACACAGAAAACACATCACTTTTGTATTTCAACAGATACAGCCAGCACATCCTTGAGTAATCATCAACAATGGTTAAGAAAAATCTGAAACCATTGTGAGTAGCAACTCTATAAGGTCCCTATACATCTACATGGATCAAATAAAAAACAGCCTGTGTTTTAGACACACTCAATGGAAAAGGTAATCTAGCCTGTTTAGCTAATGGACAAACTTGACACCTGCTACATTCTTCACTTCCACTGAGTTCCTTATTTATAAAAAAAATACTGCAACACTTTTGAAGAAGGATGTCCCAATCTCCTATGCCATAGTAACTTGTCTCCACCAGTATGCTGAGTCATCATCAAGCTTTGAGTTTTATTGTTCTCCTTAGGCTTCATTCTTGCAGATAGGTAGTACAGTCCTCCAAATTCTCTACCAATCCCCCTCACCCTGCCACTTGAGAGGTCCTGCAACACAAAAAACTCAGGGAAAATATTAACGGAGCAATGCAATTGCTCGGTTAATTTAGACACTGAAAGTAGATTGTGTTTGAATGTAGGTACTACCAGTACATCCCTCAATACACCTCCATCTGTGCTATAGCAGCCAGTAAAGGATACTGGCACAGCTTCACCATTAGGCAAATGCACCATTTTATTGGTACTACTGGATTTCTCACTTAGCTTATTCAAATCATACGTCATATGACATGTAGCCCCTGAGTCTACTACCCAATTCTCATCTCCTTGTTGAGTTTTAATCTGTGAGTCACCATTACTAGCAGACATAGCAGTGGATATTGCAATCATACCTGCAATATTTGCCATGTGATCCAGTCCTTTGCCTGTGTCTGCGCTTGAACCTGCTTCTTCCTTTCTAACATGTGGAGAATTCTACTATACTGATTTGGAGTAAAAACAGGTTGTGTGCCAGTTTCAACTTCCTTGCCTTTCATCACAGGAGCAAAATCATCAACCATCTCTGCCTCACCCCTGGAAGCAGCCACATGATTTACTGCCTTATGGTTCCTCTGCATAGGTGCTGTCCCTATCTTCTTCTTGAACTTCCAATCACTTGGATAGCGAACAAGTTTATAGCAAACATCCTTAGTATGCCCTTGCATCTTACAATAATCACAAATTGTATTCCAATTCCTCCTCTGCTTCTGATTGTTGTTAAACTGACCTTGACTATTCCCATTGCCTCCTCTTGCATGATAGACTCCTTTACCAGCATATTGGCCATGGATTCATTCACATCAACACTCACCTTAGATCCAGCAGTCACACGCTGGCTCTCATCAGCGATTATCATCGCATATGCTCTGCCGACATTGGGCAGGGGGTTCATCATAAGAATCTGGCTACGAGTGTGGCTGTACACCTCATTCAATCCCATAAAAAAGGCAGATAGACGCAAATATTGAATGTGATCTACATACGTCTTGGATTTATCACAGCTACAGACAGGGAGAGGTACTAATGCATCAAACTCATCCCATAAGAGTCTCATTTTAGTAAAATATGCCGAAACCTTCATATTACCTTGATGTAGTGTGCAGATTTCTCTGTGGAGTTGATAACTCCTCGAGCCATCGACTTTATCAAAACGTTCACTCAGATCATCCCAGACCATTGCTGCATCTGAGGCATAAACTATTCCACTCAGCAGTTCCTTAGAAACTGTGTTCATAATCCAAGCTAAGACAACAACGTTACATTTTTCCCATTGTTCTTCAAGCTCAGGCTTGTAATCGGATTTTTTGCATGTACTGAGAACGAAACCCAGCTTGCTTTTCGCACGGAGAGTGATCATCAACGACCGACTCCATAAAGAGTAATTTTCTGATCCAGTGAGTTGAACAGAAGTCAGAACAGTACCTGGAGTGTCTGACGGATGGAGATATAGCGGATGATTGTGATTTTTCGAGACTTGTTCCAAAGTCTCGCTTGAAGTTCGATTTGCCTCCGTCGATGCCGTCGCGGCCATCGTTTCTATTTCACTCTTCGATTGACGATAGTCTCTGTGACCTAGAGTCACTGTCGGAGACTCATGGAGCACTCCGGCTCTGATACCATGTTAACAGGCAAGATCGAAGAGATGATTTGGAGAAAACTTGGAGAAGAAGTGAGGAGCAGTTAGATTTTGGATTTGGAAAAGTTATTCGATTTTTATTCCCAAAGAGAGTACTATGTACAAATATATATAGTGTATTTTCCTAGACTATGTATGTATATTCTATGTACGTGTACTCTATACATGTATGTACATTCTAATCAATTAGCCAATAATCACTCATTTAACTGACATCAACATTAGCATTCTCAATAAAGAGGAAGGCCAGGATGAAGATGACAACCACAGCAAAGGCCCGCGCACCGCCATGGAAGCTGAAGGAACACATTTGGAAGGTTGTTTACTTTATTAAGAAAGCGTGTACAACAAGAGATATTTTAGGGTCCCTTAAACAATTGTAATGGACTGGACTGGATGTTGATTTTATTAATGCAATAAAAGTGTCGTATGGCCAATATTTAAATTTAAAAAATTCAAAAGGTAAAGCCTTAAACTTACCTTACTTTTACAATTTTAATTTTGGAACCTAAATTTTCGCATTAGAGATATTTACTTACACAATTTATTCTCACAATTATACAAATGACTCAGACATTTATCTTTGATTTATTTTTTGAAAAAAATCAAAAATGCCCATTTCTAAATAATATATTAAGTATTTCTTCTTTTTTTTTTTTAAGAAAAAATAAATCTTATTCATAATAAAATATGGAGTATTTCTTTTAAAGCATATTTTTGTTTTCCTTTTTTTTTAAAAGTCAGTTTAATTAGTAATAATTTTTTTCTTCTGAATCTCATTTATCAATTAAAATAGAATAGTTTCATGTATCCTCTTAACAAAGAGATAATACAACTAATTTATAAATTCTATATTTGGAGGTTTCTTGTCCCAACCTGGAAGTGCTAGATATCCATGGGCTTCAAAATATAAGTGGTCTATGCTCTCATGAACTTTCAACTGCCTACTTCACCAAACTTGTAACACCGAAAGTACGTCATTGTGGAAAATGGATAAATTTGATGTCTCCATCAATGGCCAGAGGGATTCTGAATCTCCAAACACTAGAGATAGATAGTTGTGAATCAATGGAAGAAGTGACCAAAGAAGAGGAACAACAAGGATAAGGAATCATGACATTATTTCCTCCGGTTGGAAGAGTTGAACCTTCACAGACTGCCTAAGTTGAGGATTTCTTTCTGACCGAACATGCTATTAAATTTCCATTTCTCAGATGAGTGCATATTACTGACTCTGACTGCCCTGAAATGAAGACGTTTGTCCAACAGGGAATGTCTGTGAGCACACCAAGTCTTGAAACTGGTGAACAATGATGATAAGGTGAAAGGAGATGATCTCAATAACTGGACACGACAGAGGTTCAATTACAAGGTTTATCTTGTATGACTAATTAACTCTAGTGCTCTTTTTCCATCTTAATAGTAATATTCAGATACTAATTTATGTTTGTCAATCGAAGCAACTTAATTCCTTATCAATATTTTCAATCAAAAATCTGTATCATCACTATTCTCTGCTTTCCAGGATCAACAGCAAGTCAAAGCACCGATGGCGATGAATCTGAAGCTAATGATGGCGATGAACTTGAAGCTGCCGATGAGTTGAAAGGGTAATCATAATTTTGGGGTGATGGCAATGAAGACGAACCTAGTCATGTCTATGAATCCAAAGCTAGCTAGAAAGAGAATAAGTATTCCATGAAATAGTTCAAGTTAGCTCGAACATCACCAAATACCTGCACCATTGTTTGTTGATTTATAAAGAAGCCGCACAAGCCTAGAGTAGCTGCAGCATATTACGTTTTATCAGGCCGCAGGCAGATCTCTTTTTATAATCCATGAGTTCACATTAACCCAACAACTTTGTATTTATATTAGTATTTATTTGTATCAGTTTCCCCTAGTAATTTTAGCACAAATAAGGTATATTTTATTCAATTCTCAAGCTATCCTATCCAAGAGCTCACGTAGAGACATTGAAATGGTTAGCTCAATTTATGTATCATTTGCGTGTGAAAGTATGCATTTTAGCTTGATATTAACATCATCTCATCACAGAACACAATGAGTCCAGCAAATTAAGTACAGTACTATTTTCTTAAACCTAACTATGGTAATCATATAACATAGACAAGTAATGGAAACCAAATTAAGTGACTTAAATCAACAAGGGGAAAAAGCTTAATACTCTACCTTTCCGTCGTTTCGAACAAATTGAATACCATGGCATGGATATATAGTTGAGGAACAAAACCAATATTTTTCCAATCTCATTGTGTCGTCCTGTTATATTTCCCTAAATCTCGGTGCACCATAACAAGTGCAATATTAAATAAAAACCAAAACACTAACAAGGACCAATTGATTCAATGAGCAACACTATAGTTCTACACCAACGATCAAATCTTTTATAACAAAAATATCGATCCAATGAAAATTTCAGCTCAAGTATTCTGAAAAAAAAAAAGAGTGTGGGCAACAATATAAGCTGGAGCATACAAAAGAGAGAAACTTTCTAATTAAGGTACTTTTGAGTAGCTATAATTGAATACGCAAATTATAGTTAAGCAGCATAATTAAGATATTTTTGAATGGCTATATATGAAAATTTCTTTTGATTTAAGTTGGGTTGGTACTCCTATTTTGTGGACTAGAATTTCATTTGTATGTTCACCACATGGACAAACAAGTTTATTATTTATTGACAAAGATATTTAATAGTGTTTATTGATTATTTTTGGGAACTATCTTAAAAGATAACCACTGACATATAGTTTCAAACTTTTCACGTGAAACTTCAGGACATTATCATGTAGAAGTAGTGTTCACTGATATTGGCTATTTTTTAAATACAGAAGCTTAAAGCGACTATATTTTGAACTTTGATCTGATACAAATTGCACTTCCAGCCCAATTAGAGGCCTCGTCAATGTGGGCTGATTGGCTAGGATAGCCCAGATCATGACAACTTGAAATACAAAGAGGGATACTAACGAAGCAGCTGATATAGGCAATTGTTGGACGACATGTTTGCATATTAAATATAGCAGAAGGTTTTCGTTTATAATTTATATTAATAGATTTCTCACAAAATTTATACTACAAGGTTTTGGATTACTTTTTCTTAGGATATAACCACAAAATATTTTTGTAATAGCAACAATGCCAATTGTAGAACTCAAATGGCGAAATAAAATCACATTGGATATTTACGTTTTTGCTTTTGAATGGATTTTATTTGATTCCTGACCCTAAATCAATTATGATGTGGGAATTCATTACAACTTATTAGCTTGGACATGTTTGGTATTGCTACATGTTAAATAATGTGTCACATACCAAATTTTTTCGTGAGAGTTTTGTCTTCATGACCAATGATTTAGCTATAGTTAAATTAACGTAAAATAAAACAAATATTTTTTTAAGAAATTTTATGAAAATGTTGTTAAATCAGATATGTCGACGGAGAAGTGACTGCAAAACTAAAAATCATAACTATAGTGGGTCCCATAATTTTAAATACTCATACTGAAACAGACACGTCGTACTTTTTCTCAACTATCTCTTATAAAATAAGGGAATTCTTTTAAGATCAATAAAAGAGGGTTATCATGATTAAAAAAACATATTATTAAACCCTTTGGGTACTAATCACATTTAATCTTTGATTAATTAGTGCCTAATTAAGCATGGAATAATTGGTGTATTACTTTGAAGAAAAGGCAAGAGAGATTCTTATTGTTCACATTCGCTGTACATAGAATTTTGTCCTAAAACAAAATTATCAAATGTCAAAAAAGAAAACAATTAGTGAATTGTCTTGTAGGGAGGTTAGATTCATTCAATCAAAAGACAAGAATATAATCCACTTATTAATCAATTAATTATTACTAACATTATGAGTTTAATTGAAATAATAATTGGGTAATTTGGCTTTTTGACAATTTGCTTCTTCATGTAAGACAAGGTACAACGAATCTAATGTCGGATTACATTTTTTTGGAACTTCTTTCAACTTATTTGTTTGCAATGTCTTTCACATCATTTATTTATTTATTTTTAACAAAAATGATTAAATATTGTGCTTTAACAAATAAAATAAAATTGGGCCTTCTTTTGTCATTGTATTAGAATTTCCCCTCACATCAAAAGGAATTTGACAGTTTGTATATATTTTAAATAAAGAAATAAAATTTTGTACCGTATTATAAATTTTAAACTCATAATGTTAAAATCAAGCTGAATTTGACTTCAAAAAACTAATTAAATTATTAATTCTCAAGAAATGAAATACGACAATATAATTGAAGGAATTTTTGTAAGTTCCCATTAGAATAATGTATCCAATAAAGGCTGCTGTTTTGTTTCATTAACTTTTACAAATTCATGGAATACATAGGGCAGCTACTAGAAAAAGTTTATGCCAAAAAACAATCCTTTTTTAATATTTATATTTTTCTATTTTTTATTAAACAACATAAATATTTATAATTTATTTGAAACCACAAATCTTTTTTTTTTTAATTCTGTGTTAGAGTCGAGAAAAAATATTTCTCAATATTCTCATTTTTTGTTAAGTTTTTTTCTTACAAAAAATATTTTCCTCTAGAAAAAAGAATTTTTTAAAAATGAGGACAATAACTTTCTTAATGAAAGTAGAACAACAAGTTTGACAAGCGACATTGCAAGTTCATTGTCACCTCCTAGGCTCTCACACACCAAACATCCGCAGCCCAAACTCTTTGATCATCCCACCATCGAACGCTGACTCTTCACCCTATCCCAACCCCATGTAAATGTTTTGAGATAATATTTTCTTGATTACTTACTAAACACTAGAAAAATAAATAAGAAACTTATATTTTTTTTGTCCATACCTTCAAACAATTTTAATTTCCATCACACCAAACACCCTTTATCTCAATACTCCCCCCGTTTCATAATGTTTGTCCAGTTTTCGTTTTACACTACCAAGATTAATGATGGAAGAATTCTTTTATAATGTTACAATATTGATACTGAAAAAAGAATTAATTTTAAGGATAAAATGAAAAAAATAATTAGCTTTAACTTAATTTTGTAAATAAACAAGAAACTTGAAACATATCTTTTGATAATGTGGATAAAGGCATACATAAATATTCCTTTTAACTTGACTTCAACTGATATTATGATCTTCAACTTTAAATATGCACAAAATAATACCTAAATTTGTATGAAATTAAATAAATAAACAGACGCATCCTTCAAGAAAATTTGCATAAAATACAATCAAATTAATTTATATATATGATATGTAGAATGTGATTACCTGTTTAATTTTATACAATTTTAAATATTTAGCTATACATATCTCAAAATCATAACATGTAAAATATCAATTAAGATCAAATTAAATAACATATTAATATATTCTCCGAAAATAATATGAAACTCATAGGGTACTTAAAAGATGCTTGTTTGCTTTACCAAAAGAGGGGAGAGGAAAAGAAAAAGGTGAAAAGAGAGACAAAGAAAAGTTTGTCTTTGTATAATATTTTATTTTTTTAAGAAAAGAAAAAGGTTAAAGGCGGCATGTCAACCAAAATTAGCTAAAAATTTTAAATCAAAGCTTCTAAATCACGGAATTACATAAGTCCAAATAAGGGTTTGTCTTTTAGCGTACGCTATTAAATATTTTGTTTTATCTTAATTTCTAATTAAATATGAAATCTAAGACGAAAAAATATTTAAAATAAATTAGAAATATTTATGATAAAAATTATCTTATTTAGAATAAGCATATAAAATTTAAAGTGAAATTATAATATTATAAAACAATTACATAAATTAACATAGAAAAAATAATTATTTTTAGTGTACTATAAAATTATACAACTTTAATTTGTATATCAAAGACGGAAGAATGAAACTCCATTGGACATTACTAAAATAATCAAAATATGAGTGAACAATAAAGAAGGTGCAAGGAAAAAGTAAAAAACTTTATATGACATAACTTCAATTCATATGATATACAAACTTTTCAGTTTCGATATAACATAGTTTGAAAAATACTTGATAATGATTTTATTTAAGCAAGATAATTAAAACTTCTTTTCTTGATAATGATTTATTTAAGCAATTTCACCTTCTTCACGTGTTACATCACTAAATTTATGTTTCAGAAGATGCTCTGTTTTTATTCTGCTTAATCTAAAACCTTCAGATTTTAAGGTGTGTACTAAAAAATTTATCCTGTTGTTAACACCACCAGCTTACTTTATAGACTTAAGATTTAGATTTAGACTCAATTTTACCTCATGGGTCAACCTTTATTTTTATCTAAAAATGTCAATCATTATTTACCAAACTATGCCAAAAAAATCAAAAACAAAAATAAAGAATAATGATATGATATAAAGGCTAAAAAAGTGACATAAAGTTTGATAAAAATATAAATATTTTTAGAGTTGACACATAAAGGTAAAATTGAGTCTAAAAATATATATTCTTGTAATTTCCCTTAACTAAATTTTGAGTTTTGTTACTACAACAACAACAAAAAAGGCATACCCAGTGGAATCCCATAAATGGGATTTGTGAAAGATAGAATATACGCAGATGTTACTACTACTCACAAAAATTTTGAATTTTGTTACTGATGCTTCTAAAAGATGGTGGATCAATAAGAGCGGATTAACAAGTAAGATCGATAAATTTCTAGTCTAACAATATGATGTGCACATCTTAAAACGATTCTTATTCAAAATTAAAGAGACTTTATTCAATTCATATAACATACACACTTTTGAAATTCAATTTGGAAAATAAACTTATTCAAATTTTGATCCTACGTGCCCCAAAATTACGAGGTAAAGATGACTTAAGTATAAATTTAAAAATAGAATCTCAATATTATATTGATAGTGGTGGGTAATGGATATTATTGAGTTACAGCATATAATTTGACAAAAATGAGCAGTGCACAAACGGATAATGAAGAAAGAGACAAATAAATAGGGAATTAGATATTATTATTTTTTGGCGCATTTATTGTCGTTAGGCTGAGCATGTGCCACACACATATCCATATTTTAATTGTTATTATTCAAAAGTGGAAAAAAGAAAACAGAACCCCCTTTTTTCCAATTTTATTTGTCTTCTACATATTTTATTAATACTAATTTCTTGCACATATTCCAACTTTTTTTTATAGAAAAAAGTAAATTGGTCCCACATTAAATTTTGGCCTTTTGTGCGTTAGGTCAACAACTAGGAAGAGCGTTTGGCTTGTTGTGCAAAATTGGGTCAAGTGGAAAAACAAGAAAAAGTCCTACTCTTTTTGTTCTTTTATGACCCCCCATTATTAAATTTATATATTATTTTGATATAAATGCTCGATTATTTAGTTAAGAGGACACACAAGAAACTCATTTATAGTACTAGTATTTAGATTATCATTTTTCTTTATTGTTGTATTACTTTAGTTAATGTATAATAAGAGGTTACGAAAGGAAATTGATAAGAATTTTGGTGATCATCTAATGAATTTTAGTTTTTGTAAGTTTATAAACATAGTCTTCGTACTCTATCTGATTTATTAATATAAATTCTTATCATTCTTATTGTGTAAATCGAAAAGCAAACCATTAAGAACTTAAAATCAATAAATTAAAAATTGATAAAAATATTAATTTCTTATTAATTTAGTATATTTAAAAATTAAAAATTTAAAAATCAAATTAATAATATATAAAATTGAATGCACACCCTCGATTTTTTTTCAGCAAAACAAACAGCTTTTTCAAATACAAACGCTTGCAAAAGTTAAAATATAGATGAAAGGAAAAGATGTTAAGTGAATAAAACAAAACATGATGTCGTTCCAACAAGAAGCATGAAAATATATTAATTTATTTATTCTCAATTGTTTGTCACCAACCTGAATTTTTTTACTGAAACATATAAAATACTAATTTTTTTCGTTTGCCCTTTCACTAAAATACAAGAAAAATTCATTAAATAATTGCAACTAACTGGTTCTTGTGGATTTAATATGAAGAATTTCTTCGTCATAGAAATAAATGATGATTTAATATGAATTTCTCGATAAGTGATGAGCTTATATAAGTATCATTTTTTTATATATCAAAAAGAAACTTCTCATTCTATTTGAATTTTGTGTGACACTATGATTATGTTTGAAGTCAAATGTTTTTTTTTTTTAATTATGTCTGTTCTAATTTTAATATTTAACTATAAAATTGATGTTTATACTGCAAATTATTAAAAGTAATCTCTTTATCAATATAAAATAAATATAAATTTCGTTATATTTTATTTACAAAATTATTTTGAATATATTGTTACTATCATAATGCTCATCATCTTTTTTTTTCCCAACAAGTATGTACATATTATTTACGCTTACATGATCCAAAACTATATTAGCATGTTACGTCATAAAAGATTCTAATAACAAATTCGAATGTTATTATGTTACCGCGATTGAAAATTTCATCTTTAATAAGATAACTCAACTTTAAATTCTAAAATAAAAATAAAATTATGAAGATTGAAACCAGACGCATTTCTAAAACCTAAGGAATCGTTTGGTGGTGACTACGAAGTAAATTATTCATATATTAAATACTAATTAATATCATAGTTGATACTAGTAGTTGAGTTATCATACATAAAATTCAACGCATTAAGTATGATATATGGGTTTCACTTCACAAAATAATATTAATTATATGTTTTTCGTCTCAATTTTATGTGATACTATTTAACTTAATACAATATTTAAGATTTTTTTTAAAAAAAACTTGTATATTTATATGGGGGTAAATCATTTCATTAAAAGATTTTTTCAAAAATTACAATAAATGACATTTTTTTTAGAATGAACTAACTTGAAAAAGTTACCATATAAAATAAAATAAAAGAAATAGATATTCTCTCTATATAGAAGTAGCTAGGAAGCAGCCGGCCGTTGTACTGTCAACTTGCTTTTTTGGGGCTATTTTCATCATTTTGAGTCACATTTTCTATTTTAATTTATTATTTTATTTTTAGTTTATTATATTTTTAAAAATTACCTAAAATATCATAATTATCATCATTAATTGCTTAAAATATTTACACTTCCCGAAGGCTATTTTTTTATCATTTCAGGTTACTTTCTTTATTTTAATTAAATTATTTAATTTTTAATTTATTTTATATATTTAAAAATTGCACAAACATATAATAAATTACAATAATTAGCAGCTTAAAATATTAAGAAGACATAAAAAAAATTAGTTAACTCTCGAAATTCTACCAATATCAGATAAATTGGGACATAGAAAAAAAATAGAGCCATAAAAAATCTGCTTGATTCTTGAATTTTATCAGTGTCACATAAATTGATATAGAAGAAAAAAACATATTGTTGCGGAAGCGAACTAGGTAGAGTAATTATTTTATAATTACTACCCCAAAAAATAAAAATCGCTAAAAAATAGTAATGAGGAAAAATAAAAAGAACAACAAATTTACGAGGTTTGATAAAAAATATTTTTACATACGTCCTCAAGACACAATTGACCCTATTTTATTTCACTTACAATTGGCCCAATTTTATTTCACTTTAAAGAATACAAGTGAAATACTACAAGAAAGAAAGAAAAACAAATGGTTTAAAAGATGAAAAATCAAGTGAGAGGTGTGTCTAATTCCTAAAAATTAGACTTTAATTTATAGGGGGAAAACCCCTTTACAAATTTGTCCGCCCACAATGTGGGATGGACATACAACTAACACATATATTATTTTAAAATTACGTAAAAAAAATTATAAATTGTAATTCACATTAAAAATATAAGTGACTCGCTAAATTTTTTTATGTCACATAAATTAAAAAATAAAATATATTGAATCTGTACTAGCATGGATTCCAAATCTAATACCTCATATATAAAAAAGATCTTAATATTTTAGTTGATTAACTACATTAATTCCCATCTTATTGGTGAAAATTAAATTTCTCATATTATAATCCCCGTCCAACTCCCCCTTCCCCACGCCCACTAACATTAAAAAAAAAAAAATCATCATATATAAGATATGCCTTAAGAGAGAATCTAGTATATTAATTATTTGTGGTGGATAAAAATGAAATAATTAAATTGTCATAACTCTAAACCATAAGCAACACGTCCCTTAATTGATGAACGGTCCCACTTGTGATGATCATGTACTAGTTTTCTTTTAGCATATATAGTACTATAATAATAATTATGAAGATATAAATATTCCCATGAAAAATCTAATCAAATCATCAAACTTCAAAGCCAAACAAAACTCTACTCTTTAGTTCGGGCGACCAGGGCCCTCCTAATGTGGGTCCCTTTTTAAAAGTTTGTGGGACCCACCTACCTCGTATCGCATCCGTCGGCAGTTCATTGGTTCAAAGTGACCGACGCGTGTCAGTGATGTGACATACATAATGACGAGATTAAATGCCTACTTTCAAATTTATATTTTCTTCATTTCTAATTTAGAAGATTATTGGAATTTTTTTATAAAATAAATTAATTGAAAATTTAGTTTTATCTTTATTCGTTATTTATATTTTGTAAATAATAATTTCAAGAGAGTTTATTTATATTGATAATTTTATTGTGAATTATTTATAGTTTTGATATTTTCTTTATTTTGTTCTAAAAAGAATATTAACTTACTCTAGTTAGAAACAATTTAACTTTAAAATTTCCTTTTACCCTTATTGATATGATTATTAATTACATAAATATCTTAGTATTATTTCGTACCATAATTTTTTAAAAAAATCCTTAAGTACCACGTCAAATAAAAAATACCACATAAATGAGACAAAAGAAATATTATTTTTGGCCTATATTCTAATTTCAATTTTCACATGTATTTTGTGACACCCTTTTCTCTTTTGTTCTTTCAAAAAATAATGTCATGTTACTAGAAATTATTTAAATTAATTTTTTTTTTACTTTTAATGAAATAATTATTAGCAACAAAAATATTTAAGAATCATTTTAAATCATAAATTTTATTAAAAAGATTTTAATTATCATGTCAAATAAATTATTATATAAAATGATACGGAGGAATTAATTTTTCTAACTTTCTTAAATTTCTTTAGGACAAATTAAATTGAAGGGGAGGAGTAGAATGGGCGAAGGGAAGCCCCCTCCCGAAAACGACAAAAGACATGCCGTCACGCGCTTTAGCACAGGACACGTGTCACTATCAAAGGGGCGTATTCGTAGTTCTCTGGAGAAATGAAGGGCAGATTGGTCAATAAAATCATTAGAATTGGTAAGGCACGTGGCTTGGCGTGGAGCGCACGCAGGGAAAAAATAAAGTAGAGGCTTTTGTAGAATTTAGATGTTTGTAATTTGCTTTTTTCGTTTGTTTTTGTTTGATACTAAATTGTCGTCTACTCCAACAAGTACCATCCATTACGTACACTGCTTTTATTTCCTTACTTTCCTCTCGATTTAGGTGAAAGTTGTGGCTCCACTAAACATGATAAATGCTTCAATCAAATTATATTTATAATTATTTATATAAAATATAAGTAAATATGAATTTAGATAAAATGATTTTAATTCACTTACTTCTAAAGTCATAATTAAGTTCTTTAAAAAAGATATTTTTACTTATTTTTTAAAAAAAAAAATGGAGATGAGAGTGGGGATTGGGGGTAGGGGTAGGAGGACTGAAAATAATTGAAATTTTTTAAAACTCTTTTCTTCAAAAAATGGGACGTGAGGGTATTTCTTTTTAAGTTTTTTCTTTTTAGCTGGTACATTAGAGATGCGTCCCCTACGCTCAAACCACATCAATTTTTTCTACAGAAGAATATAATTTTTTCAAAAAAATTGAATTTTTATCATATCCCACCCTGTATAATATATATATATATATATGTAACAATTAAATTTATAAAGAACCATACATCTGATACATAGAACTTCATGATTGACAGACTTATATTATGTATTAAAAATAATCCTAAGTTTATGAATAATACAAGTTATATGTAGGGGTGCTCATGGTTTGAATAAAAATCAATCCAAATTGAAGAACGGAACTAAATCGATTAAGTAAATCAATTTTAGGATTTGGTTTGGTTTCTTGGTGGAACTAGAATGCAACTATCTCTTCCTTCTTGGCTAAAATGGTGAATATAAATTTAATGATTGAAAATTTGACCGAATCAAGCCAAATGAAACCAATAACAACCAAACCGATAAATGTATATTATAATTGGGATGGGTTGATTTTGAGAATTAAAAATCAAATTAAATTGGTTTGATTTTGATTTTGACCAATAAGCGACCCAAAACGACCTGTGAACACCCCTAGTCATATGTATGTAGTATCAAATTTTACTTAAATTCGAAGAAATAAGTATCTAGCATAGAACCATACACATGAAAACTTGAAAATTTGTGCTTGAAAGATTTGGATTTATGTATTCCAAATAATATTTGAATACGATACATTATATTATAAGGTGTAATTCATCGTAACACCAAAAAATATCGATTATACATGATTTAAAAGGTACAAAATCACTAAATACATTAGGATTCAAAATCTTTGATAAAGAAGGATGTGTAATAACAAGTTCAACTTTTTTCTCCTTTTCGTTTAAAAGCATTTTTAACTTGGATTTCAAAGTTGAACCTTCTTCTTCGCATGCAATTTTTTCTTGATTATTGGATTGTTCTGTTGTTTTAATCTATTTTCATGAAAATCATCAAGAACTGAAGAACTTTCAGCTGCAGAAGAAGAAGAAAAATCTATTGATTAAGTTAAAATCCATTAACTAGAGAGAGAATAAATTTAAAATTTAAAACTGTGATAAATGTAATAACTATTGTGATTGAATTAGTAAAAATAATAGAGATTTTAGGATTGAAAAAAAAAAAAAAGAAGAGAGAACCGTCTCAACAAGGAAAAAGTGTTGTCTCCAAATGAGATGGATTTTGGAGGAAAAAGAAATTTTTTTGAAATATTTCATAATGATACGAAATAATAAAAAATATGATAAATAAAAATATGTTTATAAGTGATCTTTCCTAAAAGTTATTACTTTGATTTCATTTTATGTAAACTTAATATTTAAGAATATGTAATTAAATTATCATGTGAGTATCACTTGTCAGCATCATTCCTAGCCCCCTACTAAGTAAAAAGGGGCTTGTTCAATCCCAAACATCTTCAACTAGGTTGAGACATGTCAAAATCTGGATTTAAAAGAGCAAGCTATGAAAAAGAGAACCTTCTTGATCACGTGAAAAAATTTCAAGGCAAAATTTGACTTAATTGTTATCGACTTATCGTGAGAATTGACATAAAATAAATTTTAACTACTCTTTGGAACTAACTATTTTTTACTCGTCCTTTGAAAAGTGAATAATTCATTTATTTTGAAACATAAAAAATTTTCTGACAATTAATCTAATATGAAACAAAGGGTGTATTCATTAGAAGTGTAGTATGGACGAAGGACTACATGACCCTATGCTAATTAATATTATTTGATGAAATCATGATAACTAATTCTCGTGTATGAGATTTTTTATTTACCATTGTTTGTTTTAATTTGTTTGATTTGATTTAAAGTATTATAGTCAAATTTATCTAAATTTGATGTAATTTCAAATATATATATTTTTTATATTTTTATTGATATTTGATGTGATATTCAAATATAAAACTTTTATTTTTTTAAAAAAATAAAATTTATATGCTGGAAACTATATAAATAATTTAAAATATTTAAAAAGTATTTAAGAAAATTGTGATAAAAATATTTTTTTGATTAACCAAATACTAATTAGAACAAATAAAATAAAAGGAAAGGAAATATTATTTTGAAATGTAAAGAATAATAATGAATCCATTTTTTATTGACTCATTATGTTATGTCACGCTCCTCCATATAATTTT
>JAPFFP010000113.1:17918396-17932902 GCA_026153255.1 Solanum medicagineum | reverse complement strand
AATATTTTTTTGATGAACCAAATACTAATTAGAACAAATAAAATAAAAGGAAAGGAAATATTATTTTGAAATGTAAAAAATAATAATGAATCCATTTTTTATTGACTCATTATGTTATGTCACGCTCCTCCATATAATTTTAGTTGTCATAATTTTTATTTTTAACAATAAATTATCTAAATTTTAACTAATATTTTAATATATACTTTTCATCATATAAATTAAAAAAAATTGCAACCAATAATAATACTTTTTCTTATCATTTTAAATATCTAAACTTTAGTCTTAAAATATAAAATTAATTTAACCTGATTTAATTTTGAAAATTAATTATTTGATTTTTGAAAATTACAGCATAACAATTAAAATGGATGGAGGAAGCAGTTGATGGAATAAAACAATATTAATGTTTTCATAAATAGTTTTAGACAAATCTGATGTGATTAGCTAAGTTATACCTAATTAATATGTTTAAAAGTGAAAAATAAATGTGTTATTTAGGTTTATCATTAATAAAGTCACAAGCACATTAAGTCAAAAATAAAGGAAGGCAGGAGTAATGGGAACATAAATAAAGTAAGAAAAAAGTCATTTTATGCTGACGTAAATATGATTCAATAATAAACGTCGGTGAAGAAATAATTTCTTGACTTCTTTTTCTCCCTCTAAATTGGTATTTACTGAAATTCAATAATTCAAGAAAAGGACATTTAAAAAATAAAAACAAATTAAATGAATAGCAGATTTCAATAAATATACTTAGGTGCCGATAGAAACATTTATGATGTACTAGTATTTCAAGCTTAATGGAGTTGAGCAAGGATGAAGCTGGCAAGGATTGAGGAGTATATTCTAAATTTTTTGTCGGAAATTTATATCATTTATATATAATTAATTATATATGTATATACTTTGACCTCTTCACGCATTTATTTATTATATTGCAAATTTTATTATTGAAGTTTCTGACTTCGTCGAATTGAGAGAATAATTAATAGTGGAGCCAAAAAAATTAGCGAAGGATGTGCAAATCTTTTGTAATATCCCTTAAATTATTTTACCGGGTATTGTTTTAAAATTTTAGAAAAAAAGGCCTAAGAAACAATGACACTGTTAGTGACCACGAGAGGCCTTCTACGATTCGTAAATGGTCATCATGGTTATTCTTGACACTTGGAGAAATTTTAAATTTTGGGATTGAGTCTATGAGTTGGATCTACGACCCGTAACTCATTTTACGAGTCGTACAAAGGAGTTCGTAGAACTTCAGCCTTGAAATCCTAGAATTTTTTTAAATATTGAGCCAAACTACGAGAGGGGCCTATACCCCGTCATTCCATCTACAATTCGTAATAAGGGTCTCGTGGTTCCTAGGTCTAGAAATCAAGTGTCTGAACCTTAAAGCATGACGTGAAAAGATGAGCCATAGATGGGTCTACAACCCGTGGAAGATAATCATAGACCCAAAGTTAGAAATCCAGAAATTAGAACCCCTATCTACGAAAGGTCCTTCTATGATTGGTTAACAGATTCATGATTCGTAAATGGGTTCTCGTGGATCGATTCGACAGTTTTGTCTTTTTTCGTACTTTTCTAATTGAAACCTTGTTGTTTTAGGATAATTTTAAGCCCCTTAACAATATCTCCACGATCCTTTTCTTACCAGTTACACTTAGAATCTTTGAGAATAACAAGGAGAGAGAAGAGGCTAAGGTTCAAGCACTGTTCTACAAATGTTGATTAAAATCTCCACGTTCAAAGTATGTAAGGTTATTTATAGCGTTGGATTGAGCTCGTCCACGTCCGTCACATGTTAAATCTTTGCAATTAAGTTTGAAGTTGAGTTTAGCCCTAATTCTTGAGTTGAGTTTTGAGTTCATTAATGTTATCTTGAGTTCTCTTACTTTAATTGCATATTAATGATGTTCACTAGTTGAATAAATGATTGAGATGCGTATCGGATGAAACCTAATTGAATTGATGCTTATCATGTCCCCATTCATACATAGACGTTGAGACAAATGAATTTTCATGCACTACTTAAAGAATCATTTTAAATTGAGATATTGCATATTTTTATGGATTTGATGAAAATTGAGCACTGAGTTAAAAGATGTTTTGAGCAAGATATTTTGATGACAATGTGAATGATGTTTTAAAGATTGATGAATGATGATGATGCTTTGATAATGAATTTAACGTTTTAAAAATTAAAGTCCAATGAGACTAGATAATGATGTTAATATGAGCACATATTCTTACGAGTAGTATTAAACAGCGAATTGGGTGAGAGTACAATTAACTCAATTTCATAACTACGTAGCTAATGTTGGATAGAGGTCAGACCTTTTGTCCCAAAGGAGGACTTTGATGTTTGGAACCATTGATGTTGATGTCCTTTACCTTGGCAAGGTACTGGATGGATATGGCAAGGAAATCGCTTCGTCGTATCATCACTAGCTCATAAGTGATGATTGTCGGTTAGAGAAACTCTCTAATGAGTAAATATACCACTTTCATGATGTAGCATATTCAAACTTTTAACTGACGAAAGCACTGTTATTTTCAACCTTGCATACCATACTAATGTTGAGTTGAGTTTTGAGTTGAGTTTCTTGATGTATGTCCTTATTTTCCTGTCATTTTACATATCGTACACTCTATGTAAGCCAATTGGCGTTGCATCTTTTCATGATAGAGATGTTGGTGTTAGAAATCCTCAGTCGATGACACGACTGAGGATTTCGAGCATTCCCAAAGCTCTAGTGAGGTATCAATTTTCCTTTTCTTTGAGGTAACCATAGACACGTCATTAGCCTCACTTGACAGTATGAGAGGCTTTATAGACAAAGTCAAATGATGTATCAAAGTTTATTTCTTGAGACTATCTCCCTTATAGAGTTACGGTTAAACTTTTCGTTGAGTTATTGTTTCTTAAATATTATTTTTTCTATAATGTTGAGGTTAAGAGTCCACGTAAGTATTCTCTGCTTTCGTTGAAGTCTTCCGCTGATGAATGAAGGAGTGATGACACCAAATGATTCTCTCGGGGATCGACAATAATTTTAAGTGCCAACCACGCCTAGAGTATTCTCTCGGGGTGCGATATTTCCTTCTCGTTTATAATAAAGATGTACAAAATTAAATATATACTTGACTAATATTTGACTTTTGTACACCATATAATCATTCACAAAAGATATACACCAGACTATCCTTAGATTATAGCTCCAATTATGGGCTATGTAAGCAATATTAATAATTAAATTAATAATTAACTATTTGAATTTTATCTGGTTTGTAAGGGTTTGATTCTTCAAATTTCGTATTTGGTCCATTCTTAATTGTAGTTACTGACTCTAATTATCTACTCCACTATCTATTCTACTTTCTAATAAAGATGGCTTAAGCATTAAATATTATTTTGAGAAAATCAGGCAGAACTTTAATTCTATCCCTGCTTAGCTGTGAAGGTTTTCTGGTACTTTCTCCATTTTAAAATAATTAAATTCATGAAGTAATATACATATATAAAAAAAGAAAATTCAAAGACAATTTATATCATATTTTTTACTATTGCCCTTTTGTAAAACTATAAATACATAGTGTAGTTTATATCCTAGAAAATATAAAAGTTCAATAAATGAAATGAGTAAATATGAAAAAAGTTTAAAATACTTATCTTGAATTTTGAACAATTCATATATTTTGAACCTTGAAAAAAGTTTAAAAAATTCAAGTAATATGAAACGGAGTAAGTATAAAACAAAATACTGCTATATTATGCTGACTGGTGTAATTAAATTTGTCACTTATTTTATCAATAGATAATAAGAGGTTTTATAATTTCTTCCACTCATTTTTGCTTATCATATTTTAATTTATGATACTTTATTTGACTGATTCTACTTGTGATATTTTAATTTATTATAAAGCAAAATCATATATTTATTATTTTAAATTTTAAATATTTAAATATATAAAAAATAATTATATATTATAATTCTCTTATATTAATTTAATTTTGATTAAACTTTACACAATTTAACTTTCAAAAAGTAAAATGTGACAAATAAAATGAATGGAGAAAGTAGTGAATAATACTTTTGGTACAAATCAACTGCTAGAGAACGAGTCGGTCAATTATTTGAATTTTTATTTAGCAATAAAAAATCCAATAAAGAAAAATGACACTTGTAAACAGCTCTTAAATAATTCAGATACTATCAATTATATGGACTTTCACTATTAATTATTTACTTTTTATTATGTACAAAATTTCTATATATGTATTTGTTGTACAAGGAAAATAATAATCAAATACAGTATTAACAATGCTATATTTTATGTGGAAGAATAAAAGCCAACTAAACATAGTATAATTAGTACCTGAATCAATTTTGATAATATTTAGTTTCTCATTTGACAGTATTTTTAATTTATGTATAATTAATATAATTATATACCTTATTTAGTAGTACTATTATTATTGATAGCAAGCAATGACATAATTAATAAAATGGGAAACTATTTTTATTTTAATACTCCTTGTTCATAGTATTCATATTCTAATACATTTAGTATATTAAAACTAAGAGTTTTTTTAATCGCAAATTAATATCAAATTTATGATATAAAATATAATTTTTTTCAATCAGTTTTCATCGAATCAGTTTATGGAACAATCGTGTGGTAAACAACATATTCTCATTAAAATATCAAAAAGTTTTCTAATTTTTTTTTTGCATGTAAATATGTTATTATTTTCTTTTTCCAACAATCCAAATCATAAATACCCAAGACAAACATTTAACAAAAATAATACTATTAATATAACTAATTTCATCATTACTATAGCTAATACAACTAATTTTAATATTAAAAGTTAAAATATTATAATACATCTAATTCAATATTATTTTATACATGGAAAGGTCAGTATAATATAAAAAAGTGAAAGGGATTAAGTGATGATTAGGGTAGTCGGCGTGGATGCGTATTAACCCTTGGAAAGTTGTGGCGTGGGAACAAAATGGAGTGCTTTGTGCACTGTACCAGACTTTTAGGTCTCTAATAAAGTCAAGTCTCCCATTAACTTTAATTAACTTTTCATTAATTTGAACCAAAACAAATAAATATGTATAAAAAAATACAAAAGGATAATGAGAGTGTTATACCACTATAAATATGTAGTTTATCCTCGGTACAAATTAGAAATGATTTATATGTTTTTATTTGTTTATCATAAAAAATATGGGCTCTGTTTATGAGATGTGGTGTAGCAAATGAAGTTGTTTTTTCTTAACTAGATGTCTCAAGTTCGAGACCTGACAATGAAAAAAATCCTTAGCAGATAGAGAGAGAGTACTTCCTCCCAAATAAGGCTCTATGCAATATGATTTTGAATATACTTGGATTCCAATATGAAAAGATACTATTTTTGTTGTTTTTAGTTATTATGTATATTAAAAGCATTTATTTCAAATAATTATCATTATTAAGAAGAATTATGAGAAATATATTAGTCAAATAATATTTATGGTTCCCCTTTTGTCTCATTTTATGTGGTACATTTTGACTTGGTTTAGTGTTTAAGAAAAAAGAAAAATTTGAAACTTGTGATCTAAAATCATTCTTACATATTTGTGTGACTCAAAATTATTTCATTAAGAGTAATTTTAAGATTAAATTATTTTTAATTATAGTAAGATAATATTTTCCTTGGAACGAACTAGACATGAAAGAGAAATTTAAAAAAAAAAAATTGTGAAAAATTTTATTATGATAATTACGAAAGAAGAGAAAAAAAAATATAATTTTAGGCATCTGGTTTGTCGTTTGTGTCGCCTACGTTCACCAACGGCGGTCTGTTTGCGTTTGACTGCACGCTTCCTGTTCAATATTTCACACCTTTCCTTGTCATATTATCATAAACAACATTTACTATATTCTTTCTTTTCTATTTTCATTTTATAAGATAGTGACATTATTATTTTGAGAAACAAATAGCGAATCTTATTATGTTAACAAATCTTTTTATATATTTGCTAGGCCCTTTTCTATTTTTATATCATTTCAAATGCTTTTGTTTTGATGTACATTATTTACACTATCCTTCCTAAGTTACATCTATGAAATTATGTTCTTATTGTTTGTTTTGATAAAATAAATTATAAACATATTTGGATGTGTCAAATGAGATTATGATTAGAGATATATGAAGTGAAGCTAAAGTTTTATTTGGACGTGCAATTTGAATGTTTTAAGTTGTATGTGTTGCTTAGAAACATAAAAATCATTTGTGAAAACTATCACTAGAATTGCTTCAATTTTTGTACTTAAAAAATTTGAAATCCTCCTCCTTTGGAATTATGAGATGAAATTGCATGTCCAAATGTCAATTTAAAATATCAATTTCATCTCATGATTTAAAATTATGAGATGAAATTTGTTGAAGAATGATAAAAGTTCTATATTGGTGGTTAATGAAATGAGTACTCCTTATACCTTATAAGGTTTGGACAATCCTCCCCTTTGAGCTGACTTTTGGGATGAGAGGTAGGACCAGGACCTAATTTAACATAGTATCAGAGCGGGATCCATCTCATACAATGTTAAGCCCCCAAAAAATTAAAAATTACATATGTACCAAATGTTAAGCACTGGGCGTGAGGTGGGGTGTTGAAGACTGACAAAAGTTCCACATTAATTGTTAGGGTGGACTCCTTGCACAATCCTCCTTCCTTTAAATTAATTTTTGGGGTGAGAGTTAGATCCAAGAGCTAATTTTACAAATCAAATATTCAAACTCTTACTGAGAGTACGTGGCAGTAGGGATAACAAAGAAACAAGGTGGTATTGTTCCCGGAGAAACCATCGTTGAGACCAAGTTAAGAGCATGCAACCCACAAAGAGAAGAGAAGGGCTGGTGTCCTAATGACATGACTCTCGAGATAGAAATAACTATACTTCAAATCCTACTTTTACTCATAATGAAATTAATTATAATCACACAAATATGTATAAATTATTTTTAAAATATAAATTTTAAATATTTTTAATTTTTATTTTTAAATATCAGATCAAGTTAAGCGATACCCTATAAATGGAACCGAAGGAATATCATATATTGGATGGAAGCCTTTATAGTAATGAACCTATAAATAAACCTTAGGTGGCGTTTGAGCAAGTTCATAAAGTTTTGGACCTTTGGTGATTCTTTTTTAATTTCTTTCTTTTTTTATGGGCTAAAACAGCGTTAACAGTTAACAAACACTCTGCCATAAATTGTTAATGACGCTGGCTCTCTTTCTCACACACATCCCCTCCTTTTCTTCCATTTCTTTACTATTCTTGTCTTCTTTATCTCCCCTCCTCTCTCTCTCTATTCCCCTTTTGGTTTTCACTCTCAGGGTGTGTGTGTGTGAGTTCTCCACGGCTTAAAGTTTCAATTTTGGGGCCAATAGTCTCTTTTTCTCCTTGTTGTGACATTTCTGCTCTGTTCTTTTCTTGGGACACTCTTGTTGTTGTTTCAGAAGTGTCTCTTCTTGTTTTAGTTAAGGAATCAAACTCCCTTTCCCCCCAAAACTCCATTTTGTGGATCACTTGTCCTGTCATTATGAACACTTGCTTGAAGATCAGTACACCCTTTTAAGTTTGTTGTTCAAAGTTTAAGTCTTTAAGTAGAAATAGTCATGGTGGGCAATAACGAGATCAACGCTAGTGAATCTAAGGTACCCTTTTTCCCTTTGTTAATGATTCTCTTAATTTGGGGTTTGACCTTTTATGTTAAGGAAAAAAGGATGAAACTTTATCATTGATTTAGGTAAATGGTCTGTCATTCTTATGTTTCTTTGGCTTGTCTGTACATATTTAACCTCCTTTACAAAATCACCTTTTGCTTTCCTATTTGCTCTTTTGGGGCTTGGGGAGTTGATTTTTTTCTTTTCTTTCCCATTTGATTACTTTCTTTTTCTGGTTATGCATACAAATTCAACAGATGTTATCCTTTGACTATTTGCGGTTTGTCACAAGATCAATTATGCTTTTAGTACTTTATGGGTTGATGGATATTTGTTCAATTATTTGTCTGTGTTTTTTTCCTTGTAATAACTAGGCCTTTTTGTGCAGAGGGTGGTTCCACTTAATACATGGATACTTATATCCAATTTTAAACTGGCTTACAATATGCTTCGTCGTTCTGATGGTACATTTAACCGTGATTTAGCTGAATTCTTGGAACGAAAAGTCCCTGCGAATTCAATTCCAGTTGATGGTGTTTACTCATTTGATGTGGTTGATCGCTCTACGTGCTTGCTTAACCGTGTCTATAAACCTGCCCCGAAAAATGAAGCTGATTGGGGTAAAATTGAGCTTGATAAACCTTTGAGCATTACAGAAATTGTTCCTGTTATTATTTTCTTCCATGGTGGAAGTTTCACTCATTCGTCAGCCAATAGTGCTATTTATGACACATTTTGTCGTCGCCTTGTTAGCATTTGCGAAGCTGTTGTTGTTTCTGTGAATTATCGACGATCACCTGAGAATCGTTATCCTTGTGCTTATGATGATGGATGGGCTGCTCTTAAATGGGTCATATCAAGGCCATGGCTTCAAAGTGGGAAGAATTCAAAAGTTCATGTATATATGGCAGGTGATAGTTCTGGTGGTAATATTGCTCATCATGTTGCTGTTCAGGCTGCTGAATCAGGCGTCGAGGTACTCGGAAATATCCTGCTTCATCCGATGTTTGGCGGGCAAAAAAGGACCGAATCGGAGAGTAGATTGGATGGGAAATACTTTGTAACAGTTCAAGATAGGGATTGGTATTGGAGGGCTTATTTACCAGAAGGGGAAGATAGGGACCATCCAGCTTGTAACATATTTGGTCCTAGAGGTAGATCCCTTGAAGGACTTAACTTTCCCAAGAGTTTAGTCGTTGTAGCTGGTTTAGATCTTGTTCAAGATTGGCAATTGACTTATGTTGAGGGGTTAAAGAAATCAGGACATGAGGTGAATCTGTTATATCTAAAGCAGGCAACAATAGGTTTCTATTTCTTGCCTAATAACGATCATTTTCGATGCCTAATGAAGGAGATAACAAGCTTCATCCATCCTAACCATTCATAGACTTACTTAACTTCAACTACAGGCAGCTTATATATAACAGAAGCTTGACATGGATTATTTTTTCCTCCTCCGTAGTGGTGTGTAATTACATAATTTATGTAGAATTGCTTCTCTGTTCACCCTAGGGGTTGTCATTCTGCATTTGAAGACGACTAAGTATCTCATCGTGTCAAGTGGTTGTAAAGGTGTTATCGGCCTCTCGGGTGGGTGCCTGAGAAATGTAACTTGTGGAATTGATAGAAGAATGTTGTCTGTCACCAGTGATGGATGGTGATTTGTAGTATTGATAAGAGAGTTATTTTCTGGTGGTGTCTTAGTTGTTACTGCCACTAAAAAGAACTAATATCAGAACATGAATTGGAAAATTCATGATTTTGTGATCTCACTTTGTATGTTATAGTTGTGGTTTAGAGGATATATATATATATATAAGATTTTGTTTGTTGATTTTCTCTCAGCCATTGAACCCTCTTTTCCCATCTCTTTTCTGTTCAATTTTACACAATTTAGTGTGCTTATGTTGAAGTGTTGATGTCCTTTGGGATTTGAAGAAGGGAGCGAGTACAACAACAAATCCAATGTAACAAGCCTTCTTTTTAGCTTGTAAAGAAAGTTTTACTAAGATCACAACTAATATGTTGTACTAATTATTAGCTAGACTATACAAATAATATAATAAAAGCTAAGACTAAGAAGGTGTGATGAGGGGAAGCTTCCTATGTACACCATTGGTTATCATGCAATTTTCAAGTGCAACTTTGGTAAGTAAGATGGTTTGGTTTTTGTAGAAAATTGGAGGGCATTAAGTTGCAATTTTGTTGTACATAGGAGGTGGGGGTTGGGGAGGACCATAAAGGAAGTCCTGTTGTCACCTCCCTCCTCCTTTGAACCAAAAGGCCAAAACAAAACCCTGTCCATCCAAAGTGAAATGAAGGGTACATTTAACATAGTTGCATGATTGGACATTGATTCAATGCTTTCTTGAAGTTGATTTTTATTCATTTTCTGGTCAGCTCTTATCCTTCTACCTCTTGTTTTATATGGGTCTTTTGGGAATTTGCTTTCTATTTTTTATTTTGTCTTTTCTTTTTTCTTGTATTAGAGACTTGAAAGGTAGAGTCTAGAGAGTTGAGCTTATCTTATCAACCATTGGTTGATTATTTTGGATTTAGCACTTGTTTGTACCAGTACATCAGGGGGACCATGGTAGTTATAATAAAACCGACTTCTGAATTTTCTGTATTTATCTAAAATTTAATGTCTTAAATTTGACTTCATACAACTAGTATCTACACTTAAGAGGATGACTGGCTCTGTATTCGAGGTAAAACTTGAACATTGAACCTTCACAATATATAATACTTTATCTAACACCAAACGATAGTGATGCGGTCGATAAATTGCTCTTCATTACTTATGAAATGAGGAATTTCAAACACTTTTAAAACTTAAGACGTGCTTAGAAGCAGAAAGTTAAAAAGAAAAAAGCTAATTCAATCACCCACTTAATCGACTTTGAATTTTGCATGTCCATAATATTTATATTAACTGTATATAATTTTGAGAAATAATTTAAAAAGTAAATAATTAATATTAAAGAAAAATTATGAAAAAAAAGAAATTTTTTGTTGATATGCTAAAAGTGACAAGTAAAAGTGAAAAATGTTTTCTATTGGATAAGTAAGAACAGATGGAGGGACTCTCTTCGTCCCAATTTGTATAGATCGTACAAAATTTAAGAAAGAAATAAAACCTTTGAAATTTGTGATTCAAAACACTCTTTAACCATTTTTGTGATCATAGATCATTTCATTAAAGATAAACAGACAATTTTATAGTTAATTAGTTTCTCATCATTAAAATGTGACTTTTTTTAATGACTAAAAAGGAAAGCGTGCTACATAAATTGAGATAAATGAATAATATATATCTTATTTAGAGCTGTCAATTTGTGTCGGCTCACCCCATCTGGACTAGCCCTTACAGGCTTTGGAATTTGATAGGCCAGGCCGGGTTGTCCCCTTTTTTTATGGGCTAAAAAATAGCTAACCCAACTTATTTGTACGTGGGTTGCGGACCTTGTCGGGCCCACATATTTTTATTTTTATAATTTTTAATAAATTATAATTTCATGGGTCATTCGAAAACAGTAGCGCTATGTTTTTAAACATAGGGGTCAGGCTGCGTACATCAGACCCCCCTTTACCCCGCAATGGGCGGGAGTCTTTGAGGCATTGGGGTAATGTTGTTGTTGTTGTTGTATGATTTTTAATAAATTATTAAATTAATTTATAATTTAAACATATTAAAATAAATAGCAACAGGACAATATTACATAATATTAGTGTTACTATTACTCCCTCCATCCGTCTTGACTTGTTCGCTATACTATTTTGAGATGTCAAACAATACTTATCCACCTCATGAAATCAAAATATAATTTCAAATTTAATGTTAGTTTGCCGTTATAATTAATTATAATAGTTATTTTTTTGTTACATTTTCCAAGACATTGAAATTGTTATATTCAAAAGGTAATTTAATAAAATTGCTTATATTATTTACTGTTTCTTAATCTCTGTGTCAAATCAATAAAGGACAAGTAAAGATGAACATAGGGAGTACATATCTTAAAAATATAATTTGTATCTAAATTTTAATATTTAAAAATATTAAATGAACTTTGAGTTTGGACTCTTATTATTTTTAATACTCTATTTTATTTTGTATTTTAAATTATTTTTTAATTAGGCCACCCCAACCTATATTACAATAACCTCACACATCAGCAGGTTTATTCAGGGCGTGCTAAAGCTCATTTTTTAAATGATCTGCAAAAATCGTAGTCCAAACCTGCTAAATCAGGGGTTAAGCTAGACCGTCCCAATGGGTCTAGCCCATATTGATGACTATAATTTTATTGGATAAAATTCATATAAAGCCATTTTTTAGTTCCTATGATTGACAAAAATTATTTTCTCGGTTCATTTTTACCTGTCTATTATCTCATAAATAGATTTCAACTTTCAATTGTCACTTTTAATATATTAGACATTTATATTTTAACCTTAGTATTAATTAATTATTCAATAAATCATTTTCAAGCTGTAATACTAAATATTAGTTTAATATGAATATTATGGTAAATATACATATCATTATTCCTTATGAGGTGTCCAAAGTTTCAAAATGAATAAATAAAAAAAATGTTGTTCAGAAATTTTAAAATTTTAAAATATTAATACAATTATGAATTTTCAAAATATTATGATAATCTTTCACCTGTAAACTCTTGTAATACTAAAGATCTCAACAAAAAAACTATAAAACATTGAGAATACATAATTTGGAATATAATAACTTTGAAGAAGAAATAAGCTCTTAACTTGAAAACAAAAAAGACAAATTGTCCTCCATTTGTTATATTTGGCTTTCAACTTTTCTATGCTAATGGTTGCTTACAAGTTAACCTTGTGGCCATTGGTTGACAAAATTGGGACACCTGGATGCATCTTTTTCGTAAAATAAAATATTTTATATTATTTTTATAATTTTATAAAATAAATAAATATCATACTTGATTGAAAATTGAATTATTTACCTAAAAGTTTATACATTAGTTTTTTCTTAATTTTTGTCTAGTAATGCACACATTTATTCTATAAATTTTGGAAAACTTTGATAAATATACTATATCAACAAAAATATTTATTATTTATTACAATCTTGTCTTTTGAAAAGAATTTCTCTACCTCAACAATATAGTGGTAAGATTTCGTATATTTTACCCTCTTCAAATCTTCCTTGTGGGATTTCATTGGATATATTATTGCTGTTGAAATAATAATTTTTTTCGTTGAATACTTGTAAATATATTTATGATACAATTTAATACAAATTAGAAATAACTATTTGTAAAATACATGAAATATGAATTTTCTTAATAAATAATATATTTATCACACAACTATATATACATTGTGTTAATTTCTTATCAAATAAGCACAACATATTTTAAAACACTTATAATATATTTGTTTGCATGAATAAATTTATTTTTAACACAAGTACAAATTTATCATAATATTGTTATATATTACTATAAATGATACAATAACAAATAAAAAATATTACTAAAATCGGTAACGATTTATTAAAAAATGTCACAATACATAAATTGGACTCTTAACTTGAGCAAAATTTTAAATTGGAACTCAAACTTTCAAACTGTACAAATAGGTACTCTAACTTGCCCGTCTTTTATTGAGTAAACACAAGGCGCTGACATGGCAAAACATGCGTGTTACACGCAAAAGTGGATGCGTGAGTGCCATTTTTTTTTGAAGATTTCAACAGTAAAAAAGACTTGAATTGTCATTTTTACCCTACTACATCCATTTATATATAAATCATTTATTTTTCAAATTAAAATACAATTTTTTCTTCTTTCTAGTACAAATGAGGATCCGAGGTGGAGTAAAAAAATTTAATTTACAAAACTTGAATTTTTCGTAAAATAATTTTTTAATTTTTTATGGAGCTGGGAGTGGGGGTGGGGGAGGCTGAGGTGATAAGGATCCGAGGTGGAGTAAAAAAATTTAATTTACAAAACTTGAATTTTTCGTAAAATAATTTTTTAATTTTTTATGGAGCTGGGAGTGGGGGTGGGGGAGGCTGAGGTGATAAGGGTCCGGGGTGGAGTAAAAAGTTTAAATTTAAAAAATTTAAATTTTTCGTAAAATAAATTTATTTTGGCCAATCACAAATATTTCTTTTACTTTTTTTTTTAAATTATAAATAGGTGGAATAGTATTAGATGACATGACATTTTCTTTTTTTTAAAAAATATAAATAGTTGGAATAAATTTATGATGTGGCATAGTAAGATTGAACATAAAATTCATGTCATAGAGAGTGTATCTCACGCACGTGGATTACTACACAGCTGTGCCTACTTGGTAAAAAGTCGACAAGTTGGAGTGTCTAATTATGCACTTTGAAAGTTTAAAGTCCAACTTAAAATTTCACTTCAAATTAAGCAATCAATTTATACAATGTGCTTAAAAAATAGTCGTTGAAATAACTTTTACGTTTCTAAATTCGCTAACGGAAAGTCGGCACACAGATCGAACATCGAAACCGCGCAACACTAATTTTGATTTGACAACAAAAGTTTAATGATAATTCACATACGTATTGTTGTCCAAATTAATTTTGCTTTTAATTTCTAAAGGCACTGCTAAGAGGACCACTATTTTGGGGCACTTATTATATGTAGTAAAAAATGTCGTATTATGAAATTTGTCGTTTTATAAAGTCGGATAAACAGCTGTATGCTAAAAAGACTTGTTCAATAAAACGTGGTTTAGGGAGACAA
>JAPFFP010000113.1:17903019-17913835 GCA_026153255.1 Solanum medicagineum | reverse complement strand
GGAATCCTTCCAGAAAGGAAATTCCGGCTTACTCCAAGAAACCTTAAGTTGTTCAACTGTGAAAAACTTTCCGGCAATGCTCCGAATATCCGTCCGGGGACAACGGTAAACTCAGCTAAAGCAGAGAGTTTCCCAATAGCCGGGTCTAATCTTCCGGTAAGACCCGGCGACCCGGCTCTCGGGTCACCCAGATTCAATGCGATCACCTTATCACGAGCGCAATAAACTCCGGCGAAGCTACAGGGGTCGGAAGTAAAATCCCAAGAACTGAAAAACTTTGAACCGGGCAGATCATTCAAGGCCTTACGAATTGCCTGCAAAGCCAGGAAATCAATGGGGTGAAGCATCGCATCAGCACATTGCTGAAAAAGGATAACATAAAATAGAAACAATAAAAACCTCATCTTGTTGTATACTAGATGAAAGGAGGAGTAAATCAAAAGGGGTTTAAATAAGGGAGAAAAGTGAAGACTATTGGGTATTGCTTTTCCGTGAGAAGCAACGAGTTCTGGTGGGAAATGGGTGAAAGCTTTAATGGATACAGCATGAAATTTGTAAAAGAATGAAGAAGTTGATATAAGGAGAAAATGAGTGGCTTCTGAGAAAAGCAACCGCTAACAAATGGAGAAAAGAATTATTTTTTGGATTTGAATCTTGTTAAGGAATACATTATTTGGTTTTGGGGAGAGAAGATGGAGGTAGAAAAACAGGGCAATGAGCAGAGCTACCAGTCAGGCTAATGTTTCTCTGTTACACCAATAAAATTTTATAAAATTTATAGTAAAGTGATAACTAGTGCTTTCACTCTTAATCACGTTTTGGCTTCCACTTCGAGAATAGAAGAGCGTCATCCCAAATGAATCGTGCCATTCAGATTTAATCAGACTTTACGGGCTTCAAATATTAGGTGGAAAATAAAAAGAAGAAGAAGATTTTGAGTTTGACTCTTTCTTTGTATAAATTCCCTCTTATTAGAAATGTGTTATTCTTTACGTAGATAGAATTTTTTTTATGTAAATCTAAATTTAATCAAATCTCAATACAAATATTAAAAAATGAATGAGAAATAAAATAAATTATCTTTACATTGTATTTCTAGTTATATTATTTTTTTGTGGTTGATTTTGTTATGGTTAATGTGAGATTTGTTTTTTCTTAAAAAGAATAGGATACTAGGATTTTTGTTTGTTTATTTATGTGGTTTAGGTTAAGCAAATTGTTGTCCGAGCCTACGTGTATGGTCCAGTGTTTAGTTTGGAGTGACAGATCATCGGGTTCGGGGCATTTATACGGTGATTAGGAAGAGACCACGTGATCCTTGTGGTTGCTCTTTTTCATCAAACAGGGTACACTTTTCACTATTTAATTGTGTTAGTTAATTCAGTAATATTTTATTCCATTAATTAATAATTAATGTAAAAACCCTCTTTCATTCCTATGACGTGGTTAATTCCGGATCATTTGGTTGGGAATTATCTTATCTGAAATTATATAAATAAATTTATAACGTATTAGTAAAAAATTAAAATCTTAATCTTAATTTTATGATATTCCATCTTATTACGTGTATCAACGATCAAGAAGATATAGTACCATTTTAGTTCTGATTGCCACGATTATTACAACTAAGAAGCCAATTAACCATTTTTATCCTTTTTCAAGCGTTAGGGAATAAGTAAGAAGACGAGTTAAAATATCGCTCGATGAGACATTATTTTTATTCCATTAAAAAAAATAATAAAATGATAAAATTATTAATTACAAATTAAAATTAATCAATATCTCAAATCAAACATATGACAAAATTAATCTCAAATTTTACCCGAGAATTATTATTCTCTATCTAATATACCAAAGGAGACATATATACTCTGAGAAATGGAGTTGAATTTCATGTTGGCGCAATAGTAAAAGATGTTTTAAATTTGAAAAAGTTACTCTTTTTATCTTATTTATGCGGTATTTTTGTTTTTATTTGTTCAAAATGAATGTCATATTACTTTCCTTAAAAATAATTTTAATTTTATCTTTAATAAAATTATTTTCAGCCACATAATTTTTTAAAAATGATTTGATCATGAAGTTTAAAATTTTTTCTTTTTTTCTAAACATCATACTAATTAAAAAAATATCATATAAAATAAAATAAAAAAATAAATATAATAATTATAACATAAAATGAGACGGGGAGAGTAAACGACTAATAACTTTTGTTACATAGGAAGTAGGAACTGGGAGCTATAGACCTCCTATTTTAAAAAGCTTATTAGATAAGTCTACTTTCAATTTCCTTTTTTTTTCCTTTTCTTTTTTGGGTAATAAGAAGATTTAATATATTAATAATTAATAACTTAAAATATATACATATAATTTTATTGATTAAAATTAAATTTAATTAACTCTCAAAATTTAAATATACCTCTTAAATTGGAATGCAATAGTTTTGCTTCTACAGTCAAAAAGATATTCGTATGAAAATAGTAAAGGGTCAAAGTCTTGGAAGTCAAGTCATAGGAAAAAGATCTGAATTTCCACATGACCATCACGTTAAGTAACCCGACTCTACATATGGTCTTTACTGGCCCATCCGAGACGGGTCAAGTGGATCCGACCCATTTCTTATAAAGAGATCTAACTACGGACTATAAATTGGAAAAATAACACATATAATTTAAAAAGAAAAATTATTTATAAGTGACTATCTCTTGTACTTTCATATCTCATTTTAACTATTTTTGTGCGTCGGATGACATAAGAATATATATATATAATCTAATGGTGTCAAAAAAGAAGAAACTGTTTGATACTACTAGAGTTTAATAAATAAGATTCCAACTTTAATAATTTTTCTCTCAATTATTTTTTTAAAAAAATCTAATCCTATATAATAACCGATAAGATATCAATATATCAAAATAAAAAAAGAAAAAAATAGGGTAAGTGAGTAAATAATTTAAGCGAGTCTACTTTGGATAAATAATTTTACAATTAAATTCATTTTATAAAGTTTTTCATACCTGAGTAGGGCGAATATGCAATGTCATTTTTAAAACTCTAATTGTTTTAACTAAATACAAAATATATATTTCACCACGTAGGATATTAATGAGATAGGAAACATAGGGGTTACGTTGAAAGTGATCACTCAATAATAATTATTAAAAATGGGTACCAAGTGTCACATGAAATAGATCCTTATGACTAATAAAATAGTAATGCGTTGGAACATATATAATATTGATGGCTGCTTTCAAAAGGAAAAATTTTATTATGGTTGAGATAGTTGTGTGAGGGACCCTTTTTTCCCTACTCTTTCCTCCACTTTCATCTTTCTTTTTTTCATATTAGAGTAAATTATAGTTTAAATTTATTTAAGTATATTTTTTTGCACAGATTTAAAATAACACAATAATAAAATGAATACGCAATAAAAAATAATAATGTCCTAAAACTTAGTTGCTCATTATTTTTTCCTCTCCCTAACATTAATTCTCCTATTATGTAGTTTATTTTTCTTTTTTTTTTATGTTATTTATCAAAAATGGAGATGAAAAGAGTCATATTAATTCAAATTCATTTAAATCATACTTAAAAAGCGTTAAAATTAAATGCATGCTATTAATATAAAAAAAATAAACTTTTTAAAGGATAAGCATAAACAGTTATTTAAAATTATTTTTAATTAATAAAATCTATAATAAATCCAAAAAATTTCATTTTACTCTAGCAATCAATTCTTTTTGAAAGTGTAAAAAAAGATTTGTAAGCTTGCGAAAAAAATTCGGAAAGAGTAAAATTGGTAGAACAATCATTTTTATTGATAATTTTTTTAAAGGAGGCGAAAAAGAAAAATAGACAACTAATATGAAAATAAAAAGAGTATAAAATTAATTTTTTCTTTTATTCTTTTCTCAACAATATCGTAAACACTTAAATTCATCAAATATTTTCTAACAAAGAAAATTAACGAAAAAAGCATCAATAATTGTAACCAATAATTATATTAAGTTTTGGCTCAATTTCATGAAATCCGAACAACAAAAAAACTTATCCATAAGAACTATGTATATAAATACTCTCTTTATCAATTTATAAGATAACTTTTTTACCTCGAAATTCAAGCTATCAAATGTACTTTTTTAAAATATATAAACTTTTGCGAATACTTTTCGATTTTGAATTTCATGAAAATAGTACCAAAACTTATGTAATTATTTGTTAAGATTACTGATGCTCTTTCCGTTATATTTTTTTGTTGGAGAATATTTAATGGATTTAAGTATTTATAAAATTATGAAATTGTTGAGAGAAGAACAAGAGAACAAGTTAGCTTTATATCTTTTTTATTTTTCATATCAGTTGTTTATTTTTTATTTTACACTTCCTTTCATAAATTATAAATAAAAATATATAATTTTACTAATTTACTCATTAAGAAATTTTTTTACAACTTTACAAATCTTGTTTATACTTTCAAGAAGAATTAAGTATTTGGATAAAATAAAAGAAATAATTAATAATATTTTAATTTTGTTAATTGACAAATAATATTAAATAACAGTTTTTAGTGTGTCGGTAACCAAAATGGAATATAAAAATAAAATAAAAATGTTAAAAATAACATTAAGTGGGCAAGAAAATTTATTCTCATGAATAAAATATTAAAGTAAAATGGTAGCAAAATTTAAAATAGTTATACAAAGAAAGAAAAATTAAATAAGAGGAGAAAAAAAGTGAAAAAGGAAGAGAGAGAAGGAGATTGTGGCTCTTTTTTCTGAAAATGGGACCCAAAATGGAACCTTATACAACTTTTATATGCCACCTCATATTTATTTAAAAATTTTCGCTGCTTTTCAGTCGTAATAGCGACTTTAGACAACATTGGCCTTTTCATGTATACTATAAAGTTACGAAGGAGACTCAATATTATTATTGATAATTTAAAATATTTAAAAAATATAAAAAATTTGTATAAAAAATAAATTTATTTTGAATTTCAAAATTTAAAAAATATCAAGATAAATTGAGCCAAAGGAAGTGGTGATTTTTTTTAATCATCATTATACCTCTAGGTAGCCAACCTAATTGAAAAGGAAACGTACCTTTCTAAGAAGCAAAGCAAACATGATCTTTTTATTATCGGTGATTTGCATTTCTGTACAGGATTTATTTATGAAATTATAAGTTCATACTCATTTTTTTATATTTACACTAATCTATCATTTTTTATTATAAAACTAGGAAAGAGATGATGGTTTGTGGTATTTAAAGTTGATGTGAGTGTGATGTGATTAAGTAGAAAATGTTAAAAAAAAATTTAAAAGATGGCAGTAGCCGTATTCTTCAATGGTATAAACAATATAATATATTTTTGGTGTCTTGTATTAATTAATGGTGATTGACATGTTGATATACAACATGTCCTTCACTTTTTAAAATCAACAATATATAATAATAGAGAACGATGCACCTTGTTTATTTTGGTTGTACAACTTTTTTTTAATTTTATTTTTTATTAGATATGCCTTTTTCCTTTCATAAATTAACCAAAACACTTTATTTGATTTGACACGCCTATTAGAAAACTTTTTGGTGTGGCAAAGGGTAGTGTGAAATTAGATATAAAAAAGTACACCTCACATCTTATGAGATATAAATAGTGTAGTTACCATAAGCATAGTAAGAAACTTATGAAATTTCTCTACACATTGAGAGTATTTCAACGACTTGGTGAATGTAAAAGGAAGGTATTTGTCCATTAAAATTGCATGCATAACGAGAAATACCTTTCGATCTTCATAAAATATGATGGAAAGTGGAACGCAACATGTATGTAAATAAGAAGAAAGTTTGTTTGCATCTGTTTTAATAACCTTAATGGTAGTATGATAAATTTGTGATAGATTGAAGTTGTATGCAATTAGTTTGAAGGTCTATTCTTTGGTTGAGAATGATGTATAGTCATGGGAACCTATTAGCGTAGTGAAAAATTGGTTGTAATTGTGGTATAACATGAGTAATGTTGAATATTAGGGATGGTTGTGTACTTGGTCTGTAGTATATCAATAAAAATTGTATGTTGAGATGGTTGGGCTGTGTAAAGGTAGGAAATCGGTGTGGTTGTTTTAGTTTATGGTAAGATGCATAATATTGAAACTGTGATTAGCGTTTGGATTTAGAAATTGTTAATTGTATTGTGTTTCTGTTGGTATATAGTGTTGAATGCCAAGAACTAGCTACATAATATGGACGCTTAAAAATGACCTATGGGTGTGTCTAGTGGTAGGGAAACAGTGTGTCTAAGTATGTTTATGGTGCGATGCACTGTCTTGTAAATGAGACAAGCCTTTTGTAATTTGAATTGTAGAATAAATGGTGTTTTTTATGGTATATATTCTGACTGTCAACAGGTAACTACATTGATTATAAAATGGAAGGAGTGTTATATGATACGTCATCAAATTATGATGAACTGTTGAGACTCATTGCTTCACAAATCGGGGTAGACATGACATGTGTCGATTTGATTATACAATATGTTGTGAATGTGCATTCCCCAATTGAAAATACACAATGACATGGGGATAAGAGTCTATTTAGATCAGAAAAGATGCAGCCCTGATTTTTTCTTAAAATATCCTTTGTGTGTCACGTACATTGATAAATGTGTTGTGACAAAGTGCACACGAATGTAGTCATCCAATGGTGTTGTCGGAACGGTGACGACAGTAGACATGAGATTGGCATTTTATGAAGAAACAATGGTGAATTATGATGAAGAGTTTGAAGAACCACATGTAATCAGCCATGGTTTGGTTGATGAACTGAAGGAAGGCCAAATATACATAAACAAGCATACGTTGGTTGAGGTTATGCAAAGATATGCATTGCTAAAATAATTTCGGTTCCAGATTGTAAGGTCATGTACAGTAAGGTAAGACCAAAATTTTTATTTAATGTATACTTTTTGGTATATTAGATAACATTTGGAGTGATCATAGATTGCAATCGTTCTTATTTACAGTTTGGTGTTGAAATGTCCGGTCAATAGTTGGTGTTGGTTCTTTAAGTCATCTTCGTTGGGAAAGTCAAGTCTATTTAAAGTTCGAATTTTCAACAATGAACACATTTGTCCCAGTGATGCCTGGCTGAACAAAAAATGCAGTATAGTAGTGGTGTGCTTGGTAGCCTGTTGCTTCCTAAATACAACGACACCAAAACAATTTACAGCCCCAGCGACATACAAGCAGACATGAAAAGAAATCATGGTATTTCATTGACATACATGCAGGCATGGCGGGGCAAACAAAGAGCAATGAAAATACTGCGAGGGAACCTAGAAGAGTCATATTCAAAAGTTCCAATGTATTTTTACATATTGGAACAAACATATCCCAAATTAGCCAAAAACATTTTTCTTATTTAATATTCAATATTTTTTTTAATAAATATTATTTTTACCATTAAAACGAAATATGTATGGAAGGTTATTTTTAAACTCCTTCCAAAATATTCTTGGTATTCTCCTGAATTTACCAATAAACTAGACGCTGTAGGGAACGTGGACTTATCAATAAAGGTTCCCTATTATGATAATAATTCATAATTGAAAGGATTATCATATCATAATAAATTACAAACTATTCCACTAAAAGTTTGTAATTGAACTTTTAGATTTAATTTCAAAATTCATCATCACATCTTAGTTTAACTCCCCGTGTTAGAATTACCGACACCAATCAATAAATATATTTTCTGAAAATAAATTAATTTATTGACCATATCAATCCTTTACTATTTTTACTTAACTTATTTCACATGATGGATATTATAATCCACCTGTAGGGTTTTCACGTGAAAACTTATAAGTAATCATAAAGGGGTGTCTTCAACTCGGGACTGAGACACGGTTTTATCAAGTAACTATTGTTTCAGTAATGCAATTTGACATTATCCAATCTACTAGGATTTTATCGACTCATTGAAAAAGTCTCAGCTTTTAATAGATTAAAATAATAAATCAAATCACATAGATCATAACAATTATATCAACATTAAGAGTATAAGTACATGCAATGAACTATGAAAGTTATTTATAAAAATTCAGAAAATAAATAAATTTCTCTGATTCGTCCGTTCAAACATACAAAATGTACTAGCACAAGAAGTTGAAGTTTAACCAGTCCCATAATCAAAATCAAATAATATCTAATCTTGTGCTACAATCAACAAGATGTTTAAACTACTTCATCTTTGACCGTGAATAATAGGTCATAACTTATATGAACCGACAATTTTAATCTTCCATGTATGAGTTAAAATACTCCATACACAAAATCATCTACAATATAAGTAATGGTCACAAATAATACAAAATGATCTATTCAAACCAATACTTTATTATAACAATATAAATAGTCTTTATAAGGGACTCAAAAATACTACAGTACAATTACATGGTTAATACTCCCTCCATCTCAAATTAATTGAATTTTTGAGACGACTTTTTTCAATGTTCAAAATAGTTGAATTGTTCAAAGTTTAAAAAGAATGTTCGAAACTTTTTCCATATTTGCCCTTTCATTTATTGAAATTTTATATTTTCTAGGAGATAAATTACACTACATATTTATGATTTCACAAAGGGCAATAGTGGAAAGTGTGGTATAAATTTTATCTTTGAATGCTTTTCTTAATATGTGTGCATTACCTCACAAATTCAGTTAATAACAAAAACTTGGGGGCAAATACCAACAGTTCGATATTCATACAATATTCTGCCAACAATAGAGGAATATTAGCTGACACCACAAACGAAATTCCCACGTGGAATATTACTTTATATTTGGCATAGGACTTTTGAGCTCGAGTGGAACTTTTCTATTTGGTTGATATTTTACCATCCATCTCTATAAATAGTAGTTTTAACATATTAGTAATTTGTAAATGGTTGAATCCTAAACAATACCAAAAGCAATATACTGATTGATGTCTTCACTTAATTCCTTAACAAACATACTGTTACTGTCCGAACTTATGCGTGTCTTAATGTGTTTTCAAGCCTTGATCCATTGTTTTCATGGTCCATCTATATATATTGACCACACCAAGGGCATGCATGATGTAATAATATATATCTAGGAGGGTGTGGATTGTGGACCACCAGGATTTTTGGGATGAACAAATTTGGATAAGCAATAAGCATGAGCCTGAATTTTACAGGAGAAATACTCGAGCAGGACAAGGCTAACTTAGGTATCATGTCTCTATCATATATATATATATATATATAGACAACTCATATTTCCTCCTTCCTCTCATTTACTCAAAGTGTGGCCAATATATTGGTCATTGAGTTATCATGCCCTATACTCTTTTCTTTTTTGCTTCTGCCCTTTTAGTTACAAGAGCCCGTGCTAGTATGAGCTCAACATATATTAATTTTTTATTTTAATTTGTGTGATATTATTTTTTTTTTGGCATTTTTTTATAATTTTAATAAGTGGTTAATTATTGCAACTTATAGTATATTTTATGTTAATTTTAAATAATATATGTTACTTATTTTTTTTTAATTTATGTTGCACATGTAAAATTTTGAGAGTCAATCAAAATTTTATTTTTTTAAAGTATTTTAAATTATTAATTATTGTAATTTATAATATGTTTTACATAAATTTTAAAGAGTTTAAGTTTTGGGCATCGTTAGTGTATAGAATATTCTACAACATTAGGTAACTTGACCTACTACTATTGCAGTTACCTATTTTTTGTAACTTTTATTTTCCTATTTATTACTTTATTTTCCAAAATTTAAAATAACATCCTTGACTCATCTCCCAGCCAAAACCTTCTCTCCATGTTATCCTTTTTTGCTTATTTTTTAACCTCATATTCATAACTTCTTAATGTGATAATTAAATTTTAATATTTTAATACAAATTTTTATGTGATGTTTTCACTTTAAATGTTTCTTCAATTCTTTTTCTAAATGAAATAAGAAAAAAACTTAATATTATTTGCAAAGTTCTTATATGTTATGAATTTTTATACAAATTTATTTTTCTCTCCAAGATTAACAAGTCGAAATATAGAAGAATTTCTTCTTCCAGTTTTAATAGTATCTGAGGTGAAGATGTTTATTAATTATGATGATTTTGTTGAGAGAGAAATATGGAAAAGACAGATTTAATTCATATTCTAAAAGGAAATAATAACTAATTTAGTTAGAGCACAATTAGGATTCTAGTTTTAATATCTTTTTTTTAAAAATATTATATATATAAATCTAATGATAATTATTTAATTTACCTGATAGTGTAAAAGATATTATATACTCACAGTGCAAAAAATTTAAATTCAATATAGTGCACAAAATTTAAATTCAATTTGAAATAATGTGTATTGCTGTCTTTGTCTCAATTTATGTGGCACTGATAATTTTCAAGAACTAAACTTTTAAATTGATAATTATTGTGATCTATAGTACTTTTTGCATCATTTCAACTAATATACATAAAGCTTGTTGGTTTGTTTATATTATATTTCTTAAACAAATATTTTCTTTTTGACATAAATATAATCATTGGAAGATATTAAAATAATTATTTAATTTTATTTATTCAGTTTAAAAATAAAAACTTAGTTTATCAATTTGTGTTTGTTTTATCTTAATTCTAGTATTTACATGACTAAAAATAATTGATTAGGATGATCTAAGCTGAAAAAATAATATTTAAGGGGTAATATTGTAACATCATAGCTGAAGCAACTAAAGAAATGATTAATAGAAATAATATAGTAAAATCAAGCAACT